>JAYXIM010015264.1:0-317540 GCA_037575425.1 Anastrepha fraterculus | reverse complement strand
GTGCTACTTAATCGAACAATGAAAAAAGGTTCTATGTTAGTAGCTTTTATCACTGGGGACTATCTCCTAGGTCGGTATGCTCAAAGGCTGAACGTACCTCATTTCCCCTATTGCAGAAGCTGCAAGAATGAGGAGGAGGAAGGTTCCGTTAGACACCTTCTCTGTGATTGTCCCGCATGGCATGTCACTAGGTTTAGATAATTTAGCTCATCGTTTCTAAATAATACTGATGAGAGCGAGAAAACAGGTTTGCATACTCAGAGAAGAATGATGGAATTACCGTTTTTTTTTTTTTGAGATTTAAGGAAAATTCTTATTAGACTAAAAATTCGCCCATTCCGGTTATGTTATGCTAACAAGAAATACTTTGCAAGCGGAGCTGCGGATAACATCTGCAAGTAAAGTAAAATAAAGTAAAAACAGAAGTTCAAAGTGGCTCCTCAATTATTCGTACTGCGAAACCCACTTACGTAACTCAGATTCTCCCACTCTGAGTATAGAGAAATAGTTTTGTACTTTATCAATAAAAATCTACACACTTATTTGTATTTGCTATAATTCTTCTTCAAATTCCCGATAGTGTCATAAATATGTCAAATGTATATATAACTGTAAAGTCACATCACACCCTTCTCCTTTTCGCCTAATCTAGAACATTGCGCAGCATAATTTTTCGAATGAGGGGGCATCATGTGCCCTAGATTATGGAATACGTGAACTGAAGCAAATTTGGCAAAAGCGCAAAACCTTTTTACTGTCGACTCAGTTGGAATGCAAATAATGTGGTAGTATTTGGAAACTTGAATCAAAGAAATATGACTGACATTAAGGGCAGCGACAAACAGTTACGGCAGAATTGGAACAAACTTCACGCAATTTAAGATTTTTTACTCTATTTTGTATGTACGTCAATTTTAACCCGTAACTAGGAACATTTAGTCGGTCAGACTCCACAAAAATTTCCAATAATTACATTTTTCAAAGCTTTTAATTATTCCTCTGTTTTAAAGAATTATATATGAAATAAATTGAGTTATCAGACGAGTAAAAAATTTTCTTTTCTACTAAATGCTATTAAGTTTTGATAAATATAAAACTAAGCCTTGACAGCCTCCGTATCACTATTCGTATAAAATATGTCCGTGGTACTAGTTATGGGTTAAGGATGCGTGAGTACTAATAATTTTTACGGTCATGTTAAAGAGCTCACTCTTTCCAATAAACCGTGCAGCCTTTGAAAAGGAAAAGAAAAACGTCATAGCGACAAATGTTGGCTAGTCTTTGAGTGCCATATTAAGAAAACCAATTGTAGTCAACCGTAAAGGCTCATCCCATACGTCTATGTCCGGTTGGGCAACTGACAACAACAACATTTTACAGAGAATGTTCACAGAAAGAGGCTAGAATTTCGCACTGGCTCATTTGTCTCATATTTTATATGACTATTTGATCAAAAACGGCAGCAACCCTTGTATATAGCTGATGTAGACCCCTGACTATTTCCTGTTTGACTTTCATAAATGAAAAATCTTTTGGAGATTGAAAGAAGTGATGCGACTGTTTTGGAAATAAGGGAATAAATGAATATCAGTAGATAATGAAGGCGCTTTCACTTATTTGATAAATTCCGAAAAATGGAAGAATATATTTAATGTCATTTTCATTGCATAGCAAATAATCTTGTAATGACTTTCGATATTATCTTTACAAAAATCGGTAATTAAGTTAAATCTGTTGACCTCTCGCCGGTTTGATGACTATTCTCAAAAGGCCAACAACGAGAGTTTGATGCTTAGAACTTTGTTACTCTGTCAACAGTGACCGCTACAGGAAACTGATTATCGATCTGTTTCAGAAGGCTGCCAATAAACCGCTTAAGAGTTCAAATAGCAGCTCGAGTTTTTTTGTTGGATATAAAATTCAATGCTATACACACAATTTACGCACGATTTGCAAGTAACGAATTGTGGAGAAAAGTGGAGTACGGAATTCCTCAGATAGAACCAAAAATCATAAAACTTCTGCCCAAGAGAGTTGTGCTAATAAAATTAAAACATGAGCTGAAAAGTCTCAGGTCTAACACATAGATGGCACTAGTTTTATTGCATTCCCTCTTTTCCGGATAGTACTAACCTTAAAAAGACAACTGTTAAAATTCCATGATATTTTATTCATTAGTTCGTGAGTTTTTGTGCTAAGAGTGAAACAACTTTTGTTATTTTCAAAACAATGGATCAAAAAGAGTTTCGCGTTTTAATTTTGCACTGCTTCTTGATGGGGAAAAAATACCGTTCAAGCGAAGCAATGGCTAGAAAAGTGTTATGGGGACTCCGCTCTGTCAGAAACAACAATAAAACGATGGTTTGCTGACTTGAACGTGGTCGTAGAGACATCGATGATGCACAACGCGGTGGACGTCCAAATGAGGCGAAGAAAACATCAAAAAATTCGCAAAAACGTTTGAATGATCGAAAAGTTAAGTTGCGTGAGTTAGCTAATATCGTAAAGATATCAAAAACGTGTTAGCTTTACAATTCATGAGCATTTGACTATGAGAAATGTGGTTGCCTGGTTTGCTCACTGTTGATGGTTCTGAGTAGTGGAAAACTAAAAGAATTAAACTTCAAATTGCTCCCACATCCACCGTATTCCCCAGATTTGTTTGGCTCCCAGGGACTACTACTGGCTGTTCGCAGGCCTAAAAAATGGTCGCCAGTAAGAAATTTCGCTCGATTGAAGGGGTCATCGCTGAAACTGAGACCAACTTTGAGCCAAAGGTAAATCGTTCTACAAAAGTGGTATTGAAGTGTTAGAATGGGGCTGGAATGATTGCGTGGTTCATTATGGAAGTTATGTTGAAGAATAAAGCTAATTCTGAACAAAAAAAAAGCGCGTTATCTTTGTTACGCCCGGGACTTTTCAGCCCATGTGTTATGTTGTTTAAAGCACAGGAATGTTTTATCTTTCATTTTTACTCTGAGCATAATTTACTTTGATCATTTAATTTCATTCTAAATATATACATAGTTTAGAAGGTAATTGATATTTGTGGCAGAAGTTGTTGAATCTTTGTTTCGCTTTAATTATCGGTAACCCATAAATTCCAGATAAAAGCACAACAAATTCAACTCGGATTAAATTTGTATTTCTTATTTCTGTGTCTTATGAAAATAAAGTCCCCAAATATGTACATATGTACGTAAATAGGCATCCATAGAATGTTTCGATTTGCACCCACCGTATTTTTAGTATTTTGAAGCCAGTCTCTCTTGAACGGTTTTATCGATATAAATTACATGAAATTCGAAATTGAGCATTTCTGTGAGCCAAAAAATGTTAAATCATTAATTTTATTTTGAAATGGCAACAAAGAAATACCCGACCGATTGTTTTATGGAAAGGATAATAGAAAGACAAGAACTGGCTGATGACACAAAAACGCAAGCGACCCTCTAAAATTACGTTGATTCTGTCAAATTCATTGGGAGCCTACTAAAGGTACTGAGTTTTGCGTAACCTTCTGTGTTTTCTCAATCACAGTAATAAATTATATTTTGGGCTAAATGGAAACCCGCCGTAGTTGAATGGGATAGTGCGTGCCTACAATTAGGGAGAGCGTAGTTTCGGAACTCCGTGTATGAAACACCAAAAGTTTTTTCTAATAGCGGGCACCCTCGGCAGCTAATGGCAAATCTCCGAGTGTATTTCTTCCATGAAAAATCTCCTCATAAAAAACCATTTGTCGTTTGGAGTAGGTCTAGAGGCCCCTCCATTTCAGGCACCTAACAGAAGTGTAGGCGTCAATTATTATTATTTTGTTTTAATTTTAAATGGAAACCCAAAGAAAAAGTGGGTAAAAACCAAATTTTTGCTGTTGTAAAGGAACGAGCAACACACATACATATGCACTCGTTGTTGCACAATAACCGATCACGATTTGCAATACAAAAGTCAAATGTGGAATGTTTTGTAAACAAATCGTAAACTTAAATTTTACGACTTCATTAGTAGCAACGCTAATCGGGATAGCTTTATTAGGTCTGACTTGAAACGTGCTCTTGAACGTGTTAGCAATCGTGAAGCCCACTCCATTCATGCCTTCAAAAAGTTTATAGAGTAGTAGGTCTTACACGAGTTTATGCACTCACGACCACACAAATGTCGGCTCATTTTGATCTTCATATTGTTGGTTTTGTATTTGTTCTGATCGCCACTGAAGGCAACTCAAAATACAACTCGAAATCGCCGGCTTCGTAGAGGTCCACAATGGTCGCAATGTGTGACTTCTGCGTGTACTAAACACATACATATATACATACATGCATACATACACGCATACATGCATATATATAAACATATATGTATTTCATGTTTGTTGTTATTGAATGCTTACTTTTTTAATGGCAAAAATTCGTGTTATTGTGAGCGGGAAGTTTTTCAATGATCTTGAACGTATTGTACATATTTATACTGGCTTAGACGATGTGCAGCTTAGCGATTCGCCACGCAGGCATTTGTTTTGGTTTTGCAATACACGCTAAAGCTGCTGCTGCTGCTGCTGTTGTTCTTTTACACCAGTACGAAGCGGAATTTTTTATGTCTATGCGAAAATGGTGAACTGCGAGTGGTTGAATCTGGTAATGTGTTATTGTGTCATTTGAGCCGATACAATTAGTACACAACAAAATTCTATTTGCAATAAAAGATGTGAGAATTATATTTCATATTTTACGCACCAATTCAAACGTACGGTGTGCAACACGAACACACACAGGCAAACATTTTTTGACAAATATACGCCTGAGTTCTTGCTCGAAATATTTATTTGGTTCCTGGAAACAATTGGTGAAGCAAGTAAGCAAGAGGGGACACTAAGAGGCAGAAAATACGTTTTGTAAAGAATTGTAAATAAAGAAAAAAGTAACTGGGCACTTGCCCGCATTCGTGTATATGTACATGCATATGTATGCGTAATTGCTTGTAACAAAGTGCGAATACGAAACGCGGAAATTGTCGCTAAACGCTCGACGTGAATACATTTGTACACACATACATACACACCTATGTAAGTGTTGGGCTGCATGGGATGCACATGCTTTGCCACCATCTCAACTACCACCGCAGATGCTGCGCCCGTGTAGCACAAACTGCACAAACAACATCAAAAGCATCGACATACCGTAAAAATGCGTCGCACTGCATTTTACTTTTGTGTCATTAGTTCTAAAATTTCTTTTAATTCTCTACAATTTTTGTACCACCTTATGTGAATTCATCTTTTATATTGGGCATTCCTTTTATTTTAGCAGCCTTTTCGATGGCAATTACGTGGCAATACTAAAATTACACATCACAGACAGATGGGCGTCAGTGTACTGCATCCACCCGTAGCCTCTTCAAGCGATGTGCTGGCGCTTTTACCCATTAGCTACACAGATACATATATGTCATAGAATATATGTGTGTGTGTGAGTGTAATTCTAAATACGTGAATATGCATATTCAATTCTTTTGTTATTATTGTTGTTGGCGCTACTGTTTCGGCCACTCATTAAACTTGCAATTTTATTTGGCGCATTTTTATTATTGGCATCTATTTTATTTTGGTATTTTTCAAATACATACCTACATTCCTACATGAAAATAAAGCGCAATTTTTAAGAGCATATTCGCATTTGCTGATTGTTGTGATTTCATTCACTACGCACTTGATGTGTAAACCTCAGCTGACTATACCACCAGGTACAGTGGTGAAAAGGACGCAAAACGGTATGCTAAATTTTATAAAATATAAAGAGCAGCCGAGTAGAGGGCAGGGCCGCAAAATACCAACAAATGTGGACAAATGGCGCTGGTGGCGAATATATAGCCTATCCCTACCAAATTTCAACCTAACCTTCACACGGAACTCCCCGTTTCAAAACTAACGAGATTGTGACGCCCGCGTATAAGCGGAATATCCTAGCCATCCATGACAGAGGAAAATATATTACAAAAAAAGCTGGCAGCACGTCGGGGGAATAAAGCCGACATCTCAGCCCCTGAATCGGAGAAGTAGGCCGATAACCTGTCAATCTTAAACTCAAAACTATCAACGAAACCACAACAAATGTGGCATTTTGTGCCCTCGTGGAACCATAGGAACTTAAATATATAGTCAGAACTATTAGTCTTCAAAAGAGTAATGCGTTGGTCCGTTTTAGTTAACAAGCCCGATTTTTTTTTTGTATTCAAACTTACAAGTTATAAACCTTGGACAGCTAAAGTTTTGATACCTGAAACAAGTTTGTTTTATGCAGAGCAAAGGTTACTTCTATGACAATGTCACATTGTAAACTTATAACCTTATGTATTTACATAATTATGCAACATTTGGGTTCATTTCGATATACAGTCGACTCTCGTTGATTCAAACCTGCGATATTTCGAACCTCTCATTAATTCAAAGTTATCACAAGTCCCCTACAAAATCTCTTTATATTTCGAACTATATCCATACAATTTTATGCACTCGGTAATTCGAATGAAAAAAACATCATATGGTCAAACACTCGACAATTCAAATTTGCAAATTTTCTTGGTGTGTTAATAAGAACTTAGAATTTTGGGACTTCCCTGACAATACCTTTACTGTGCCTGGCTGCGTGTTACGCATAAAACATAGGCTCATTTTGACGCACGCTGCTCAACTGCTGGAGCACGGAAAAGACAACTAAAGGTGAATTTCCTCGCCTGGAAGAAAGCCTGGTCATTTAGCTTAGCCAGTGTAGAACACAAAAAGTATCTATTAGCGGAACTTTGTTAAAGGAAAAAGCAAAAGAATTCGCGTCTATTCTAAACATGCAAAACTTTGTGGCAAGTGAAGGGTGGTTTACGAATTTCAAAAAGAAGAATGGATTCGTGTTTAAAAAAGTTTGTGGAGAAAGTGGAACTCTTAATGATGCTGTTTGCTCAGATTGGCATGGTAAATTGAAGACACTGATTGAAAACTATGATGCCCGAGATTTTTTTAATACTGATGAAACTGCCCTATTTATTAAATGCTTACCGGACAAGACGCTTAATTTTAAAGATGAAAAATGTCATGGGGGAAAACATAGTAAAGAGAGGTTGCCAGTTCTACTTGCACTAAATATGAATGGATCGAAAAACTTAAGCCCTTAGTGAAATCGTTTCCTCCTGATTACTGTGCTAACAAAAAAGCTTGGATGACAACTGAACTTTAACAATTGGCTATTCAACAGTTAATGGAAAATTTACAAATTTTACTATTTTTAGACAATTGCACTATCCACAACAGTGCACCTACATTTTACAAACTGCAACCATTGGGCCAAGGGATAATCTATAATTTAAATACGTTGTATCACAAAGAAATTGTTAAGGTCGTTTTGGAATCTCTCGACAAGCAGCTAACATCAAATATCACGGTTCTGACAGATATTTTACTGATTAACAAGGAATGAGTGCTGTGGCACCCCTAACGATTCTCAAGATCAAGACAATTCGTAAATAATTATGAACCATCAATGGTACCAGTAGTTGACATCAGCGGTGTGAGTTTTTCTGACTTTGTTCAAGTTGATGACGCTGTCTCAGGATCACTAACCGATGGCGAAATTTTATCTGCGACAGATACCAATGAAAAGAGAGATGAAGGCGACACATCAGAATCTTTGGCAGAGGTGTCAGTTAAGGTAGCAAGAGCCTCATTTGATAACTTACAAAGCTTTTGTCAACAAAACGAAACTTATGAAACAGCATATCAGGCGCTTTTTCTCCTTAAAAAAAATTATTGAAAAGTCTGAGCAGCAGCAATGAGCTTCGAAGCAAACCCGTATAAAAGAGTTTTTTTCAAAGAATAATTAATTCATATTAAGAATATGAAAAACATTAGCAGTTAAATAAGAACACTTGATAGTTCGAAGTTTTATTTATTTTCTCTCAAAAATTTCGAACCATTTAATATTTCAAACACTCGATAATTCGTAATATTATATTTTAAGAATCCCTCGAATTTCGAATTAACGAGAGTCGACTGTATTTCCAAGTTTTATTTACAACCTTAGCTTTTAAAGGGTCTCGTTATTTTACATATTTTAGAGGTAATCTTCATTGTATAAACGTAGACCTTTCTTATTTTCGACTTTAGTATAAAAAATATAGTGTACAAATTTGCCCCAAAGGTTTTAATAATAAAACCTAACAATAATAAAAAAAGAGTCAAATATGACAAGCGAATGGGGAGAAAATAGAAAAAGAACATTCTGTAAACACTGAGTGGATTACGATTACGCGTTCATAGTTAAACGAATCATGCGTTCAAAATTTCAAATCATTACGGACTGGGAGTTAAGCTCGCAAAAGTAGATAATCTAGTGAACCCTATAGTGAACCTATTATAAGAGTACTCCTTCTATTGACAGAGTGATTATAATTCCAGGAATGATTCCAACAATAATCAACGAGATTATAGAAGGAACTTTGGTATTACTCAAAAATTGGGCCACAGACTGCGACTTAAGGGTAAATCCGATCTGATGCTATTCACTAAAACAACCTTGGTACCAGACTTTAATCTCCCAAACGTAAAGGGAGTTAATTTTAAGCTAGCGCAACAAGCAAAATACTTAGAATTTATCCTTGATCCCAAAACTCAGATCGAAGCCCAATGTAGAATACAGGTGAAGAAAGCTAAAATAGCTGGGTAAAAAATGGAGTATTCAAACAAAGTTATCCAATTGGCCCTACACAGCCATTTAAAGACCGATAGTAACATAAGCGGCACTAGTCTGGTGGCTCGTTATGTAAAAGAAGTACAACCAAGCCAAGCTAAACAAGGTACAAATATCAGTATGTATCTTAACCACAGGAGCACTTAGCACCAGTCCTACCGAAGCGCTTAACGTGCTAACACATCTGTTACCATTAGACTTACACACAAAAACAATCGCCACATGCATAGCGATGCGACTCAGAGCTGGACAACAAAATCGTACGGTCACAGCAAGATTCTCCTACAAGGCCCCTCACTGCTCAGAAACAAATAAGACTTCACAATCCCCGTCCTCTACTTAAATATTATACTTTCCGGTACATTTTCCACCGAGAACCGAATGGAGGAAAGGGAAAGTGATTGGTAGATTGGATGTCGAAATCTACAGTGACGGTTCTAAAATAAACTGTGGTGTAGGATCTGACCTCTATCCGGAACCGCTCAACTTATCCAAATCAATTCGACTTCCTGAATATGCCAGCGTGTTCTAGGCAGAACTATTAGCACTCAGGGAAGCTTGCAAATTACTAAAACACCACAACGAAATTGGTGCAAGAGAAGCTATATTTTCAGACAGTCAAGCAGCTATCAAGGCCTTAGATTCCAATTCCATTTCATTCGACTGGTTTGGAGAGAGGAACTAGAATTGCTTAGTCATTGGCTTCAAAATACTCTGATATGGGCTCCCGGACATAGAAATATAGAGGCTTATGAGATAGCAGATGAGCACTCAAGAAAAAGTTCGACACTAGACATAGCAGAGACTCTGGTAGTTGCTATCCCTTTCAATACAGTAAAAACATATCCATTGCTTCACGCGACTATGCTCTATGTACTACAAAAAAGAAAACTTGGCCAATGTATAACAACCAGAGGACGAATTGCCTCATGGACGCTCTCGCTCAAACATTTCACATATTACTGCAACCTTTACAGGTCACTGGAAGGTAGGGTAATCATGCAGCCATACTTAACCTTCCTTTCAATCCCATCTGCAGAAACTGTAAGGCGGCACTATTCATGCGAATGTCCAGGTTTAGCCCGAACAAGACTTCGCTCTTTCGGTAAGCCTTTCTTAGAGCAAATTAATGGCATCTTAGACATAGAGCTAAGCAATTCACTGTTATTTTGGATCTCACTGTTTGTATGTCATGAAATGGGCATAAAAGTAGTAGTAAAACGGCGCTAGTCGCTAATTAAAATTATTCCAGTAGAAACACTCAACTACTTCAACAACAACATTTCTATTTTAGCCAAACAATTTGTAAAGTCTCCCACTGTGTGCCGTCGCGCATTGACTAGTTCGATTCTCTAGAAAGTCAATACGTATGATACATAGCTACAATGCATGTATATATGTATGTATATGTAAATGTTTATTTGCCAACATGTTCAGGATTTTATTCGCACAATTATTTGTACGCAACTAACCATGCACTATATATTATATGTATGTAGGTATTTGGTTGTAAATTAGTTGTTGTCACGAAAATAGATTTGCGGCTGGTTTTGTTGACACGTTTTAGTTGGGCGTCTGAATCGATTCTTTTTGGTCTGGTGAACAGTAAAGGCGCAAAAATGTGCATTCGTCATGACGAGTTGGTAAAATGGTTTTGCATACCAATGAAATATGTAATATTTTGATGAGCAATCCTAATTTAAATTTGGATTTTAATATGATTTACAAAAACATGCAATGCTGCTGATTTAAATATACATATATGTGTGGGTATGTATGTACTTACAGTTAAGCGTTAAAGACTTGGTCATTTTGCTGTTTTATTTAGAATTGTAACTTACATATTTATTAGAGTTATTAAAATTTTGTGCGCAGAAATCATAAAAAAGCTATTCCTGTAAAATTTGCTTACATTTGCTTCAGAATTTTAATCACATTTTAAAAAGTCTTAAATAAGTTTCCCCAACAATATTGCTTAACATATAGAAAGTGGGGTGCCGGTAGAGGGGAGTGTTAAGAAATTAATGTTTATGAGTGTCGCAGTGATAATTTACGGAGTGCAGCGGCTCCAACATGGGCGTATATGAGCTGGATCATTGAGAAACAGACATTAGTAGTCGTTGAGCTTTTAGTGGCCAAAAAGTTTGCTTGAATAGGAAGCTCGGCAAGAGCTTGAGTTTAACGAGAATTGCTGACATTTTTCCCGAGCGATTGAAATAATAAGCACATGGCGTAATTTTTTTAAACAATTGCAAAGGCATTGACGCAGAAGCTCACGTTTAGCTGCATATCCTTACTTGGCCAAACTGAATGAACCACATGATGGATGTACGACGTGTCGCACAGTGTAAGGCGTGTGGCCAAATATACAAAAATGAAAGCGGTAAGTTTAATAAAATTTTTTGAGGAATAAATAAATCAATAATCTAATTTTAAGGAGACTGAAAAGGTTTTTACATTTTTTTAGTCCGCATGCTAAATATAACCATTTATTAGAGCCAGTATCTAATTGAAGTAATTTCCAATGGCTAATAATGTGCGAACCCTTAATTTCTAATAATTTTTTTAGTGGCATCTGCTTTAACCATTTTCTAGTTGCTTAAGAATTTGTTATTTGTTTACTAATATTTGAATAAATTATGTATATATTATTTTGGTATGTCGCCGTTGCAGGAGCCCCTTCACGTGGTATTTGTGGATGCGATAGCCTGCGACGTCAAAGTATCTGGGACGTCCTTAAGTGACGGAGAGTCTCAGATAAAATCTCTAGTGATATTCAAGCCAAGGTGGCCGCCGTAGCCGAATGGTGAATCGAATCACGGTAAACGACCAATAGTCAGAAAAAGTTTTTTCTAGTAGCGGTCGCCTCTCGGTAGACAATGGCAAGCTTCCGAGTGTATTTCTGCCATGAAAAAGCTCCTCAGAAAAAAGAGCTGCCGTTCGGAGTCGGCTTGGAACTGTGCAAGGTCCGGCACTCGAAGTGTAACCAACTTCAGACCGCTCGCGCAGGTGTCTGTTAGTTAGCTAAATGACATCCCAAAGTATTGTTAACAAATACAAAATCAGTAATAGATTTCAAACACAATAGTGTGATGGCATTATAGTTGACTTGAAAATCACAACCAGCCATTGTTTGTGAGCTAGAGCATCTTAAGTAAATAAAGTTTTTGTTTATCGCACCATTACTCGTTACAATGATACTAGTAGCATCGCGAAACATCACCGAGGTGGTCATCAAAAGACTGCAACGTCACATGAAATGGTTCAAAAAGTGAAGACGCGACTTGAGCGAAATATCCGACGAAGTGCCAATCAAGCGGCGAAAGAACTGAAAATATCTGACCGTAGCATCCGCAGCATACAGAAAAATGATCTCAAAGTCAAGCCTTATAAGATTCAAAAGACACATGATCTCACACCAAAGCAGCAACAAGTCAGACCTGAGAGAGCGAAGAAATTGCTTCGCTTGGCCGAAGGCGGTCAATTTCCGAATATTATGTTTTCTGACGAGAAAATTTTTCAAATTGAGCAATTCGTAAGCTCCCAAAACGATAGGGTTTATTTGACCGACCGTTCATACGAGAATATGAGTCATCGATTGGCCACCAGGAGGCAGCACCCGCCACAGGTTTGGGCCGCTGTAACCGTAGATGGGCGCTCTCCAATCGTTTTCATCGAACCTGGCGCCAAGGTAAATGTGAAATATTATCGAAAAAGTATTCTGGAGGTTGCTTTGAAGCCGTTGGCACACAAACATTTCGCTGGACGTTTGAACAGGACTCGGCACCGTCTCACAAAGCTCGAGTGAACCAAGAAACAGCGCTCTCGATACCAGCTCAGGTAGGGGAACTCTCTGGAATCCTATCAGTACAGAACAGTTAAACGACCTTGATTATGCCGCACAACAAACTTAATGACCTAAGCTCCCAAGCCGAAAGCGCTGGAATACGAATCTATGTCGGGAAAACTAAGTACATGGAAATCAGCACTTTACTACTAAACTTGTTCACAATTTATGGGGAACCCATTCATAATGTAAACAGCTTCACCCTTCTAGGAAGCCACATTACCCTGGACGGTGGAGCAAAAGACGATATCGATGCAAGAATAAAAAACCCAAAGCAGCTTTTGGAAGCCTCAAAAAGATTTTATTTTCGAAACAACTCACAGCGCATACCAAACTACAAATTTTTAATCCGAATGTTAAATCCGTCCTACTATATGGTTGTGAAACGTGGTTGGTGTCTGTATCTGCAACGCGGGAGTTGCAGACGTTTGTAAATCGATGTCTAAAAACAATTATCCATATCTGATGGCCCGACAAATGGATGTCAAACGAACAACTCTTCAATCGAAGCAGACAAAAACCAATTGACATTGAAATACGAGAGTGCAAATGGAATTGGTCATACGTTGCGCAAGCCAGCGACCGACGTAAGGTAGAATGGCACTGGAGTGAAACCCACAAGGGTCGCGCTGCATCTCTCGACGAATCTCTCTAATGGACTCAAATTAAGACGAAAGCGAGAAGTAGACACCATTGGAAAAAAGTTTGTGTCGGCACTATGCGCCCTAAAGCGAGAGATATCAACTAATAATAATAATAATATCGCCGTTATTAATATAAAATGCGGGTGTAGCGATTTTTATAAATATTTTGCGCGAAGAAGTAGGCCAATCTAAAATTCTAAGATTTTTACAGTACATAAACTTTTATTTCTCGCATAATTTAAGTTTATGTGAAACTATGATGTGAGATATGCTAAATTTGAAAAAACAGGCAATTGTTGTCGAGAAATTGGCTGTATATTGGGAATTATAAATGGATGCCCCAAGGAAAATAATATAATATATTTGCTGTATGCGAGACTTATTTTATAGGCGTCTAACAAAGACGAAGTTAACCAACTAAAAAAAATACCATAATGGTGCTAACTACAAATTAGAAAAAAAATTATGCCTTCTAGGCATACAAATCAATGTTTCTATTTCGTTATTTAATTCAATTCATTTCAGTCAAACGAATGTCTACTCGAAATAACTAACTACTCATACTTCAAGAGAAGAACCAACTCAATCAGCTAATTTATGTAATTCCGAAGGGGCTCTCATGAAGTCAGCACTTATTGTTTCTACATGCCGCAAGTTAGGCAGTGGGATATTGGAAGATAACCTTTTCAAGAGGCAAGAGCTATATACTGATATACCTATTTAGAGCATTAGCTATGAAAGTCAAGCAATAAAATGACGTCGTTTTAATGCAAAAACTTGCAAAATGATTCACAAGAGGTTATCCAGAAATATCAAGCTAAGATAGGCTAAGAGTGTATATCTATTATTTAAAGACAGTTTCCTGATCAAGCCGCAGCGAGACTCATATGGCGCTTTAGAGCATGTAAAGCGAAACGTAGGGAAATTTTCTGAACACTTTTCAACTATTTATGGCCTTTCTAACAAAGTATGGAGTCCAAATAAACGCTGCTTCTTAATTGTATGTGACTCTGAGTAATAAGAATAGGTTTTCTTACAACTTACAGCAAGCGAGTTAGTTATTGCCGTTTCCATGATCGGTTCTACGTTACCTGAACAGCCCGGGCTTGTATCCGACCAAACACTGTCGCTGTTCCGTACAAAAATATTTGAAAGGTTTATGTTGTTACAACAACAACAGTTAGTTATTGCATGATTAATATGCATGGCAAAGAAGAACTTAGCATCAAAATTACTCCCAAATCTTTAAATTCCCTAACAGGATCAAGCGCAGAGTTAATACTCTTTTGCGATGTATGAAGGGAATTAATCAGTTTAGAAATGGATATCTTGCGACGTTTATTAATGTTGATTTCTGACAAACCAGTTATATGAATAGCTTATTAAGATCCTATTAAAGAGCTTCGGCATCAGAGTATATTTCAATTTTAAGAAAGTACTAAAAATTTAGTATAGTAAATTCGAAATCTAAAGGAAATGATAAAGGATGCATTAATGCATTAAGTAAAACTACAGTGGAACAAAGTGAAAACCAAATTTAGGCCCACGGGTGTCATAGTATTTTGATCTGATAGGTTATGGAAAATAACAAATAACGCCGTGACCAAAAAGTTCCCGGAGCAATCACCAGGTGACGCTCTAATTCAACTGATTTGAGTTCTGTTTGTTTGCTAAGTTGCCACATCTGCGATTAGCAGTCTTACCAAAATTTTATTGCCATTGCTTGAGTAAATCTATCTCTGTTATGTTTTCGTTTTTATTACAGTTTTAAAAAGAATACGAGTGGCATGAACATTTTAAAAGAGATCGTGAGTCCATCGAAGATGACGAACGCAGGTCGTCAACATCGAAAACTGTTTAGGTGAAAGAAAAGTGGATCAACAACCGCAAATTAACCATCAGAAAGCTAGAAGAGGACTTGAGCATTGCTTGTGGATCTGTTCAGCACATTGTAGTTAACAATTTGGGTTTGCGCTGTGCTGCTGCAATGTTGATCACAAAGGCGTTGATATCGCTAAAGACATGATCTCCAAGGCTAAATCCGACCCAACATTCATCCTACGCTTCATTACTGGAGACGAGACGTAGATACGTGGGCACTCATAAAGTACGGCACACAATCCAGACACGAGGCGAATGAGTGGCGAGCACCAAAGAAACATGACCAAACATTCACCTGATATGGCTCTCTGCAAAATTTTTTTGCTTGATCGAGACAAAAAACCACTATGAGTAAATGTTTTAACAGTTGAAAGGAAATAATGGAAAAGCGAAAATAGCTCTGATGGTTATACCTAAAATATAGCTCCAGAAATATTTCGAGGGCTGGATAAGCCGCTGGCTCCAGTTGTGGAGTGCTTGCAGGCTATATCACTTTTGAGTTGTATTTTGAATTTTCTGAACATTGAAAGTTGTTTACCAATTATTATATTTGTATAAGTAAATTTTCTTTTATTTTATGGCACCAATAAGTTTACGAGTTTTATAAGCAATTTTGATATTTCCACGGATTCTTAATTGGCACGATAACCGCTTACGCAATTTTGGCCGAGCTTAACAAAGCGCGCCAGTCGTTTCTATCTCGTGCTAACCGGCGCCAATTGGATACACCAAGTGAAGCCAAGTCCTTCTCCACCTAATCTTTCCAACGCAGAGGAGGCCTTCCTCTTTCTCTGCTACCACCAGCTGGTACCGTATCGAATACTTTCAAAGCCGAAGCGCTTGTATCATTGGACGACATGACCCAGCCAACGTAGCCGCTGGATCTTTATTCGCTGCGCTATGTCTATGTCGTCGTAAAGCTTATACAGCTCATCGTTCCATCGTCTGCGATATTCGCCGTTGCCAACGTGCAAAGATCCAAAAACCTTCCATAGAATCTTTCCCTCAAATAGCGTCGCTTCATCGGATGTTGTCATCGTCCAACCTTCTGCGCCATACGTTAGGACCGGCATGATGAGAGTCTTGTAGAGTGTTAGTTTTGTTCGTCGAGAGAGGACTTTACTGCTCAATTGCCTACTTAGTCCAAAGTAGCACTTGTTGGCAAGAGAGATTCTACGTTGGATTTCAAGGCTGACATTGTTATCGGTGTTAATGCTGGTTCCTAAATACACGAAGCCTTTTACAACCTCGAAATTATAACTGTCAACAGTGACGAGGGTGCCGATACGCGAGTGCGCCGACTGTTTGTTTGAAGACAGGAGGTACTTCGTTTTGCCCTCGTTCACCACCAAACCCATTCGCTTTGCCTCTTTATCCAGTTTGGAGAAGGCAGAACTAACAGCGCGGTTGTTAAGGCTGATGATATCGATATCATTGAGCTCCTCCTCTTAGTTGTGTTGTACGTCTTTAAGTTGCCACAAATAGAGAGACCTACAGCTTTATGCCGCCTCCAAACGGCAGATATTTTTATGAAACGCTTTTTTATGGCAGAAATACACTCGAAGATTTACCATTGCCTGCCAAAGGGCGACCGCTGTTAGAAAAAAAATTGTCTAACATTTTGGTGTTCTGTGCCTCCCGTGGGTTTCAAAGCCGGGCCAGACTGGAGGGTAATCGCTCCCCTAAACCCATTCGGCAACAGCGGACGCCGTTATTAGTTATAACTATATGTTAATTTAAACTTTTAATCAACTATTTTAGTTTAAAGTTAGCATTTTCTATTGGTCAAATATCAGTAGAAAGGTGCTGTAATTTACTCAGATCGACGCCTGTGCGTATACTGATATCCATAGATTCTTTGCTATATTTTTAAGGCCTGAACAATTCTTTTGCGTTATTTTATTATTTTCTACAACTATGTATAAATACTTAACAACATTTTCAGACGAGAAGTTGAAATATAAGTTTAAGGCTTGAATTAAATCAGAAGATTAAAACAAATATTATTTTGGTTTACTGTTGCCTTTTAAAATCATTTTACTATTGGTCCATTTTATTGAGTTCCTCGTCAACTTTTTATTATTTACATGTGATACTTTTTATTAGTCCTCGTTTGCTGTTATTACTCGTACCAGCTTTATAGTCTCATCGGCGTTTCATAGTATCATTACATGGAAAAATTAACAATATAAAAAAATGGAATAGAGTAATAGGCGAAATCCTCACACGTACCGGAAAGATCATAAAAGATTATTTGTCGAAGGCGCTTCCGATTGTTTGAGAGTGTCTGGCGACGCAAAAACCTTCGACGAAACTGCAACACATACACAACAGACAATGTATGCGCAATAAAAGAGCGGACAAAAGTGTAATAGCGGTGGTGGTCGCAAAATACGTGCTCCACATCATATAATTCTTATTTTTTCTTTTGCCTGTTTTTTTTTAAGAAAGCATAACAGGAGCGCGGTAGAATTTGGAGCTATTGCCGTAAACATTTTGGCAGTTGGATACAATGCCTCTGTAATTGCGACTACCAGCGCTAGGCAGTCAACTATTTTTCCAATTCCATCAGTAGTGGCAGGAATGTGGCAGCTAATAAAAAGTGGCTCACGCCAGTGAAGGCTACCAAATGTGTCGCAATATGTATATGACAAAGTTGAAGAAGAAGTTTGTTTAAGTATAAAATTGAATAAGAATTAAAGCTAGTAGAAGTCCGTACCTCGTACTAAAGGTGTGTAGGTAATCAACAATTTACTTATTTGCAGGGCGAGACCGCGTAAGTTTAGTAAGGAGTGTTAGGTCTTACATACGGTTACACAGGAAACTATACGTACCCGTAATAAAAAAGTGGTTTTATGTGAACTGTTCATTTATAATCGATGTCATCTTTATATTCACATTTGCTTCAGGCTTCAGTTCCGTTTCGATTGACGAAGTTCGCGGCTATCTAAAATATATTATTGTGAAAATGAGCCCGAAAAAGAAGGAAATTTCCATTGAAACATGTTAATATAGTTCCATTAACTTGATTGTATCCACTACTTACTCAATCTGACGTTTTATAAGGCGTAATAGCCCTTACAGTCTCAAATTACTTTTCACTTCTTTTGTTCGCTTTAGATTAGAATATGCAAGAGATAAATCTTGAACATCTACATCTTGAGGTCTTGAACACCTACAAAAGATGTACCTTAAATATACTCTCAGATCGTTAAAAATCTCAAATCCCATCCCTTCCTAATGCGTTTAATTTTAGTTAACTTGAAATCTCTAGAGACTAAAAGGTATATTATCTCACTCTCACTTTAGTGTAATTAATTGCTCATTTCTACTACGGAGTATTCTTTCATATACCTACTAGATCCCTAAGCAGCCCTTATCCATTCTTCTTAAATTGCTTAACACGAATTATGCGCGGAATGCTCCTATTGACCGCGCCCTAACAGAATTCAATGAAAGCTCGAGTTCTGTTCCGCTTAAATTTTCGGTGTCAAAGAAGGAATTTTATGAATTTCTGAAAGTTTTTCTCTTATATTTTTTAATTTATGTATTTATTTAAACTCATATCAGCTTTAAGTGGTCTGTAAAAACTATAATATTATTCTATTTTAGACATGAAATAAACGAAATTAATTGAAATGGATTCTCCACAGGGTACTTTCTTGCATCCATACCTGTATATAAATTTATTCAGTTTAAAAAATCACAGCATATGCACATAAACGAAAATTTGTTGGTAATCTACCCTCGTCAAATATTTAGTGACACAAAACCAAATATTTAGCAATAACAATGCATGTGTTTTCGCCACATTGATGGCCGAATTTGTTGCATAGTAGAATGCCTTTTCTTCGGTGCCAGAGCAACCAAAGAATGCCTTCAAAAGTTTAAGATTCCTTAAGTTACTTTACTTTATGTATGTATTTCCTACGTTATATCGATTATCACCCGCAGGCGCGTCTTTCAATACATAACTGTTTTTATACACACCCAGCAAAGAAATCGTTAGTACTAAACATGTGTGGAAGGATCACGACAAAGTCCTATTTCTTCTTAAATAAGTAGTGGATTATTAGTCAGCAGTAGACAGCATTAAGGAGTTTAGTTTGCCGATGGAAAGTTGTGAACTGAATATTTATCCATAAAAGTCTGAACTGCATTCAGCATCCAGCTTTAAGTAGCTGCAGTTATTCTAAGAAATTCAGCGGAGTATCTCTCTTGCCTCGGTAGACAATGGCAAGCTTCCGAGTGTATTTCTGCCATGAAAAAACCTTCTCACAAAACATCAACACGCGCACCACAAATTGGAAAAAGAGGAGCTTGGCCACCAACCAACAAATGACGCCAGTTATATATAACTATTAGGGCGGGTCGATTTCAAAATCGCTCATTACTCTGTGAAGATCGTATTCTAGGGATCAAAATAAGAAACTTTGCCGAAGGAACCATACCTCTAAAACGAATTCTGATGTCCCCCAATTTGGGTCGAACGAAAAATCCCACTTTGACCCATTGAGAGTGCTCCAATCGAGTCTAAATGTATGACCGACCCCCACTAACTTTGGACGGCCGATCCATCCATGCCAGTGGCACACCCCCTGGAACTCCCCTGGGGGGTTCCCCATACAATCATTTCAAAATATCACCATTTTTGGCCTTTACATTAGAAAAGAAACTAAAAAGTTCGACCCAAATTGGGGGACATCAGAATTCGTTTTAGAGGTATGGTTCCTTCGACAAAGTTTCTTATTTTGATCCCTAGAATATGATTTTCACAGAGCAATGGGCGATGTTTTTGCCTCCCCACAAATCGACCCATTAATACATATATTTGTAAATATTATATATCTCTCTCGCCAGTAAGCACTACATTGCACCCTCCGTTGAGAGTATTCGCTGTTGTGTCTGCAAAGTCTTCCTTTGCATCGAGTAGATTAAATGGCGAAATAAGTAGAAGTTTTGCACATAATGAGGGATTCAGTTTCTTTTTTTATTTAAAATATGCTTGCTCCAGGGACAGGGAAAATATACCTAAATCGAATTATTTCTGAAATAAGTATGACTATGTCTAATTTCAATTAAGAAGTTGAAAGCTGGATTTTTAGATTTTTGCTGTTGTCCACTAGGGGTTTCACCCAGACTCATAGCCCATTAGGCATGCCCCGTGGTAAACTTATCCAATGGATTCTTGGGCAACTAATTTTTTGCGAAAAATTTATGAAGTGACGGATATCTTTCTCTATTTCCAAATGCTTTCTAAACTCTTAAGATGATTCTCTATGGGCTACATTCCATTGCATTGCATTAGCGTTTACTAAGTACTTGTACATACATATATTATGCCCTCCCTCGATAATAACCTGAGAGCTCTGAAAGTGAATTGCCAATTTTTGCTGGGTTCATACCTCTTCCACTTACTTTCCACGTTATTGGCGCACGTATTTCGGCAGTTTTTCAAATTCAATTGCTTTTAATGTCGGCGTCAGCACAGCTGCATGTTTTTCCAACCCAGCTGAGTTTCAGTAAATAAGGCAAATAAGTACTTTCTGCGCTCAGTGCAATGCCTCCCTTTACGTGCTCACATGTGCGCCCGCTCATGTGTCAAAACGAAAACTGGTCGAAAAGAGCAGCAACCGCTCGATTTATGTTTCACGTTACAAAAATTATTAGTTTCGGTTTCAAGTTGCGGTAAAAGTTTTTACTGTCTAAAGTTTTTATTACATTTTTTCAGGACACTGCGCTGTTTGTAAGAAACCTTGGAACGTGTGCAACGTAAATGAAGAACTTTCATTTGTTGAAGCTTTAATGTGTTGCATGTCAAAAAACCAATATATACATACAAACATACTTATAAAGGGTATTTTTTTAGAGGTTAGGTTTTCAAGTTGGCACTATTATTTTTCGTAGATGGTCTTTTTGACAGCTGTCTCTTGATTTATGCTCAGTTTGGTTTGCCATTTCATAATGAATAGACTTACACCTGAACAACGTTTGCAAATCGTGCAAATTTATTACGAAAATAATGGTTCGGTTCGCGCGACGCATCGAAGAAAATTTTGTTCAGTGATGAAGCTCACTTTTGGTTGAATGGGTATGTCAATAAGCAAAATTGTCGCATTTGGAGTGAACATAATCCACAAGCCATTGCTGAGACGCCGTTACATCCTCAAAAAGTCACTGTTTGGTGTGCTCTATGGGCAGAGGGAGTCATTGGTCCATATTTCTTTAAAAATGAAGCCGGCCATAATGTTACAGTCAATGGAGAGCTCTATAGAGCCATGATTAATGACTTTTTCGTGCCTGAATTGGACGATGTTGATGTGGACGACCTTTGGTTCCAACAAGACGGCGTTACATGCCATACAGCCAACGCAACAATCGATTTATTGAAGGAAACTTTTGGTGAGCGCATTATCTCGCGCCGTGGACCTGTGGCGTGGCCTCCAAGATCGTGCGATATAACACCGCTGGACTATTTATTGTGGGGCTATGTGAAGTCGCTTGTCTACGCAGATAAGCCCGAGCCGATTGACGTCTTGGAAGAGAATATTCGGCGCGTTATTGCTGACATACGGCCCCAATTGCTGCAAAAAGTGGTCGAAAATTGGGCCTCTCGGCTGGAATTTATTCGAGCCAGCCGCGGCGGCCACTTGCCCGAAATCATTTTTAAAACATAATTGCAAACCCTTATCTTCATAATAAAGCTAAATTCTTGGTCATAACATTAAATTATATACGTTTTATTTCACCTTGAAAACCTAACCTCTAAAAAAATTCCCTTCACTATGTGAGAAATCAATGTAAGTGCTCCAAAATAAATGAGAGCCAAGATGGCCCATACTTTAATAACAAAAATATGATTGCCCACTTACGAGCCCGCCGCATTCGGCCCGGGTGAAATTAAAAGCATAATTAGTTTAAAATTTACTCTCTCTTAGAATGTCCTTACAACACCTAAGCTTTGGGTATCTTATAAGACAGGAGCATGGAAGAGGTGGGCAGAAAGATCCCGTTAAAAATATTCTGCAAGCCCATCATTTTTCACTATTTTGAAAAAGTGCAGCAAAGTCAAATGAATTACATGAAAGAAATTATGCCAATAATAAAAAATAATTTTAAGCAACCACAGATGAAATTTCTCAATCAATTTTGAGGCGCGGATCTTTATTACTTATCTAAAAATAAAATAAGCAACTTCACAACATTAGTCTTCACAGCAATTTTTCTAATGAGGGATCCACTGAATTGGGAATTTTTAGTTCAGATTTAGTGACTTGGCTACCAAATGGAATTGGAATGGAATGCGTTTCACCCGTGTGCGGAAATAAAAACAGACGCAGTATAGAGCGAGATACCACAAAGTTATCTTCCAGCAACCGTGAAGTGCGAGGTCTTAACTCCGTCGCTGTACTTTCAGGCGTTGCTCCTACCAACTAATATTTGCTTCGATGGATGACATTAACTCTGGCTGATCAGCATTTTTACTCTTATGAAGAAGTACTGGCCAAACTGTTAATAAGGAATATTATTTGAGCATTATGCGTCGTTTACGTGAAGCAATTCGTCTAAAAAGACCAGAATTATGGGCCAACAACTCTTGATTTTTGCATCACGATAATGCACCGTCTCACACTGCACTCGTTCGTCAAAAATTCCACGCATATCGCTCCGAAACCACCATATTCGCCTGATTTGGCATCGTGTGACTTCTGGCTATTCCCAAAACTCAAGAGACCACTCCGCGGAACGCGTTTCGAGTCGATTGAGGAGATAAAAGCTGAATCGAAGAAGGTGCTGATGGCTATACCGGAAATGGACTATTTGGCATGTTTCGGGGATTGGAAAAATCGTTGGCATAAGTGTATTTCATCGAGAGGGATTATTTTGAAGGGGATGAAATTGATTTACAAGAATAAATAAAGATTTTTCATTTTACAACCAAATTCACATTACTTTTTGCCAACAGTAGTTAAACGAATAATCGGTTCATGAATCTCCCCAAAGGAGTTACTTCGGTGCGGAATTCGTGTACTGTCCAAAATATGTTGAAAAGGGGCGGCAAACAACGTACAGCACCACGAAGCGCTAATATGTAAAAAAATGTAAACGAACGACTTAGATGTTGGGGGAAAAACGGTGCAGGCAAAGTTGTACACCAACATATTTTTTATGTATGCCTACAGTTAATATGAAGGTCAAAATAAGACCAACCAATGTTAGGCACGGGTAGCTTTTTTATACTCTTTTTTATTATTTATGTTTTTATTTGTTTTTTGTTCCGTTTGCAGGTTATTTGAATTCTTTGACATTCATAATGGATACAAATAACACACAACAGCGCGTTAAAACTATCAACCTTGTCTGTACTTGTCAACGATCAAATATTATGTAGTGAATTATGGAACGGTGCACTAGACAGGGCTAGTTTATTACTGACAGACATGCCAAAACACAGCTATGCGGACAGCCACGGGATGCCTCCTGATGTTCCCCCTACAACACCTACATAATTAAGCACAGGTGCTTCCAGTCAAGGAGTACAACCAAATGCTCAGCAAACAGTTTCTACTCAGGTGCTACCGTAGGTTTCCCCCTGCTAAAACCTAATCCGCCTCCCAGGCACGTCAAGAGGCATCTCTTCAACTATTCCAACAAGATCCAGGACAAAACTAACCCACAACGACTGCACCGGACAGTGCTTAGACATATGCTCAATGGCATTCATCGGGAGACACATACCATCTTCCTAAACTCCCGACCCCTGAATACCGTAATCGGAGTCCAACCACCACCCACAGCAGATGAAGAGCTTAAGCTACTCCGGAAGACCAGCGTAACTTTCGCACAATTACTGGATAGTGTAACAGACTAAACTCCTACCTATCCAAAATTTACCCCGACTTACCCAACGTATGTCCAGCATGTGAAAGCTCTCCGCACGATACTAACCACCTTTTCACATACCCCATCAAACTTATTCACTTAACACCTCTTTCCCTCTGAACCCAACTTGTCGAAACAGCAAGTTTCCTGGGCCTACCGTTAGATGAGCGAGACGAAGACGACCGGTAACTACATTGAGCTGAGTTAAGTAAGCTGTTACAACAACAACATACAGTGAATTATTGCCAATATTTTAATTCAAGATCAGCTCCGACAGCTTTCTGAATTAGGCGTTTGGTTGATCAGTTTGGAGCCAAATGTCGTCGATTTCTAGCTGATTAATTTTTGGAAACAAACATTCAGTCAGCATGGCTCGATAGCGTTCACTATTCACAGTAACGGCAGTTGCTTCTTCATTTCGAAAGGAATGAAGACTGTTGATGCAGTTTTCTTTTGTTCAAAGTAAATTTTCACAATTTGGAGTATGGAGCCTCTAAATGTATTTTCTTCTGCCTTCTTGAGGACATATATTCCGCAATTTATATAAAAACTAAATGACAAAGGATTTTCGGTATTTTTAAACTCAGCGACAAAATCACGATCTCACGATTTGTATCCTGGTCCATCACTTACAAGCATCAACTATTTCAGTAACGACTTGTGAATTGTCTGCTTATGCTATAAGTTTGATCTTTCGCGCAATGGAAAGGCTCCTTAATCTAAATGCAAGGCTTTTTAAAAAGTAACTTCTACGTTTGTCCAGTTTGTAACTTGAATGGCCCAGGAAATATTCAGCACGTCATTACCTGCCTTGTCTATACAAATTTTCGTTGTGAACATTTTGGTGAAAAGCATTGGATCCCTTAAATATAAACATGATTTTGAACGGTAGTGATTATAAAGCTCTATGCGAATTCTTATATAGCTGCCTCAAATACAGGGATCTGCTTCTTAACGAATTCGCGTAATCTGCTTGTTATTTTTTGTGTACTAATTAATTTATATTTTCATTTTAGGATTAGCTTTTGATTAGTAATGTTGAAGAAAAAATAAAAAATTATAATAATAACTATTGAATAACTATGTTCCAAAATAAACTTTTTGTTTATTCCACCGACTGACAGCATATGTTATATTCGTACGTTCTGTTATTGATTATTATGCCATTGTATTTACTTATTTGAATTTAATATGAAATAAAGGACATGAAACAACAACAATTTGGGTTTTCTGGCGGTGATTGATTTCTGGTGGTACGTAAAGCCTTACTGGACAGAAGTGTCAAAATTTTTTTCAATCTCAGCTGCCAAACCATAGTTATCGATATCTATAGTTCACAAGCAGCTAAAAACAACCCCGATACAATTTGTAGCCATAACCAAGTTCGTACTGGTAAATATTATAGAAAATCAATTTTTATTTCAACTCTTTAATAAAAAGCTTCACTACCCGATACCTGCTTTAAATACAATATTAACAATATTTATGTTCAGGCTAGATAAAAATCTTTCGAAATGGTATCAGAAATAAGTACGCTATAATATAATATAACACACAAAATTCGAATTATAAATATTATTTTGATAAAATAATTATTCATGATAAAATAAGAATTATATTAAATAATAATTACTAAACGCTCAATGTAACTCTAATCTATGTCCACCAGTGTCACCTAAAAGTATGCGTACAGCTGAGCATACAACTGTACACGTCCACCAACACTCTTACGTACAATTCAAAATTGTGTATATATGTATGCATAAGTAAAGGTGAGCTTTAAAAATTCTGCACTTACCTTTTCTTCTGATGGCTGTCAAAGGCGATATTAACCGGCACATCCAATTCCAGATCCTCAACATCATCGATAGCTTTGGCAATCGTTTGGAACTTGCGTGCGGAACAACGATTGCCTCCGTTGCCAACCCCGAACCTACTCTCCGCTAAACTATTAGTTAACACTCCGTCAAAGGCGTCTGCGGCAGTGGCAATTTCCGCACCAACAAAATCACCCGACAATACTGCGCTCACAACGAGCAGGAGGAAAAAGGGTCGTGTCACTACAACCCGTGGGGTGTACGCAGTTCTAACTGATGGCATTTTGGACGGATACGACCTTCGTAATTTCAGTGCGAATGTTCAAATTAGTGCAATGCTTCGTTCGCAAGTGTAATTTATGCGCTTTGTGAATCGGTAAAATTGCATTTAGTCACTGGTTGTACAAAAAGGCAGATTAAAAAAATCGAATTGTTCCGCATCAACAAGCAAAAAAGGCAAGTTTCTGCCGGATTAGGACAGCCAATTTCAAGCCCAGCATTTGTCATCAATTAGATTTGTCAAACATAGTGTGTGTGTGTGTGTGAGTACGTGTGAGTGTGCCAATCGCTTTTAATTGCCAACAATTGATTGGGCGGCTGTCAAATGGTGGCATTGTCCAGTTTTTGACAACTTCTTTTGTTAGCATTGAATTCCTGCCAATCAGCGAAAATCGAATGCATTTCCACAAGCTCCCTCTGTTACTCTTAGCTCTTTTAAAATCAAGCTTTGAAACGTTTTGGTTTTTTTTTTATTCTAGAAAGTGTGCAACTGATGATAATTCCCCGAATTGTTAGATTAACTAATTGGCTCCACATGCAAATTGGCTTCCGAAATTCGAATTGCTCGAAATATTTAATTGGCCCTTTTACGTTTTAACTGGCAAATGGCAAACTTTGCTGCAGCGAGCAGAGAAGCAGAACGGTATAGTAAAAAACAGAAAAAAGTGTGAGGACGGAATACCAATCTGCAGTTCCACAAACTGAGCAAGCTCAATTCGGAATTCGATTTGAATTAATTTACTAAACTTGCGAGCAATAAATTTTCCACTGAATTTAAAAGTTTTTAACAAATTTGATGCGATCCACTAGGGCTCTGTGCTGCGCGCACTTGCAACCGTTGATTTTATTAATACAGTCTGTACATAAAAATGTGCACTTGTACAGGGTGTCCGGTACAAGAATTAGCTTTTAAATTTAATGTTTTCGCAACGGCTGAGTGTATGAGGGGTGGGCACCACGTTAGCTTAGTTATTGGTCCAGGTCATTTAGTCAAAGAACGGGTGAATAACGCGCTTTAGCAATCGAAGCGTATTTCTAGCCCAATGATTCGTGTGCATTTCGCTCAAGTTACAATATTCGACGCTTATATACCACAAGTGAATATTTCATTCGTTCAAGCGTGTGAAAGTTCTAGGCAACAAGCCGACGGCCGGGGCTCAGTTGAATACTGAGAACAAACACAAATATTTTACTCATCAGTCCGTGCGTAAGAAGCGAGACTTCCAAAACTTATTGTTCATGAAATATAAAAGCTTCGCGTCTTGAAAATTCAAATCGTTCAAGCACTGGCGCCTAACAATTACAATTTGCGTAAAAACTTCTGCGAGGTAATATTGGGGCAATTTCTTTTAGAGTGATGAAGCCCATTTTTGTTTAAATGGAAGTGTAAATAAGCAAAATTGCCGTTATTGGTCACCTAATAGTGACCTAGACCCACTATTAAAATATCAACAGTCTCTTCAAAGAGCCTGCCTTGTCAAGAAGTGGAATAGTTGGACCATATTTTTCTGAGCATCGTCGAGGGCAAGCAATTTCTGTAGGCGCTGTATGTTATCGGCGTTTCTTAAACGAATATTTTTGGCCAATAATGAGAAAACATCTTTCCCCTCACCCATGGCTTCAGCAAGACGACTTCAAGCCGCACACGGCCAAAGACACAATGCCGGTATTGCATGATTTTTTTCCCTAAGAACTTTTTTCTGTACCTCAGAAGTAAAGTCTATGAAACCAAGCGACCATCTCAAGCGAGACCAGATTCCAAAAGTATATCCGACATAACGGCCAACATTTAGAAGAAATAGTTGAAAAAAGTTCCAGTTGTCTTATTTACAATAGTTTTTAAAATAAACTTTTATAATCACTGATTATTTTTTAATTTATATCTTAATTAATAATACTACTACCAGACACCCTATATATACATATGTAGATAACTTTTGTAAAGGAGGATTATTTGCTTCATTTGGAACAATAAATTAATCAAAATGCATCAATATTTGAAATTTGATTTGAAGGCAATTCATACTTCCAAGAGAATTATGAAACTAATTTCCTAAACATTAATTTTTTTTTACAACTTGAAATAATTTCACTCAAGCTCAAGAAATGTATTTTACTTGTACTTAAATAGTTTAAGAGATATCAACTATTTAATACATATGCACATGTACACTTTAAAGTAACAATACTGAAATAATGGACAATTAAGATAAGCTCCTTGTCTAAGCAGGCGCACCTGAAGCTCAGACAAACGTCCAACGAAGGAAGTGTTCGCCAATTGTAGTACAAGAAGAGTATAATTATTTATTAATTATTGAAAAGTATTTAAATCTGAACTGTGTAATTTATTTTTTAATCGAGAACATTGAGATGTTATACTCTTCAAAATGTGTTCAGAATTAAAATATAATAATAGACACATGTCTTGCAAGGCAAAGCAAATGGAAATGCTGAGCAGACTAACGGCGAACATCGGTGGATCAACCCACAGTACAATAAGGCTGATCATGGTCATCACAAACACAATACTCCTGTACAGCTGCGAAATATGGAGAGATGCGCTAAACTGTAAAACCAAGCGCAAAGCACTGGAGGCTGTACAACGAACAGCGACACTCAGAGTAGCTTCAGCCAACCGCACTTTTTCAGGAGCAGTTTCTGTTATCAACGGGGAGATCGACCTCATGGTCCGGGAACGAGTGGATATGTGGAATTGTAGGGAAAAACACGACAGCACTAACATCGCTTAACGGAAATGGCAAACCATGCAGAGGTGGCAAAGCCGATGCGATACTAAATCGAGTGGCAGATGGACGCCGTAATGGGTAAATGGGTTCAAGGGAACTTCGGGGAAGTGGGCTATTTCATGACTCAGTTATTCTCAAACCACGGACACTCCTGGAAATACCTATACCGCGGCCGCCTATACCGCGGCCGAATGGCTTGGTGCGTGACTACCATTCGTAATTCAAAGAGAATGTAGGTTCGAATCTCGGCGAAAACACCAAAATTACAATAAGAAAAACATTTTTCTAATAGCGGTCGCCCCTCGGCAGGAAATGACAAACCTCCGAGTGTATTTCTGCCAAAGAAAAGCTCCTCATAAAAATATCTACCGTTCGGAGTCGGCTTGAAACTGTAGGTCCCTCCATTTGTGGAACAACATCAAGACGCACACCACAAATAGGAAGAGGAGCTCGGCCAAACACCCAAAAAGGGTGTACGCGCAGTTATAAAAGGTGTTTTTTAGAGGTTAGGTTTTCAAGATGAAATAAAACGTATATAATTTAATGTTATGGCCAAGAATTTAGCTTTATTATAGAGATAAGGGTTTGCCATTATGTTTTAAAAATGATTTCGGGCAAGTGGCCGCCGCGGCTGGCTCGAATAAATTCCAGCCGAGAGGCCCAATTTTCGACCACTTTTTGCAGCAATTGGGGCCGTATGTCAGCAATAACGCGCCGAATATTCTCTTCCAAGACGTCAATCGTCTCGGGCTTATCTGCGTAGACAAGCGACTTCACATAGCCCCACAAGAAATAGTCCAGCGGTGTTATATCGCACGATCTTGGAGGCCACGCCACAGGTCCACGTCGCGAGATAATGCGCTCACCAAAAGTTTCCTTCAATAAATCGATTGTTGCGTTGGCTGTATGGCATGTAGCGCCGTCTTGTTGGAACCAAAGGTCGTCCACATCAACATCGTCCAATTCAGGCACGAAAAAGTCATTAATCATGGCTCTATAGCGCTCTCCATTGACTGTAACATTATGGCCGGCTTCATTTTTAAAGAAATATGGACCAATGATTCCCTTTGCCCATAGAGCACACCAAACAGTGACTTTTTGAGTTTATGTTCACTCCAAATGCGACAATTTTGCTTATTGACATACCCATTCAACCAAAAGTGACCTTCATCGCTGAACAAAATTTTCTTCGATGCGTCGCGCGAACTGAACCATTATTTTCGTAATAAATTTGCACGATTTGCAAATGTTGTTCAGGTGTAAGTCTATTCATTATAAAATGGCAAACCAAACTGAGCATAAATCAAGTGACAGCTGTCAAAAAGACCATCTACGAAAAAAGTAGTGCCAACTTGAAAACCTAACCTCTAAAAAAAACATCCTTTATATGTATATATATACATTTCCCATAGATATTGCAAGTTTTTTCATGCTATCCAAATCGACTTTAAAATCGTACAAAAATGTGGCTGAGTATTGAAGTATTTTTAACTGAACTAACGTCCACAATAAATATTTGTCCATGCATCCATGTGCAATTGCGTGAAATTTGTGCAGGGTTACGGCGGTTTGGCTAACTGTGATAGTTGGCAAAAACTAAAAATTGTGCGAAGTAAAGTCTGCTCTTTACTAATAATAAAAATTCAACATTCTTATATAAAGCAAAAAAAAAAAATTACATACAAGTTCTGCTCCTAAAAAGTAGGTATTACAAGGAACAGTTTTTAAATATTTGAATGGCTACATTCAAAATAAAATGGATGATCAAGTTACAATCTCAAACTTTAAAAAACAAGTTTGAAATGCGTAATTCGTAAAAACTGCAAAACTGCAAAACTATTGTATCAACCATGAAATTGACGAGCATCAGCGCCATTCCAAACAGAGAATGGAATATAAGCAAAGAGTAAGCGTCGGTAAATAGAACCATTTAGAGTCCATTAAAGTTATTTGTCCAACACAATGCAGCGTTCCTTCAGCTCTTCCTCACTTAACGCAACATAAAATATTCCTGATTTCAAGCCAACAGCGGTGGCATACTCGTAGTTGTAACATCTGCTCTGATTCCTGCATTGGCTTTGCTCCTGAGGCGAATAGGTTGATGAGTTGGTAAGCCTTCTTCCCCACACCTCATCCTACAAAGTGGCAACCCTTTGCTCCTTGGGGCGTGTAGGGCGAGTCTACCGCTCATTGTGTGCCTTCAATGGATGTAATTGTGTAAACGCATACGTACATACATAAATGAAATCATACCTACATACATATGTATATAATCACATACATGGCTGGTGCATGCATGTTTTTCGCCATAGAAACCAGTTTTTGAATCGTCAAACATGCATTCGCTAACACTTGTACTACTGATTCACTTGCTACTCGTAACATCAGCCCCACCACACTCCACCGTTTCCTCCTGAAAAATTTGTTCGTTTTTGCGTCAATGCAGCCAAAAACTTTTCAAAAAATCCAATTCGTGAAAAAGTTGCATCCGCTTCTGGCTTTTAGCGTTTCCACAGGCTACACATACTCGTTCACACGACTGCATCCATATGAGTGCACATACATACACAGATATGTGCCCATACACATATGATTTTGCCCGCGGTAATGTTTTAATGTACGACTATGTGTGCTTATGTAATTGATAATGGAAATTACCAAAATTTTTTAATGGCGTAGTGTCGTTGCTGATGCGTTAAATTTGGGGTTTTTCTTTTCAAATCACTGAAAAAAGTTGTTTGTCCTAATGCTTGCTAAAACAAAGATATATTCACATGCCCTGCAGGCAAAATGCGAACACGTACAACGAATTACTAATTCACAACTAGTTTTTCAAAATAAACTGAAAAATATTATCGCTTGAAAGAAGCTATTGAACTTTAAATATTTTCGTATTTTGTAATTTAGCTTAAAATACAATATTTGATTTTCTTATGTGCGCAACAGGATGAGCAAGTTTCTATATAATATTTACCCGTGCCCCCAACGCTTTAAAAATTACCATTGAATTCCCATGGGACATATGCACTTTTCTCTAAATATGGCACAAAATGCTTACAGATCTATATTATTTAATGCCCTCCTTTAATTTATCTTCACAAATATCCAAAAAACTAAACCAAAAATAAAAAAAAACAAGATAAATATTTTCTTTTTTTAATCTCTAAAATGTGTTCAACTTTGGGGGATTTCATTTTCTTTATTAAATAAAGCATAATTTTGTTGGTGATTGTGAAGAGAAATTAAAAGAGGAGATGAAATAATATCGATCTGCAAATATTTCATGCCATATTTAGGAAAAGTGCATACTTCACGAGGGAATTTTCCAAACTTTGTTGGCACAGGTACTCATTAAAAAAATTGAAGCTGTTCCACTAAAAAACTAGAAAAAAACAGTCTCTAGGAGAAAGAAGGGCACTAATATGAAGCAATACCGAGTAATAAGAAAACAGTTCTCAATATCGGTTTGAAATTTCAGTTGTTATTAGAACTGAGTTAGGACATTTCAAATCGATTTGACCGTTTGGTCAAAAAGTACCCAGAGTTTTTTTAATAACAGGAAAGCGCTTCAATTATACATTGATAATTATTGATAATCTCCATAATAACCAAGGAATATATATCAACGCTTCCTCAAACCTCCAAAAAAATTTTCTTAGGCATAGGAATTGTCTTCAGAATTGGCTTGTTTCTGCACAGTTCCCTTCGTGGCTTCAGTAATCTCCAAAAGGTTTCCACGAAGTGATAATTTAGGACTTCGGAACAGAAAAAAGTCACATAGATTTTTAGCAAAATAAAAACAAAAAAAATAAAAAAAAATAATTGGCGCGTACATTTCAGATAGGTGTTTGACCGAGCTCCTCCTCCTAATTGAGCTGTGCGTCTTGATGTTCTTCCACAAATGAAGGTACCTACTGTTTTAAACCGACTCTGAACAGCAAATGGTTTTTATGAGGAGCTTTTTCATAGCAGAAATACGCTAAGAACTCTGCCATTGCCTTCCGAGGGCGACCACTATTAGAAAAAACTTTTGCAAAATCGTCACGCACAAACAAAATGTGTGATGAAGAAACCACGTTTTGTTTTGCTACAATTGGGGACTCTTACAAAGAATATTCTCCCTAAAATGCTTCAATACGCTCCCAAACAGCCAAGAAAACTTTGCTTGTGAATCTTTGTCGGATATCGTTAGCATTTGTAACAGGCATCCACTAATATTCACTATCCTTTTGTTCACGGGATACTCCTTTTTTCAGTTTCTAAAAACCCACCGCGCGAAAATTATGTTACCTGTATATCACAATATATAAATCTTGTCTTTTATGTAGATAGTCCACCATATGCCAGAAGCATATATACAATATACAAATTTGCCATTTCTGAGTTAATGGGTTGACCTGATTAACCCTTTGATGTTCTATGTACCATATGTACAAACACAACCACAACAACTTTTTTATCAGACACCAAACCTTCTAATTGTCTTTAATTTTGACTCAATCATCTTTTTGGCATAAGGGGGACGATGAGCAAATATTTTTTTTCAGCGTCTTCAGATGGCATTTCTTAAGTTTTGCGTATTTCGACATTACAAGCCCACTCTAGGGCTGCCCCAACAAAATTAAAAGAGGATAAGGTTTCAGTTCCAAATCGATAGCAGACATCTTTAACTTGAACGAGGGTTTTCAAGTGTCAACAAATCGAGGATAGAAGAAAAGTCACAATGAAAAGTTGATACGTTGAAACCTCTTCTCATGGTGAAATGTAATTTTGTATATTCGTATGTAGAGTTCTACTGCAAAAAATTCCAGAACTGCTAAGATAAATTGCTGCAAAGCACATATTTTTCACTAAAAATTACGTCGACGTTAGTGTCTGTGACGACGAAGTCGACGAATGCATGGATTATGGAGGAATCACTTCGCACAACCGCTAAACGATAGCAGTAGCAGACAACGAAGTTGAAACCGATGATCCCAGTCGTGGACGACGGAGTAGTCGTAACACCACCCGACCTTAAAGAGGTTCGAAGAGGTTTGCATCAGATGAAAGCTTGCCGAACGACTGGAACCTAAGCGTACTCTACTCAATCCTCAAGAAGTCTTATTAACGTCGCTTACGAGACCTTATCAAGCGTATTATGTGAGAGACTGAAGCCCATCGTCAAAGAACTAATTGGACCTTATCAGTGCGGCTTCAGGCCTGGTAAGTCTAGTAGATCTTCACGATACGCCAAATACTGGAGAAAACCCACGAACGACAAATCGACACACACTACCTTTTTGCCGATTTCAAAGCTGTTTTGGATAGCACAAACAGGAACGGCCACTATGCCGCTATGCCTGACTTTGGTATCCCCACAAAACTTATACGGCTGTGTAAAATGTCGTTGAGAAAAGGTTTTAGAAAAGGCGATTCCCTTTCGTGTAATTTCTTTAATCTTCTATTGGAAACAATTATACGTGCTGCTAGTTAAACCGCTTTGGGACTATCTTCTACAGAAGTTTCATGCTATTGACGTATGCTGACGATATTGGTATGGTTCTGAACAACCACGCCCTATGTTCAGAGTACTCCAGTCTGCAGAAGGAAGCAGAAAAAGTGGGTCTTGCGGTGAACGAGAATAAAACAAAGTATCTGCTGTCAACATTCAACGTGTCTTTGCATCTTGGACAACACGTAACTGTTGGCAACCATGAATTTGAGGTTGTGAAGGACTTTGTTTATCCAGGAATCAATGTTAAAGCCAGAACTACATCAGCCTAAAGATTAAACGAAATATAACTCTTGCCAACAGGTGTTACTTTGTGCCCAGTAGGCAATTGAGAAGTAGATCCCTCTCTCGAAAACAAGGCTGTACAAAAGCCTAATTATCCCTGTCCTTGTAAATATATGGCGCAGAAGCTTGTACGATGACGACGACTGATGAGAAAGCACTGGGAGCGTGCGAGACAAAAATTCTCCGATAATTCTTTGGTCCTCTTCGCGGAGGCGAGAATGAATTCCGTATCCTATGGAACAGCGACCTGTATGAGATATACCGAGATGTCGACATAATGAAGCGTACGAGTATTAAAATACCGCGGCTGTGCTGGCTTGGCTAACAAGCATTAAATGAATCCTTGCTTCTGCAAAAAAGACCGGTAAATAGCACCGGTGTAGGAACAGTCGATTTCCGAGTTGGGCATACACGTACTTGTATATTTGTCTCTAGGTGTGTACGTGGCTATATAAAGTATGTGTGGTTTTGCCATAACTGCACATTTTCTGATGCGATTTGAGCGTCATTTTTGACTGTCTCGCCAGTTTTATTATATATATTTTTTTCTTTTTTCCATTTCCATTTAGTTAAGTTGGTTGATTTCATTGAAAAAGTTTTAAATGGGAATTATTGCATAAAATTTAGTTTTGAGAGCATTAAGCAGATAGTTTGGTTTTTTTAATCAGGATAAAGCACACTTATGTTTGACACTGAGTCCGATTTACAATCACATTCATGTTTATTTTTGGATCAATAAATATTTGGGTAGGGGAAATGGACAATTAGGAAATTAAGATTAGTCTTCCGTTTGAACTATGGTGAAAAAAATCAGCGCTAATGGAGTATGAGGGGGTAACCGTTCTTAGAAAATACATTTCTATAATATTTAATGTTCCATGTCTGCTGAATGGGGACTTTGTTTTTGGTATAAAGGCAGTTTTTAAACAAATAGCGTCTATTTTTTAAGCGTCTAGCATACGCACATAAGAGGCAGGATTATTTACCATATAATAAAGGTATAAATTACCATATAATAAATGAGCCGCATTTATTGCCTGCCTTATGACAGGATCAAAAAGTTCTCATGAGGCACCAAGAGGTTTCGAATTTGAGAAGTTTCACGGGTACTTAATCCGTCTTTGCATTGATGATATTCACAAACCAATTGATCACCGGCAGCTACTGTCCAATATTTCCTCCGATGAAGAGGAATTCTTTCGAGAATTAGGTGGTCGTTCCTGTAATCGCTTCTTGTTTGGAACCCTGATATTAATACGACTTATCAGGGGTAAATACCCTTGGCTTTCCAAAACAGGATGGGAATTCTATAACGTCTTGCACAAATTTGAAAAGGAAAATTACTTATAGATTTCGAATTCTCATTAAGCCTGATTGCACTGGTTTTAAACTCCTTTAGCAATTAGAACAGATTTTTGAGATGAGATGAGATTCCAACTCAACTGAGTTTTTGGTACTCTAAGGCGGCTTCATATACCTATACTATAATTTCGATGCCTGTGAAGCTCGCAGATAGGGATAGTATTTATACAGATGCCCCATGTAGCTGTATTTTAAGATTCTATTTGTGGAACAACATCAAGACGCACGCCACAAATAGGAGGAGGAGCTCGGCCAAACACCCACAAAGGGTGTACGCGCCAATTATATATATATATCTTCAGTTTCTGAAGAAGTGCTTCTAAAACGAAGTACTGTGAGGCCAACGACCACTTTTTTTATTTCAGTGGCTTATATTCAGATTCAGTTAGCCGAATGCAATTACTGTGTAGTTTATTTTGACGTCTATACCGAGCATTGTAGATAGCAGAACGCCCTGTTTCACTAAATCGTTTGAAAGAAAAGATTATGCTGTTCAAAATGAAAAGAGAAGGCAATTTTCGGCTAGCTTTTGTGCTTTTTTTTAGGCACAAAACTTTAGTTGTCGATGATCGTGAAATATATTCATTAGTCCAATGTTCTATTTAGATCTAAAGACTTATTATGATATGAAAAGGCTTGAGTAACGGCCTATTATCAAAGGAATATTGTAACTACTGGCATGGCTTCAGGAGCCTATAGCCTAAATAGGTTGTCTAACATTTTGTGTCAATACCACTTTTGTAGAACGATTTATCTTTTGATTCAAAGTATACAGACCTCAGTTTCAGCGATAACCTTTTCATTCGAGCGAAATTTCTTACCAGTGAATATTTTTTTAAGTCTGCGAACAGCCCTGGTAGCCAAATCTGGTGAATACGGTGGACATGGCAGCAGTTCGAAGTTCAATTCGTGTATAAGGTTTTTCCATTTTGCAGATATATGTTGGAAGGAGTGTTTCTTGTTTGTGTTTCGAAAACTTTAGGTTGATTAGGAGCCAAGGAATATTCTGCATGTAAGGTGTAGAAAATGTGATGTTGATTCCGAGCTCCTGAGCTATATTTATAGTCTATAGTAGGCGGATATTTTTTGGCTTGGCGCTTTCTTTTAAATTTATTTTTATAAGATTTTTTTAAGGGTGATCCGTCTGGGTAGATAAACTTTGAAATCATAATACCGGAGATTTATGAAACTCGTCCTCGGGAAAAAGGCATACTTCATTTTAAAAAATTTGCAGAATAATTGCCAAGCAAAGCTTGATTATTAATGTTGTGAAGTAGGAAACACTTTGTGAAAAATACAAAACTCAAACTTTATTGATGGCTTTTATTACGGGACAAACTAAACGTAAAAAAAGTCGGACCCTTGAACAAAATTAAAAAAAAAGCGAACACAAATTTCATTTTTTAAATAATCTTTAAAATCGAATATCTCGAAAATGTTTACATTTTGGACATTGTGTGATATATCCACATTAATCAGGAATTACGTAACTACATAGTGATGTCCATAAGTCTCTAGGACGACTTGCCGGTAGACCTATGTTTCCATACTTTTATGTCCAAAAGTTTTTATTTTCTTCAGATTATCTGGTCACATCTTAACAAGATCTTTTACCGCAAAGCATGCGCACAAGTATAACGGCGAGCTATAACCACTTGTTAAGTTAACCTCAAGTTGGTGCATGATCAGGCGATATTTTTTTGATAGATTGTTTCCAGCTCCCGGAGCATATGTGCATATACTTAGTCTTGCCATAAATTCAAATTTTACAATACATACCGGAAGATCAAAGTCGCAGAAAAAAGTTACGTTTTTTGTGCTTTTGTTTGTATGCATTCTACTCATACATTTTTCTTAGTTTCGTGGCAAATTTCGCTTGTTAACAATGGAGTGGAGAGCTAATGAAAATCGCATTGCAGAGATTGCATTATCAAAGGGTGCTAAAAGCGCAAGTGAGATTAACGAATTGCTGAAAAAACTTAATATTTCAATTTACTGCACCATCAATCGTTTTTCCCAAGTGTCTGAAGTGCGAGACACAAAACGAAGTGATTGCCCTAGCGTGGTTTGAACCAGTGCAGCCATAAAAAAGCCGTTCGAGAAAGAATTCGCAGAAATCCCATTAGAAAGCAGAAAATCATGTCCAGGGAAATGAATGCATCGACCGGATTCATGTCAAGACTAATTAGAAATGATCTCCACATGAAAGGCCTCCGTCGCTCAACTGGTCATCTTTCGAGTCTTCGTTTGGCGTCTTCGGTGGCACACGGTCAACGGTCATGAAAATATTATTTTCACAGATGAGAAAATGTTCACTGTTGAAGAAGTTTTTAATAAGCAAAACCACAAAATCTCTGGTGGCTAAGACCGGAGCAAAGGTGTACCAGAAGGATATCTTAGAAGGCGTGGTGAAGCAGTTGAACACTACTCTCTTCGATAGAGAGCGTTGGATCTATCACCAAGACTCCACTCCGGCCCATAGGGCGAAAACCACCCAGCAGTGACCACCTGTCGAAGGCCTCACAGAAATTTGGCGAGTCTCAAACAATCTTGGTCGAGCAGCGACGTTAATATTCATGGAAACCACGCGTGTTGCAATAGCTGAATGACCTAATCGTTTGAAGGCTTGAGTAAAAGCAAATGCTGACCATCTCGAATGAAAATTAAAAAAAAAAAAAAAACAAATATTATTATTTGTATATATATATAATTGCCGCGTACACCCCTTTTGGGTGTTTGACCGAGCTTCTCCTCCTATTTGTGGTGTTCGCTTTGATGTTATTCCACAAATGGAGGAGCCTACAGTTTCAAGCCGACTACAAACGGCAAATGGATTTTTTTCATGGCAGGGCGGCCGCCGTAGCCGAATGGGTTGATGCGTGAGTACCATTCGGAATTCACAGAGAAATCGTTGGTTCTAATCTCGGTGAAAGCAAAATTAATAAAAAAAAAAATAAAAAAATTTCTAATAGCCGTCGCCCCTCGGCAGGCAATGGCAAACCTCCGAGTGTATTTCGGAGTCGGCTTGAAACTGTAGGTCCCTCCATTTGTGAAACAACATCAAGACTCACACCACAAATAGGAGAAGGAGCTCGGCCAAATTTTTTATTCTATTTAGTTCAGGTCGTAACTATAAGCCACACTATAGATGAACAACTTGACTTGGGTAGGCCAAAACACATTTTCCAATTGATGATATATTTTATACTGGCAAACATTCAATTGGAGTTTAAGCCCATGGTCAAGGTGAGAATATTCTTTTGAAGAGCGCAAACTCCTGAGGAACATGTCGCTCAAATAAAACGTGTGTTTCACAAGAATTTGTAAAGCATTTCAACAAACTGGCAGAAGAATTGGCAGACTACGCACCACCTGGCTGCGCTCAACAGAAACTGAAATGAAGTCTATTGTATTGTCGTGGAACGAACTAAGATCGCTAGCATAAAACTGTGTCCGTTAGCGAAGAGGAGTGGTTGACGCCCTATGCTCGAAATAGGAGTTAGAAGATCAGATATACGCAAATAGTAAAAGGCTACATCCATTTATAACAAATACAAAATTGGTGGTGTTGCAATGGACCAAAAATTGCTTAGGTATAGTATAGCAAAAAGGTAGCGTTTGACATTTTTTTATAAAACGGTCGATGTTATGGCGCTGGTAACATTCAGTTACTGCAACAAGAACTCCGTATTCACCACAACTGATGATCGTTAGTTTTTTTATAATGTAATGGTTGAATCTCTTGGAACACCAAATATTGTAGAGAGAATGAGTAGCCCACAATTTATTATAGAAAAATGTTTCTACCAGATCTTTTTCTAAATCTCTTTTTTTGTGGTTAGTACTAATTTTCTTAGTTTACATATTCTTTTAATTAATTTTTTGTTTTTAGTACTGCGTTTGTTTGACTTACGAGGTTCCGATAGCAAAGCGATTTTGATACTTCAGAAAACATAAACACCAAATTGCACGTTATGTCCGCGTAGGTTGTAGACAAATGATGCAGAAAAACGCGTTTCCCATGTGTTGATTGCCTGAATTTTGGATGCATTAAACAATCAAGACAATTTCAATACTGCCTTCTCTGCGTTGAAAATTAATAATTTTATCTTGCTCTGTATATTTTTAAATGCATTATCACCCAGAAAAATGTATTCATATAAAATTAATAATAAAAAATACGCAACCGGCAGCTTTTACCTTATTTCTTCATATTTTATACTATGGTCTGGCCATTCCATGCGAGGTACGAATTAGTTTATGCAAGGTGGTGCCCTCACAAGAATTAATATTTAAAACTAGGTTGCCACATGAATGTTTGTTGTATGAATGTTATTTGTGCCATTATTTTGGCACCAGCTCAATATATTAATTGGGAAGTTGTTTACTTGGTTTTTTACATCAGCGAATATTTAAAGATAATCGCCGTAACGTGCATAAACATATATTTGTGTTCTTGTCTAATTAAAATAAGACAATTGTGATTCAGCCATAAAGACTGTGACGGTTTATGCAGGTCCTTAAGGGAATCCATTATGCAGAAATCATTCATCGGAGTACTCCATTTACTTTAATCCGATTGTTTTCTATTTAGAGGAAATGTTTTATGTAGTTTATTACCTTTGGACCAACGGTCCATGCAGTTATTTGCTCTATTACTGGAAGTAATCCTACCCAGTCAAAAGTTGTTTTACATCTAAAGAAAGAATTTAGTCAACAGCCATTTATGATAGTGCGTGTGCCCAGTGCGGGCATGAAAAACCAATGATATAAAAGGTGCAGAGGTGCACCCATCAAATAGGAAAGGCCCATGAAATGGTGTCAGTGCCAATTGTTATTAATATTAATATTATTTGATTCGGTTTCAGTGAGAGATTTAATTCAGGAGCAATTGGTCGTTAGCCTAGGGGCGCACGATGTGGCGGTCATCTTAAGTTTATCTGGTGGGAGCAGCATTTCTATTTTCAGCCGCTTGCTACAAGGCACACGCTGTTTTGGGCTAAGTGCTTATATAAAGACGTCACTTTCTTGCCTTGTCGATGATGGATTTGACCTTGTAGTTTTGATTAAGATTGTACGGAGCCCACTGTCCATCCTTCCACGTTCGTATCCACCACCCCATCTGACGAAGACCAATTGACATTGAAATTCAAGAACGCAAATGGAACTGGATTAGAACGCAAATGGAACTGTTCGTTGCGCGACCGACATAAGTAGAACGGCCCAGAACTGGAACCCACAATGATCGCGCAGCAAGGGACGCCCAAAAGGAGCTTGGCGACGTAGCATTAATAAAGAATTTTCACAAATTGACGAATCTCTCACATGGACACAAATTAAGACGTAAGTAAACAACAAGCGAGAAGTAAACACAATACGTTCAAAGATGGCGCGATAGGAACTAATAATATATATATATACTATATAATAATTAATATTATATAATAAAAAGAATCAAAAAGCGGTTTCTCGCAGAGATAGAATATTCTATTGACAGATAGAATATCATATTACAGATAGATAGAATCCTATTAACAATGATAGGCGAAATATTTGCACTAAAACAGCCCTAATGCGAGCTGATAATGCAACAAATAAGCAAAAAAAAATGTTGTGTTCAAATTTCATGTGCGTTTTTTTTTTAATTGTATGCAGCAGTTATTAGAGCCCCCGCTAAATATTTTCATACCAAATGTCTTTTATTAAATGTTTTTTAACAATCAGATTATATCAGAAAAAGGTTCTTTAGTCAAGTACTCGCATGTAATTAATTGTATGCAGGTTTTCAAAGTAGATTGCTAGGTTCTGTGAACTGAGTATAGTCCATGCAATAATAATAAATACAAAAGACGAGAACTAAAAACAAAACACTAAAAAAATAAAAATAATAAAAATAGACCAGAATCCACTGATAGCCAAGCGATCACAAACGTTTTACGCGCCCAATTAGTTGCCACGAAACTCATGTAAAATACGTACATACAAATATCCATACATACATACGTACTAGGCATTGTACATATGTATGTACATATAATTGGATGTAAATTTTTAAGGAAAGTGCCGCGAAGAGAATAAAATAATGTGGCGAATTGTTTAAGAAGGGACTACGCAGTGAATTCGCACACACATAGCTATAAATAGGCAGATGCATATGTAAGTATGTACATTCACATATTCGACAGAATAAGTTTCGTCACAAATATATACGTGGTAGGCACTTATTGTATTATATGTAATGCAAGAAACGAACTACAATATCCACCTGTGGCTGCTGCAACTTAAACTAATTAACCTCAATTACGTTGTCACACATGCAGCATTTGCCACATGTAGGCGACGCCCCTGACAATCGGTGCGATAACAGTGTTTGTACTACAACAAACGCTGACTAACAAAAACTACGCCAACCCACCACCAAGAATAACTGTCACTTTATCACGAACCAAATACTAGAGAGTATGTGCATGTATGTGTGAACGCGGACACTTGAGCCAGTCAGCATCTAGGTGTAAATGGTTCGAATGAATTGGCGAAAGTGCGGCTAATAGGCAGACATTATAACTTGACACGCACATACACACTCACAGACAAATAGTTGACTAAAAAAAATCCTAATCAATTAGTGGCAACAAATGCGTGGCTGATGTCTGTCTTCTATTTTGATGAAATACTCATCGCTCGCATTTTGATTTTTGCTCCAAATACTTGTGTTACAAACTTTTCCGCTAGACGTCAAATGTCTCACTTTCGGGTAGGTGACACAGATTCCCCAACACTGACGGGACGCTTAAAACATAGCACGCGCATACATAGCACCTTTCTGCACATTCACAGAATCACACGCGCCACAAAGTTTACCTTTCACCACTGCGCTGCTTGTATGCAGGCCTTAGTGTATACCTTTTCAATTTGACAGCTTAAAGTAAGTCACAAATGCATACGATTTTGTGATTAACTTTTATTCACTTTTTAATAAATATATGCGGCTTATGCGATTTTCAGATAGGCCAAAAGCAAAATGTCGCAAAACAACGGAAATCACAAAAACACGTTACACACACTTCCGACTCGTCAAAAATTCAGTTCGACTGACGCGTTTGTGACTGTGCGACTACGAGACAGCAGCAGCCAATCCGATTTGCGAGGCGACGGTACAACGATAAGACTATACGACGATGCGACAACAATACGAAATTGTCGACTAACTGTTCGCCTGAATTTGTCGAGTGACGAATGTCGAGTTCGCGCTGAGGGAAAACGTGCGACCAGTTGCTGTGAGCGGCACGTTGCATCTGTTTGCGTTCGAAATCTTTTTGATTTCTGCTCCTCGACGACGACGACGGCTACGACTACAACACCATCTACACCACCATCCCATCGCCATCGCCGTCGCCAGCGCCAGCGCCAGCGCTGCGACATCAACAACGACGATGACGCCGGCGACGTTTATAGTCAGCACACAAACAAATATTCAAACAAACGATTAGAGTACGCATCCAGTCACACGCTGACAACGACACGAAAGTGGCACAGTGGCATGTTCTTTCGTATGCCGTACACTATTAAAATATAAAGAAACTCATAAGGTAAGACCGACTACAAAGTTATTTTGTATCTTAGCACAGCCCGGCTACGAATTGCATACTCGGTTGAAACCTACTTGGGAATGCTCGGTATGGAAAGTCCCTCCGTACGGCAGATGGTTTTTATGAGACGATTTTTTATGTCAAAAATGCACTCAGACGTACATATGAATGTCAGTGTCGACCGAGGATCGATTGTCATTAAAAAAATATTTCTATAACTTGATGCTTGATGTTCGAATGGGTTTGTACATGATGACCATTCGGCAAGGCCCGGACTTGAACCAGATTGTGGTCATGAAACATTAAATGAAAGAAAAGGTTGCTTCAAATTGTACTCGCCCATCGGTAACCATGTCAGATCTCCGAGTGTGTATCAGACATGAATGATTCTCATAAAAACAGGCTTCAATTCGGAGGTGGCATAAAACTGTAGATCCGTCACTTGGTGGAACAACATTAAGACGCACACCACTCGGTCAAACACGCACCAATGGCAATTTATATTTATTTATTTATTTATTTAGTCGTTCAGTCTACAGAGGAGTATTCTTACAGCCTACCTACCTGTAATTTATTGAATATTGAAAACGGCATCATTTTAAACATATTTAAACTTTAAATAAAATCGATTATGCTGCAATATGTATTACATAATCTGCTTCACCTTGCAATTGCCTCGTTTTTAGCGTAGTTTGAAATGCTCACTGACCCTACCTTTATTCTGCTTAGCTGAAAGTTACGTAAGTTGAGAAAGTTAGTTGGATCGGATTCAATTTTTATTGCTTACCAATATGTTGTATTTAAACAATAAGGGCCAGTAATTTTTTCTATCCCACAGAGTTGCATCTGGCAATATAGAATGGAAGATAACCTCGTCAGGGCTATTTACGCATAGCGATATTCGTAAATATTTTTTAATGCTTTCTATTTTGCTAGATTGTTCATCATAGTAAGGGTTTCTTACCAACGAACAATGTTAATATACTCGATGTACTTCTTTAAGTTTTACTCTTTTAATTCCAGAAAAATGTTGATCGACAATGTTATTAGGATACCATTCGGTTCCTCCAGAACTTTTGATTGTATATATTTTAAATTGGAACTATTTTGTGAAACTAAGAGCTTACCGATAGCCAATGGCTTACAAAATTTCATTTAAAACCACTTTCATTGTTATAAAGTTAAAAAAGAATTATAATAATAATAATTACAATATTAATAATGTCGGATGTGTACCACTGTGTGACTGAATAATTCAAGGAATACCATGTTGGCTACTTGTAGTAGTAGCAAAAACAGAGAAAAAACTTATAACAAAAGCGCAAACACTTGTACAGAATTGAAACACAAGTAGATCAGACAAAACAATAGACGAAGTCCCACACAAAGAGGAAGCAGAGGACCCGACAACAGCAAAATTGTCGTCAACTTTGACAGAGCAGCAACTGAAGCAAATGAAACATGCGACGACATACATACAGAGCGACTTATATGACAAACGACGTTCGCTTCGCTGCTGGTGTTGCCGTGCCTGTGTTTATTGGCTTCGCGCACGAAAAAACAACGATGGATGGTAAAAATCAAAAGAACAATAACAATAATAATAAAAAAATGGCGAACGGCAACAATCGACAAAATCGAACAAATTCGGCAAAGTATAAAACAAATGAAAAAATAAGCACACCATCCATACATACGTACACATATACATACATATGTGTATGCGGTTTTTCTTTTATAAAAAGGAAAAACTTTAAATTATGCCGCAATCGGAAAATGTGAGCGCTGTGACAAAAGAGTCGTCGAGTAAAATGCCAAAAAAGAGAAAAGGAAGTTGCGAGTGAGGTCCGGCGACAAAGTCAGGAAAAAGGAAACAAACAGTATGTACGATATGAATGTGAGTGTGTGAGTGCGTAAGTTTATGTGGTTTTTGCTTCTGGTAGATGTAGAAACATGTGTAAGCAAGTGTAAGTCAGTGTTACAACAGCGTCATCTGACGTTAGAAAAACTGAAAAACTGCCAAAATTACAAGGCAACAAAGATTGAGAAAGAAGTTAGCAAAACAAAACTAAAACAAAATCACTTAAACATTTTCTCAAATGAAGTGAAGTTTTTTAAGCACATTTTTATTTATTTACATATTAATTTAATATTACTTGTATAATTGTAGAATAGTTACGTGCCCCTAGAGCAATTCCTATAAAATTTCCTATTCGACAACTAATTTGTTTATCTGGCGGAGATTAACAAATTATCGCCATCGAAGCCCAGAAAAACGTAAAAAATATATTTCATGTAAGAAAGTATGGAAAGAAATAAGTAACTATATTTATCTGCTGTTCGAAGGTGTGTGTGTGTGCGTGTTTGAGAAAAGGATACACGAAAAACCTTAACTCCGTAAGTGTGAAGTTATATTAAATTTCTTTCGGTCCTCTGCTGTTTTACCGTAGTTGTGTCCAAAATGATGTATATACGAGTGGCACTGCCCTGTCCCAATACAAAATTGCATTGACCGACAAGTCCAATATTTCACAACGTAAACATGTCATATAATCGGTTCTGGTCAATATTACGTTGCTGGCACTTTGTTGATAATGAAGCTCCGAGGGATCAAAACGAACGTCTATACAAAATAAAACCACTTTTGGACCTTGTTTCCAATAACTGGAAGAGCTTACTAACACCTGGTGAATGTATCGTCATTGACGAGTCGATGATGCCGTTTAGAGGCAGGATATCTTTCCGTCAATACAATCCATCAAAAGCTCATAAATACGGCTTGAAAATCTATAAACTGTGCACAGAAGAGGCTTTTGTCTGGAATTATAATATTTACATAGGGCCTGACCCCGAGATTGCTGATTTGGATAAGCCTGGGAGTGTCGCAATAAGAAATAATTAAAAATAATTTGTGATTTCTGCGTAAAATAAAAATATTTTTTCGTATGTTCCGGCGTTTTTCTTTACTTTACTATCGTACCAGCACGTCCAGTGCAGAAACTGTACAGTTCCGTTACATCCAGTCGAATACTTTGCTTTAGAAGTTTCACATACCCCCTGACGCGCATATGGCTCAGGAACGTATCAATGCTTATCAGGCGTACGTTTCCTGAACCATATGTGGCTCAGCGGACAGGGAACGTGTTAGGTAAGCTAAAAATTAAAGGTAACTTCTCAGCATAAAATGAAGGACTCACAATACATCCTTGTGTCAAAAAAAAACCTAAGCGGCATATTTTTTATATGTTTAGATTTACTGTTCTTTATGAAACAAAGTTATAAAACCCCCAAATATTTATTACTAAACTCTATTATATCGAAATTCTAAATTTGTTCCAACCATAACGTGACATTTAAAAAATCTGAAAGATGTTTGCTTTATTGCCTGGCCAAACCGAATCCAACTTCGAATCATAGCTCAGCCTCTCCTCCAAGAAATGTGACAATTCTTAAGTATCCCACAAAATGAATCACATATTACCATATTTGAGCTAAATAGATATTAAATATAATTAATAAGTGCGTACTCTTAGAGCCAAAGTGTTTAGTAGTGGTGCGGTTATTTGAAAAAAAAAACATAATGTGTCGATATGCGTAAACTGAGAAAAATGTAATGTTTCTTTTATACATATTACATTTTTGAAAATGACAGTCATAGTGGGTAAACTTAAAAGTTTCTGGATTCTACCCGTGGATGGAATTTGCCAGTTGTGTCATTTTGAAAATGTAAAATTTGATATTTTAAGTGCAAAAAGGATTGACAGCTCAAAAATTTGTCAAGGAATTTAGTTTTAACATCGGCTTACGAAAATAAATGTTGTGAAAAAATTTAAATTTCTCGTGAACATTTTCGGTGATAATATTTTCCGATTTTTAATCAATGTATGGATCGGCAGCCTCTACCTTTGGCAATGTAGCACCACACAAAACTACTTCTGCTGACAAGTTGTTTGCAAAACCAAAGCAGGGCCATGTTAGTATCAGTGACGTATTCCGTGAAAGTCGTTGATCAATTTCTGTTACACTACCAGACATCGTCACTACTTCAGAGTAGAATAAACGTTTCGATAACTGGTTTCTTCGAATGCGTTTATGCAGTAACACCCTAGGCTATGTTGAAGATCAAGAGAAGGCCGAAAATAGATTTTTCGAAGCAATCATTAAATTCAGTATATAATACCGTTATAAAGCCAATTTTGTGGGATGGATTCCCGCACTGGATAGGATGGCATCGGTGAAGAAGCTAGAGAGAGTTAAAAGTCTGCACTCGTTGGAATCAGCGGGGTGCTACGAACTACTCCTACTCTAGCGCTTAACGCAATGTTAAATGTGGTACTTGTAGATATCGCAGGCAAAACTGCCGGTGCACGTGCTACGCTCAGACTGAGGAAGGGTTACCGAAATACTGCAGTGTGTTCCAAGCGGAGGTAGCTGCAATCAAAGAAGCAGCTGATTGGCTACTCAGGCCACGAGGGCCGCTCGTGCACTCGAAATTGATCATCGATTAATCTACCTCCTGGAAAGGTGAGTTTCGCGTAAATGCAGAGAGAGGTGCTAAAATTTAGGCATAATGGCTCTCATTTCTTTACTATGCTTACCAATATAGCAGTCCTTGATATTACAAACCTGATGAACTTCATATTCAACCCTCCTTTACCGCCCCCTTCTACTTCTGTCCTATTAGTTCTCTCCACCTTACTTCCCTTGCAATGGTATCACAAAGGATGAATTTGATTTCTTCGTCCAAGTGCGCACACTCTTTGGGTAGCCATTTTAACCTGACCTAACCTAGGTTCAGCATCATCCAAAATAGATGTCGGCCTATGAAGCACTTCTTATTAGTTACTTTTAAACCGGAGCCACTCGAAGAAATGATTCAATGGCTCTTCCATTTTCACTTGGTATTTCCTCTGTCTACTCTAAAATCTTCAATCCGTGAATCATCACTCTAATGAGATAAAAATGCATATGGCTTGCATATGCAAGCGATCTCGTTAGCAACTAGCCGCTTAAAATGTCACGATTTAGTAAATATGTATGAAAATTAGAGACACACATACATATATACATATATATACGTACATATGTGCATATATTTCATTAGAGCGTGGAGAACACGGAGTTATAGAAGACACAACACAAAATTTTGAAGACTTGTCTAATCACCAACCACTTGTCACCAACCACGCGAACGTGTAAGGTGATACCTTCGTGTTCATACATGATGATCAAAAATTAAAAATAAATAATTGCATCACAATTACTATCGCCTATTATTTCAAGATCTAAACATATTTCACCACAAAATCATAATACCTTCTTTAAATTTTTGCTCTGAAAGAAAGTTTCATACAACCGCACATACATATGCATGTATGTTTGTATTATTAAAATGGGAGATACATGGGAAATGCTCGAGAATGGCATACATATTTTTCAACTTACATTTCAGCTTTTTCGACTGACTCCCCGATGCAGTTATGCAATAAAAAACCAATGGTATTTCCCAGTTAGTTATTGTACACACATATATTTACACATACTCGTGCACACATAAGACTATTTAAGTTTTGGCTCAATTAACATTTAGTTAATTAGAACCGACTCCCGTTTTCAAGCATCACCTTCGATAATAGATAACAGTAAAAGTTCCAAGCTTTTCCAAGTACTTTTTAAAGAAAAACTTTCATTCGCTACTAAATGCCTATTGGAATCTCATCAGCATGGCTTTGTTTGTGGTCGGTCAACTATTACTTATTTAGCAGGATTTTCTAAATACTGTGTCCCATTTTTCAGTAGTGGGTTTCAGGTAGACAGCATCTACACTGACTGCTCAAAAGCTTTCTCAAAGTTTCTCATTCTATTTTATTGCGGAAGTTGGAAAGTTTTTATTGGTTTTCCCTCGGCTTCTTCATCCTGGTTGAAACATTGTCCCTATAACACAATCTTATTTGTTGAAATCGAAACTCACAAATCTAATAAATTCATTGCATTGCACTAGGCAGTGTCCTGTGGTCTCTTTTACCTGTTATTTTATATATTAAATGGCATTAACAGCTGTTTTAAATCATTGCGGATGATCTTAAACTATTTCACAGACCTACCTATGCAGCCGACACACGTGCAGTCGTGGAAATAATTTATCTTTAAATATTAATGCAAGTTTTCGTATACCTTACATACAATTTATAATGTTTTAAGCCACCAGTTCCCCTCAGTTCAAGATTTGGTCGATATGGGTGTTGTGTTTGACTCTCAGTTCACTTTTGTTAATCGTATTTGTTATAGTAATTCAGTATTTCTGTGAAGATATCTTGATTTTGCGGAACCTTTAACTGCTTGTAATGCTCGTTGTTAATTTAACAAAGTGAAAGCGATTGGAAATAGAAGAACTTATGTTTGCCTACGATTCGCTCTGTGGTTATATTGATGGACCCGATTTACTTAAACAGATATGTATCAATGTGCCCAACAAAGTCTTGCCTTTTCAACCTCCTTTCTATCTAGTAAAGTAAACTATTTTTCCCTTGCACCGATCTGTAAAATCTCAAAACTAACTAACTAATAATAATCATCGATCGCTATTTACATATATAAATATGTAAGTTATTTTATAATTTTGTTTATAGTTTAATTTCATTTACTCTCATTCTCGAAAGGAGATATAAGGCAACCACTCGCTTTCATCGAGAATGAACTGGATTTCGAATGTACAACGAGGGTAAAATACATGGGATAACGAAGCAGGGATTTGAAAATGAAATTCGTTTTTCAATCATTTTCGAATTCTTTACCAAGCCTAATGTTTATTGGGTAACGTAACGTATTTATTTATTTCTGGAGCGTGATTGTGAGGCAAAAATAAAATTTTGTTTTGACTTGTGAATCGAATGCAGAAAGTGTAGAATATCTTTACTTGATGTCTGATGCCCTATCGTCTTTAGAAATTTAATACTAACTGTGCACGTTAGCCCATATGCCTATACATATTTGGGCAAACAGAGTCTTTTATGGCTCGTACAGTAGAAAGAGAGTCCGAAAGTTTGCTTAAGTGTTTCTTCTATGTATATCGGCAAATCTACACCAGTTGCTTCAAGATAATTAACTATAGATACTAAATAACTAGACTGGCACTGCCACAGAAAAACTAGTAATTAGCGTGAAACTTTCTTCTTTTTTGAGGCCAGCTACTTATGGCTTCTAACACGAGTGAGTATATCCATAGCCTGCGTTCACTTATGTATAGCGGCTTTTTTGTCTCACCGGCTTATCCACTACATCTAACGCGAGCTGTGCAGTGAAAAACGAAGAGAGCGGAAAGTGTCCTGAGGTCGATAGAAGAAGACTGTTTCGAAAATTTTAAGACTTCGGTGCAATGTTGGAAAGATAGAAAAGTGCTGTAATGTGGTAGCCCTTCGTCATGAGATGTGAAATCACCGAGTGAGTTGGGGAAACATTGTTTTTATGAAAAACATTTCGTAGCATAACTACATCTGCATTGTCTTTTGAGCGACGACAGCTATTAGGGAAAACATTTTATGCCATTTTGATGTTTTATGTCCACAAGGAAACCAACCACTTCGTATGTTAGTTACCCAAAAACTTCAATTTCTAAGTCTAAGTCGTCTAATATACATATATAATTTATATTTAATAATGAATTATATGTGATATAATACAAACATTTATAATCAACTTCCCAACCTAATTAATGAACAAATACAAATGGAAAATAATAAAACGGAGGTTAAAAACAATCAAAACGACGTTGTTATGAGAAAAAAACGAAAATAACAAAAAATTGCTATTTGAAAAATATAATTGTTCCGAAGATGAATTTTTAAAATATATAAAATAGCTGCACATCCTTACCTAATAACGTCATGGAAGTAAATAATAATATAAGCAATATAGAATGGTTGTAAAAAATAATCCTGAAATCTTGCATAGTATTTTATCGAATCTCCATTATTATTTCAAGTTTTGTTCCTGCGAAGAAATTGCCTAAGCATAATAAACTCCCGGTTTAATTCAAGATTATGCCAAAATGCGAAGAATAAAGATAACAAAAAATACAAGCAATCGAATTATGATTTCGCATTAACACTTTATTCTGATTTATTGAAAAAAGTAGTCAAAAATTGCACCGACCATATAACTCGTAGCCGCGGTGGACATATGCCGGATATCACATTCAAAAAATAAATGCCATGAAATTATCCACCAGATTATAAAAATATAAATAAAAAATCATTCCAACAATATTTCTGCTACGTATTTCTCAAGCTCTATGTTTTACTATGTATACGGCCCTCGAGTAGCCGAAAAGAGAAGATTTTCCGAGTCAAGTTCTTGAATCAGATACATTCAAAACGGCTGTTGTAACCACAATTGTTCTGGAACTGCAATCAGCTTAAAGATATTTTTTCAACTGTTGTCATACCTGTGCGTACATACTTTGAGCATACCAATAGATATACGAGGTGTGCTCAAAAAGTATCGCGAATTATGAATTCGTCGGCCTTTTGAATTCTAAGTTCGGCCATTTTGAATGTTCAGTTAGTTGTTGACAGCTGTTTTGCTTGCTCGTCTTCGATGTTTATCTATTCAAAAAAATAGATCAAAGAATCTGTATCAAATTTTGTGTGAACAACGAAATTAGGTGCGTGGATGCATTCCGCATGTTGACTGTATCATACGGAGAAGCTACTTTGGACCAAAGCAACGTTTATCGGTGGTACAAAATGTTCTCAGAAGGCCGAGAAGTTGTGAACGACGAAAAGCGTGCCGGACGCCCGAGCACTTCAACAACAACAACGAAAAAATTGATGAAGTGAAGAAAATGGTATTGGCCAATCGTCGAATCACCGTTAGAGAAGTTGCTGAGGACCTAGACACATCGATTGGCTCGTGACATTCGATTTTTTTTCCAATGATTTGGGCATGAGACGGGTCGCCGCAAAATTCGTACCGAAACTTCTCAATTTCGACCAAAAGCAGCATCGCATGAACATTGCTAATGAGATGTTGGACTCTGTCCGCGACGACCCAAATATGCTCCAGAGGATCATAACTGGTGATCGAAGTGAATAATTTTTTGAAGTGCCTCGAAGATTGGAAAAAAACGTTGGCACATAATATCTCATGGGGACTATTTTGAAAGGGACAAAATAGATATTAATTAATAAATAAATAATTTTTGAAAAACACAAAATTCGCGATACTTTTTGAACACATCTATATAGATACATATAAGCTTATAAGTTTCCGATGTTCTATATTACTTGCCAAATTTGCCAAATATTTTTGTAGCTTCAAATTTGCAGAAATTATTCATGTCGAAAATCTCAAGAAATTGTTCATTCTCACGTAAATATTATATTATAAGCACTTATGGACTCACGAGTATACATGTGTGTGAAATGTAAGTGTGTCTGCAATTTCTAATCATGTTCAGAGTTCTCTTACATGTCGTCTTCTCATTTTACGGTTCAGTTGATACGAAGGAGCGTCTATCACACACGATTCCGCTATACTCGTATTTGCCACCTTCAGAGACGTTTTGTTTTATTTTTATTTTTGGACAGCTATCATTTTCTTGGGCGTTGTTGCATAAGGGATTTCCTGGAATTTCAACGTGCACATTCAGCAGTTCTTTGCCTTCGTTGCCCAGTTTTGTCTCGCATTTTTTCCAACACAATGATTACATTGCAGGTGAATTTTTGAGCACATAAACACGTGCACATGCATACATTGCAAAAGTGTTCAAAAATACATGAAGACACTACATTTGGCCCACATATATTGAGAACTTTTGTGCAAATGTGTGTATGTTTATATGTGTATGTATATGGCTTTTAATGCATGTAGATGGTTTGGCGTTCACGTTTGCACTTCGACGGTTACAGAAAATATTTTAGGCTGTTTTTTCACCTACTTTTGTGCACCCATCCGTACGGCTTTTTTGTTTTGTGTTAGTTGCGGTTTCTCTGAATTATAGTGATTTCGTTATTATTGTTAGCGCTTTCCTAACTTGGCCATCACCAGCGCGTCAATGCCCGACCACTGTCATTTTCCGACTACCCCAATTTGTTTGGTTGTGACACAAGTCAAAATTCAGGTCCGTCATTGCTGGTGTCAATTACAATTTTCATTTTGGAAGATTCAAAAAACCCCAAACCGTTATCTGCTGCACAATTATTTGCCTGTATATGACATGTATGTGCAAATGTGTATGAATGAATATGGAAGTGTGTTTGTGACAAAGTGTGCGTATTGCGGATTTTGCTGATGATGCGGTCACGCATTGATTATGCCACTGCGAGGTGGAGCAAGGGAGGAAATGGCAAAATTTCAACGGAAACCAATCAATCCAAGTGGTTTCCATTTGGTCAAAAGTGATTGCATTTGTTGATGACATTTCGAACATTGCCCATTCGGCATGTCGGCAAAGCAAATACTCGTACACTTACATATGTTATATTGCATGCCTGCCCATGTGCCGATACATTAAAAGGCATGAAAATTGCAATGCGAAAATCATTCCTCATCAACATTATTTTCTCGCCTTTTTAAATTGTGTTTGCTGAAATATCCATAACACCAATCGGACACAGTTAGTGGTTGGGCTAAGGGTATGCCTATTTACTCTGAATTGCACCTACTATTGCAGGTCAAGTAATAAAAAAACGTATACAACCAAAACCATATTCGGCGGCGGATTAAATAAGCCCCACATTTCAATTTTTAATTTTAGTTTTTTTAATGAAGAGCTGCCCATAAGAAAGGTCAAATAGAATTATTATCGCTTTGTGCTGAAGTCCTTATGTGAGTGCAACCAATAATTTAAATATATATTTGTAGGGAGCCCACTAATATGCATTGCCTCATTTTGAGACAACTAGGAGTGGAAGATTATTTTCATGAGAACCCTTGTTATACCCAAATCAAAGTAATGAGCAATAAAATAAGAGTAAAAATAAATGTTTAATCAGTAAAGCTGATATTTGTATCCCTTATGATGACACATTGGTTACTAAATTCATCAAAATTATATTATTCATTCATAAATGAAGGTTACAGAGACTAGCAAATCCATGGCTTGCGATCCAAGTATTTTGGGAATGGGCTTCGGTTTTTCTGATATAAGATTGTTTTGTGGTTTACTTACAGTCTTGAGTATAATAAAACGTAAGCTGAAAAAATAAAAAAAAAGTCAATAACTTTCAGATTTATTCAGTGTTGAAATTTATTTAAGATTTTCATATATTTTTTATGATTATTTTTTAGAATAAAAACCAATTTTCGAAGCACTTTTTACACGAACGTCATCAGCACGACGTTTAAGTTAAAATATTTTTCAATATATTGGAAAACAGCGGAAATCATTATGTTTAAAAAGCAAAGCAAAGCCTCCCACGACGTAGCATCATACAAACCCATCTCACTTCTTCCAATACTATCGAAAATGCTGGAAAAATTGTTGATCAAATGGATTGATATAATAACTGAAAATTTAAAAAATTATACCGACGCACCAATTTGGATTCCACACGAAACAATCGACTATTGATCTAGATAGTTCGAATAATTGAAAACGCTTTAGAAGAAAGAAAAACTCGCCCCGCCTTATTCCTTGCTATCTCCAAGGCGTTCGACAAAGTATATTTCTATGGGCTACTGAAGAAAATGACATCTTAATTTTAACCATTTCTATATATCATTTTTCTTGAAAAACGAAAACAAAACGAAGGCTTTCTATTGGGTGTTTTTCAAGAGCTTGATAATTGAAAATGATAATATAAAACAGAAATATTGTGGGAATGGATTTTTTATTCCAATCTGGTGGATAATTTTATGGCATTTACTTTTTGAATATGATATCCGGCGGCTACCATGGGATATGCCCATTCGATCAGTCCAACTTTTGACTGCTCTTTCCAATAAATCTGGCCGAATGGCGTCAATTGCGGCTTGAATATTGTAATAAATCTATTGTTGAGCGTGCCGTATGCTAAGTTGTGCCGCCTTGTTGGAGCCAAATATCGTCGATATTTAGCTGATAATCTTGAAATAAGTAAGGATCACTGATATCGCCAGTGTTCTATGCACTTCGCGAACACATTTTTTTTTTTTTTCAAATAAAAATTTCACAATTTGGAAACGTTGTTCTGGCGTTAAGCGATTCATGATGACTCGCCAAGCCTTACCGAACAGAAGTGTCCACACATTTGCCATTTTCAGCTGTCAAACCATAATTATCGATATCGATAGTTTTCATGTAGCTAAAAATCAACCGATATATTAAAGCAAAAATGCACAACTCGAGTGTGAAATCAGCTCCTATTCTCACGCCTACTTGATTTTTCAGCGCGATGATGTGCGTATTACGAGTATTGAGAGCACTAGTGAGTTAAAAATATTAGGTTAGGTTAGGTTAGCCTGGTTGGCAATAAGCCACGCATAGACCTTTTGGTCCCTAGCGATACCAGATGGAGACCGACCTCTATGAATTCCTAAAGTAGACATCATGTAGGATGTCAGCGCTTTTGGCGAATCTAAGTAGGGCTGGGAGCTCCGCTCTTGAGACGTCTTCCAGACCCTCAAACAGTGGGGCTCCCAGGCATCTTAGTCGCGTTTTTGATAATGCCGGACAAACGCACAGAAGGTGTTCTAAAGTCTCCTCAACATCCTCTCTGCATTTTCTGCATTTGTCCGTGTTAGCAATCCCTATCTTGTACGCATGTGCAGCCAATAGATTGTGACCTGTTAGCATACCTATGATAGTTCTGCATTCCTTTCGCGAGAGCGTAAGTACGAATTGAGTAAGTTTTTTGTCGTTAGTTCTACACATGACTTTTGCTGTTTTGCATGTGGTCAGGTTAGTCCACCTAGCTTCCACTTGCCTTTTCATGTGGTCGTCCATTTCATTGTACATTGTGTTTAGCGGTCTTGGTATGTCGGTTTCTTGTTCAAATGGTAGTCTCACAGCACTTTTTGCTATCTCATCTACTATTTCGTTAAAAATATTAGATATGGAACAAATTTTTACTGAAATTTCATTTGTGAAATAAAAAGGTGGAAATTTATTCCAACAGAATTGTTACGGGAAAAAAATTAGATACACAATCTTATTCTCCTCTGAGCTGTCTATACGCGCATATTGAAAAAATCACTGTTCGCCGATATAAGCTTAGATATAAACACTCCATTGGCTCAGAATTTTATAGCTGAAGTAAGATGAGATCATATTTACTGCAGCAGAGCCTTAAAGTATTCACCTAACTCGCCATTTTCTAAATTATATTTAGTGAGGAAACCAAATAGGCAATGTCAGAAAACCTAAGTATCAAAAAATGAGCCCGATATTTACAATTTTGAGGTGATTACAAACAGGCTTTAAAATATAAATAATGTTCAGTCTTTAAATCATGTTTGGCTGGGTCAAACAACTAATTAAGCGCTGGAAGTGGATATTAGGGAGACTTAAGGGGTTATGTGCGCTGAATGTACAAACTTTTCGATGACATACCCTAGTCAGGGCCATAGTTTGTCAATGGGTACATATCTAGTGATCGATCGCTTGCTAGTTGTGGAACGGAAAGGAAAGCCTATAGGGATAGAACTTGGCTTCAGTTTTTTTTTCTTATGAATTGTGTTTGTGAAAGAACTTTCATGCTGATTGTTAATTTATATTTTTGTACACCATAATTTTTTATTTGAGCATAATTCTTTCGTGAATTGTAAGAACTGATTTAAGCTGTAAGAGGAATTAGCTTAAAAATAATCTCAATTTATACGCACACTTATATATATCTGAGTATGTAGAATGCCGTCATTGGAAAGAGATCCACATATAAAAAAATGTATTGCAAAACGGGCTATAATAATTCTTTTAAAAAGCAACATACCCTTAAGTACACTTCTCTCTCAATCTATCACTTTGAGCAGCATTTCCAAACATGTTAATTATGCCTCCACGTCAATTCGGATTTGCATTCTCAGAACGCCCTTTGCCAAACACGTACCAAATGTGGCTTGAAAATTAAACAGCGGCCAACATGAAATTCGGCTGCTTGATTGTTAACCGTTAAGCTTCGTAATTTAACACCAGCATCTATAATTTGTGTGCCGTTTTGATAGAAGTTTTTCACAGCCTAAGAAAAAGTTAAACTAATTTTTTGAGAGCTCTTTCTTTTTTGTTCTCTTAAAGCCAGGCAATTTGACTCCACCGAGCATGAATGTAATTGGATGATAAAGAGCTATTATCATCTCATTGAACATTAAAAACATCTACAGCATTAATCACACTGAAGTTTCATGCACTAGCGGTAGTTGTTAGTGTTTCTTCACCTTTCGTATGCGTATCGGCCTGCGCTAAAGATAATTATATATGCATACATATACACAGACACACAGATGCATGAATTTATTCATATTAGACTGGTCATAGCAGATTACTTGTTTTTGGTTCGCCGCTCATTGCCTGAAGGGTGAAAAAGTAAGCATCACAAAAAAGCTACAAAAGGGCTCATACATATATTTTGAAGAAAACAAGATCAGTGGCGCTTACACTTATAAACTTTCTTATGCATAGGAAACCACCTTTGTTCCTCAAAGCCCACAAAAGTGAAATGTTGTGTGCCAAAGCTTTGAATCACATCACATAGAATTTTATGAAAATTACTGTGTTACATATATTTATGGATCTACCAGCTGATAATTTTGCAACAAAAAAGTAAAACTGTTCGGTTATGAACAAAAGAAGGAAAGTGTAAGTTTACTCATATAATTTCTTGATTTTTTCAGAAACAATAAGTCTGTACAAAACAAAAATGTTTTATTGTTCTAGGCTAATTGAACCCTTTCGCTAAGGCTATCGAATAGGGGAGTTTTTATATTACGTTGTACCGGACCAAATATGGGAATATATTTCAGCTGAAAAAGGGCGCAGAGTGGGGCCCATAGTACACATAACTCATGGTCTGAAAAATTCCTAGCCTTACGCATAGATATCACTAGTTTGATTTTATTCACCTTTTTTTCAATTAGTACTAACCTTAAAACGAGAGTTGTTAAATTTTCAAAATATTTTATTCAGTGGTTCATGAGTTATTGTGGTAAGAGTGGCGCTACTATTGTTACTTTCAAAACAATGGATCACAAATAATTAATTTTACACTGCTTATTGATGGGGAAAAATACCGCTCAAGCGAAGAAATGGCTTGAAAAGAGTTATGGGGACTCTACTCCATCAGAAACAGCACTAAAACTCCGATGACGCACAACGCTGTAGATGTCCAAATTAGGCGGTAACACCAGAAAACATCAAAAAAATCCGAAAAATCGTTTTGAGTGATCGAAAAGTGAAGTGGCGTAAGTAGCTGATATCGCGAAGATATCAAAACAACATGTTGGCTTTACATTGCATGAGCATTTGACTATGAGAAAGCTCTGTTCAAATTGGGAGCCGCGTTTCCTCATTGTTGCCCAAAACCAAGAACATGTTGATGTTTCTGAGCAGTGTTTGAATAGCATGAACAGAATTTCGAATTGCTCCCACATCCAACGTATTCTCCAGCTTTGGCTAGCAGGGACTACTGGCTGCCTGCAAATCTATAAATAATACTCGCCGGTAAGAAATTTCGCTCGAATGAAGATGTTACCGCTGAATCTGACGCCTACAAAAGGACATCAATACCACTTTGGGCGGCGCTGGAATGATTGTGTTGCTATTGATGAAAATTACGTTGTGAAAAAGCTAATTTTGAACTAAAAAACGTATTTTGCTTATTAGGGCCGGCACTCCCGAATACTAATCACGCATCAACCCACTCGGCTATGGCGACCATATGTACCATCCATATATTTATTTGGTACTCATCTGTACCAGCAGCGCACATCAAAATCGAATTTTGGCGTAAATTTCTATGCCTGTGGTACACATTTGTAACAGCCGTAACGAAAGAGGTCAATCCCATATACTATTTAAAAAACTCCACTTTGCCAGGAATAATAAATAATAATTTTGAGATAGGACCTCAAAGTTGAATAACAGCAAACCAAAGCAACAGCTGCCAAAAAAAATTTCGTTGCGTTGTTTTTCTGTACGGTCTATTGTGCATACATACTTAGATTAGATTAGATTTGTGAGGGGTTAGACAAGTCCAAACGCTCAGTCAGGAAGACAATTGTACTACACCCAGCTAGATAACATTGGAAGTATAGATATTATATGGATGGTAAGACGCGCCAATTGGTTGGAGGTCGCTCTTTCGCGAATTTTTTGTATTCATTGATGAATCTTAAGAGATACGGAAGAGTATGAACTTTATCCATGCTCAGAACATTGCACCCCAACAGCCTAAGTCTGATTCTAGAGAACGCCGGACAGCTACAGAGAAAGTGTTCTACAGTGTCTTCGTTTTCACGACAATACAGGCATGTTGGGTCGTTGATGATTCCCATGGTAGCCATATGCTGACCACAGGCATTGCGCCCTGTGATTACACCTACCAGTACTTTCAGGTCCTGTCTGTGAATCTTTCACAAAGCCCTTAGCTACTCTGCAAGAGCCCAATTTAGACCAACGTCTTCCATGGGTAGACCGTATGAAGTCGTCAATTCATAATTGAACCGATGCAGAATTGACCCCTAGGAAGGGTTCAGGGCCCAGTGGTGTACTTGCCGGGCCTTAATTAACCAGTTTTTCAGCCAACTCGATCCCTATAATACCGCAGTGTCCAGGCACTCAAATAAGACAAACTTTGTTGTGTTTTGAACACTTTTCAGTTTTGTCACCGGCCAATTTCGAAGAGCAGCGTGGGTTAGCTAAGCTCTTAGTGCAGCTTGACTGTCTCTATAAATTCTAATACTGCTACCCCGTCCCTTTTTCTCAATTAGTAAGTATCCTACATTTAAGATGGCATAGACTTCCGTTAAGAATACCGTAGCCATCTGCCCTTTAGCGTAAGAGTACTTAGTGTATTCGTCTAAGTACCATCCAGATCCGCTACCATTGCTGGTTTTGGATCCGTCGGTGCAGAAAGTGTCGTGAAATCCCGTTAATAAGTGCTCTGGACTTAATCATTGATCTCTATCTGGGATTAAAACGTCATACTTCCTAGCGAAGCAAACGTAAGGCATCCGATTGTCCGCTGGCATTGAGAATAGTCGCTCCGACAGCTAGTGGCAAATCTGACAGTGTTTTCTTCTTGAGTGCGTATGCCGCCTTCATGGCTTCCTTCCGGAGTTGAAGATCTAGAGGTTGCAAGTTCAGGATGGCATTTGGAGCATAGCCAGTTTTCGTACTCATAGCACCCTTTCGATGATGCTGACGCCTTCATGCAGAGGCGGTTCACAAGATTTTCCACTTTGGTAAGCGTATTGTCTGACATTGAAAGGGTGGCGACATAGAACAGCTTAGCCGCCCGGTCCCTTTGGAAGACCTTGCACAACCTCGTTGAACTCTTCCGATGATCCAGTTCCCTGCAGAAGGTTCTCTAAGAGTCAAATTTAGATGATCTAATTTTATTCTCATATTCCTTCCTCAGTTAACCGTAGACAGTCCAGTCCGCTTCCAACTGAGTTTTAAAAGCTTTGTTGAGAAGTTTTTCGGAGTTTTGAAAGTTGAACATTCCACCAAGGGACTGCCTTAGCCTCTCTTCTCCTACGTTCCGTGCACACCTTCTCATAACTCTCAATTGAAATTTGCCCTACTGAGTTTGTGGCTTCATCAATCTCAGATATTTTTCGGAGTTTGGGAACATCGAGGATTAACGCTTTAATGAGATCATCATATTGAGTTCAATCCGCTTTTCGAGGATTTTGGCCTACTGGCGTCGCGGTTTTCTCGGTCGCACGCTTCAACTCTGTATAACGATGGTCTAACAGGAAATGTTTAACTTTCCAACCAGTGATATGGTCTGATATTTTGTAGTTTGATAGTGTCATATCAATCCCTTCCTGTCTCCTGCTGGTTACGAAAGTCGGGCTGGTGCCAACGTTCTGTATAACTAAGCGAGATGACACAATGAAGTCCATGAGCTTATGCCCCCTGAAGTTACATTTCGTGTGTTCTGCGAATTTACATCACATCCCACAACAAGACCTAATCCGATGGACTCAGCGTATCTTACGACTTCCATCGCCTCCCTTTAGGGTAAGGCAGAATAGAGTCGCCGGGAAAATAGGCCGAGACAACTATTGTCTCTACCTCTTTACACTCTAGTCGATACTTCACCTTAGCTGCAACTAAGGCATATATATTTACTTTCATATGAGCCCTTGATTTTGAAAGTGGTATAAGTCAAAAATTTTAAAAATCTAGTTTAACAGCTATTTCACATCAAATCCTAATAAAATAGTTTAATCTGAAGAGATTAGCAGTATGCCCTGAAAATTAACTCGATAAAATGTGTTTATTTTTTGGTTGGTAAACAAAATACGGTTGCTGTTTTTTTTTTTTTGATAGTGGTATAAGTCAGTCTGTTCACAAATTTTGGCAACAACAATTATAAGTGCAACATGTATGTATTTAATTTAGGGTTTCATAATTTCCAGAATAAAAATGCTAAGATGTATGCGTCCTGCATCTTAAAGCACATTCGGTACATTACCACTCAAAAGCATGTCATAACTTACAGTGATGCCTGGTGAGGGCAAACTCGTAACATTAACATAGCTTTAATTTGGTTAAAAATTGTTCAGTCATCTGAAAATAGTGTTGAAATATTTGATCATAAATTTATGGTATCCGGCCATTCTTTTTTGCTAAATAATCGCTATTTTGGTTTGATAGGAGCTAAAATTAAAAAATCGAATCATTTATACGTACCTGAGCATCATTATAATTTAATAGAAGTATGTAAAAAAAATCATTTCTGGTAGTACAAATGGCTCAGAAAGATTTCAATTTGACAAAGCAACTAAAAGAATCAACAAATAATAGAAAGAAAAACACCAATAGAGAAGCTGTGTCTTGGCTAAAAATATAATGGATCAGATTTGTAAAAAATGCGCCATATAAGATGATTTATAAAACTTCCTTGGATGACAATTCCGAATTCAAAGTATTAGACCTCTCACCTAAAAAAGGAAGACCTAGAATATACGATTTGCTTCCACTATACACAACCATTAGACCAATAACACAAGAAAAACGTAAAGATATGATGGATTTACTACCCTATATCCTATCAATTTTTCACAAACACTTTATTTTCCCTAAATACTAATAAATAATTTACGTAGTTGCATTGAAATAAGTTTAAATAAAATGTTAATTACCAACAAAAATGTTTTCTTGATGGTATAAGTCATTTATAAAGTCATGCCGTTAATTTTGAAAATGGTATAAGTCATTTCAACCTTTCAAAACCACATTTCCTTTTAAAAATGGTTATAAATTTCACAACCATAATAAATACTTGTTTGTTGGCACTACTTTACTGCTGAAAAATCATGTTCCATAATACAAAAATATTTTTTAATCGTTTAAAATGCAAAACTCTAAATATCTCGACACAAGGAAAATATGACTTATACCACTTTCAAAATCAAGGGCTCGTATATGTACATACATATATTGTTTACCATCGGACTGAAAACAATTAAATTAAAACTGGCCGGGTTGCACATTTCCAGTCATCTGCTGTTCCATTTCGTTGCTCTCTGGTGAACTTCAACAATGCCTTAACATTCTTTACTGACATTATAGCTCTTTGTTTTTTTTACCGCTGAGATGTAGCCAATATCAGCGGTCCATCACCTAATTGCTTTAGTGTTAAACGCTTGCCCTTTTTCGTCTGTCTTATAATGCTTTTCTGGACTTTTATAACCACTGATTGACTTTTTTCAAGCTCTTTAGCTATCACTAGCGTCGATGATCCGCTCCTTGTGTCCTCCAAGCGCAGTGATACATATACGCCGTGCAAACTCGTACTCATTTGTGCTCCCCAATGTATGCAACATTAGATTAGAGAATGAAAATAGGATCAAACCAATGGAAAACTACGAATAACAGACACAACCATAAAAAATCTTAATATTTATGGGAATCAGTCCAGCAGTACTAGTTACATGAGAAGCCTCTAACGGTGATCTCTCAAACGAGCCGATAGGTAATAATATAAATCACTCATACCTTTATAATACACCCAAAGTATTATTCCGAGGTGGGTTCAGACCTGGAAAAATAAACAGGTTACTGATAAGGTGACTTCATATCGTTTAAATTTCTTGAATTGTTGCTGAAAAACATTATTCGAGCCGCAGAACTCAATAGGCATATGCTGGGTGAGATTTATATCACTTGGCTTTACTTGGTGTGTCAAACTTGCTTCAATGAAAACGAAGAATAAACTATTTACTTGCGAGATTTGTTAACACGGCAATCAAGAAGAAGAAATAGATAAAGCAGGTTAGGAAAACCATGGAAGGAGTGCTCATCTATCTCGAAAACAATTCTAAACGTGAGCATTGTCGTGTAAAAAAAATCTCGAGTATTATTTTGTGGAGAAATTCAACTGTATACTCGAAGTTTGCCTAAGAATTCGGATTAAAATGCTTAAAATTTTTATGAAAATGTGTTAAATTCCTTTATATTTGGACAAAGTTTGCTATTTGGATTTACCTGATTTTTGTAAAAGAATGAACTATAAAAAGGTTATTAAAACCCAACGTGAAGCATAGTTATTAAACGTAGTGTAGTATTTGTAAATAAATTAATATTTGTATGCCACCAAATATACTTTTGTTCACACAAACGCTCATATTGTTAAACACAAATTTCGTCGCCAGTAACAACTCGGTACAACAATCTCTCTTCTCCAATTCATCTCTCTACACGATACACATTACTGACCTTAGATATACAAAGATGGTCATGGAGAATATTTAAAATGGTCGTCGGTGACCCTCGACATTCTTCTTCAATTCAATTTTTTTTCAAACGCTAAGCTTCCAAAGCAAGTCTGAGGACGACGCTTCAATCGGTCGACCTGGGCGCTGATCATCTTGAATTAATAATATACTTTTCTCGGAGAGAGGTTCCATAAACAGAAAAGTCGTATGTGGCGTTCTTATTTACTTAGAGATGAATTTAATGGCGACACGAAATTTAACATTCTCTTTAATTAATGGTTTTTCCCCGATTGACTTATTCACATTCTGTCAAAAAAGTACCGGGAATTGTTCAATAAAACGTAAAATAATTGTTTAATCTTCAAAATTTATTTTGTCGAAATAGGCTCCATTCGAAGCAATACACTTATGCAAACGGTTAGTCCAGTCATCAAAGCCCCTTTTAAGCGCATTTCAAGAGATTTTCTTCAGATTCTTCAGCAAGTTCTCCTTAATGACCTCTATCGACTCAAAGCAGGAAAGGAAAAAGTCACAGAGTTTGTGGTCCAAAAAGTGTTCTCAATATAAGCCCTTTGAGACGGTAGGTTTTCATGGGGGAAGATCCATGAGTTTTCTTTCAACAAACTGGGCCGTCCTCTCCGCACATTCTCTTTCAAACGTCGCATAACTTCCAAATAATAATCTTTATTTAACGTAGAATGATTTAGAATGAATTCCGAGGCACAACACTATGATAATCAAAGAAAACTAGTAGCATGACTTTTACTTTTAACCGACTTTGACGGGGTTTTTTTGGATTTCGGCTCATGTGGATAGCGCCATTCAACCACCTATTGACTGGTTTGCATGTCAAACTCATATACCCACGTCTCATCACCTGTTACGATGCGCTGGATAAACGTTGCTTCCGAATTCACTTGCTCAAGCATGTCTTCAGCCACCTTCTTCCGATGAATTTCTTGAAAGAATTTCAATTCTCTTGAAACGAGTCGAGCAGCGACGCGTCTCATGCTCAATTCACGATGTAAAATGTTGCGAATTGATTCGTGAGACACGCTAAGGTCACGAGCTACCTCGCTCAAACTTAAACGATGGTTTTCCAGCACCTTGACTTTGTAGACGTTTTCATCCGTTGAAGACGTTGATGGGCGACCAGGTCGGGGCAAATCTTCCATGACTTCTCGGTTCTCTGCAAAAGCCTTATACCACTCGTAGATTCGTGTTTTTGATAAAGCACACTCGCCATAGGTTTTCTGCAACATTTTCAACGATTCGGCATACGAAATCCCGTTCAAAACACAAAATTTAAGACAAATTCTTTGTTCGATATTTTTATCCATAGTGAAAATAACAGTTTGTCAAAGCAAAAATCAGTGCTGTCAAATGATTCGCAACGTGGGATTTGAGGTTTATTTGGCTAGTTTATTTTTCTAATAACTCTCATTCTTCAAACAAATGCATACAAAAGTTGATTGAAGATGAAAAGCACAGTAAAAACATTTAAACATCAGTGAAAGTAATATATTGGGACAGTCATATTAGTGACGAAGACTTTGTTTGTGAAATGATGGTCACCCTGTTTTACAACGAGAAACATTTAAAATAACTTACTGGCAGCAAAACAACAACTGCAGTGGAATTTATCAAACATGACATTTTGCTTACAGAAATCGAACACCATTCCCTACTCGTATTGTTGTACATACACACACCCATACATACTCATGTAAGTAGATAGTTGAGTTGCTGTGTGCACCTTCCGCCGTTGCATTCACTGATCTTTAACTAATCTTCGAAATCTCTTAAGTTCACTTGCTTTAGGCAGCTTTTGCTCTAGATTCCTTCACAACCGCCGACTCAGCAGAAGGTGGTGGCAGGTATGCCTGGTGCAACATTAAGGTGTTGCAAAGTGCCCAAGGTCCAAGGATGATAGATTTGCAACCATTTAAGGCATCAATGATGGGTGCTTAACATGCAAGTAAACAAATAATCACAAGATATGTACATGTTCACCGCCGACCACCGGCTACTCAGGGATAAAAAAACAAATATAAAAAAGCCAGTGAGAAAAAAGTAGTTAAAATGCACTGGTCGTATGTATGTATCTACAAAGCATTATTCCCCGATCACTCTCACTGATCTGCTGATGTGTGTATGTGCGGTGATGTAGCGCCAGTCACTGATTTCGGTTCCCAAGGGAAGACTCTGATGAGTGATCTTTACAAGCCACCAAGCCACAAGGCAAACATATCTACCATTAAATCGATGCTTACACATTTACGTGCACATACAGAAATATTTCTTTTTTTTTTTTTTTGTTACTTACTTTTTTAGCTATAATGTGTTGCATAGTGGAACATTTTAAAAATCATCGAAACTTTGTATTCATTATACAACTTAAAATCGGAAAATTATAATCAGTGGCCAAATTGTTGTGGTTTATTATATAAGTAGTTTAATAATAATAAGGGACCGTCAGCAACTAAGCTTCACATTTTCGGCTGGCTTAGTCTACGTGGGGCTGTAGCCCAAGATTCTTGAGATGGATGTACATCACGATAATAAGACCAATGATGGCATGTGGAGCTGGCACTTGGGCATCGAGGGTCACTCTCTCGACAGCGTGGGCAGCGCTTAGCATGAGCATGCATCACGGGGGCGATGCGGACCTGTCTTACAGCTGCAATGAAGGTAATGCATGAGCTGACATCGCTTCATATATTTATTCAGCAATTAGCCAAACGTACCCTGCTAAATATTACCAGGGAAGTCTTCGGGAGAGGAATGTTGATGTCATCTAAAAATATGGAAGTGCTAGGGCTGGAGTTCTCATATACCCAGCTACACAGAGATGATATCACTAAAGTCATCAAATCCGAAAAGAAGTTAAGAATTGAATTGAACGATAAGTTAAACTGGAGAAGACCTACATTTAAAAAGAAACTCCAGAAGTGTATCCTGCACTGGTACACAGATGGCTCGAAGACCCCAGAGGGTATAGGCGCTGGGATCTACGGCCCCACAATCAAGCGCACTGTGCCGATGAGTAGACTTCTAAGCGGAGTTGTATGCCACCTGTCTATGCGTCATTCTGAGCAACAGTGACCCTATCGTTCTGTGAGATCAAGTCCTCACTGGTGCTTGAATGTATCGAGAAACTTAATCTACTAGGAACGCACCATCACATCCCTTCCTTGCTATGGGACAAAACACCATCAAGGAGATGCTTAGAAGTGGAGTTCTAGGGCTAAGGGAGGTTTATGGTACCAAATTATGGAGGGTACAACCAAAATAGGTTTAATAAACTCATAACCTTCCACAAGGATAAACTGAGAATGCTTACCAGTCTACTAGGCCTATGGACTCCACTCGTTTCTGTGACTTATTTCAGGAGACTCCAATGCACCTTCTCCCGGAATGCAGCCCTACAGCGCGCAGTGCATGTGCCGCTCAATCCAACCCAGCTCTATTCTGAGTTTAATAGGCGGACTCGGTCCTATTTCACATTTTCGGGAATTTCGGCGTAGCTATTTAAAATAGAAATATGTAAACTAATTTTTAGAATATGCGTGTGCATATCGATATATGTAGGTATTATAGTGTTCGCAAGGAAAACTCTATACGATTGGCACAAAAGTTTTCACATCTTGTTTGAAAATAATATAAAATTTTCAAATTATGATATCAATGCGAATGACATAAAATGCTTGCCTTTTTGTAAATTTAGTTATTAGTTGTGAAAACTATAAAAGATAAGAACGATGAACAATAATACCGAGCACATGTTGTTAAAGAGGACTTTTTAAACGGACGACGAGCTAGAAACGTACTTGCCAAAATTATGGCAAGCACCGCTGTTGTGACATCACCGTTTTTGTTACGCCATGATGCAAATAAAATACAACCAGAGGTGTTGCCATTTCCTTAGATACTAGAGTTTCTCGAATGTAAAGTGTTCTGACAAGGATATTATGATAAAACTGTGTATTTATATATTATTTATATTAAAATTGTGTATTTTTTCATATACTTTTCAGATCTTTTATAAACTTATTTAGAGTATCCAAAATGTTTTTTACTTCATCCGCTTCATTCGAATCCGACAATTGTTTTTTTTTTTTTTTAAAGCTCGTTTGTTAAATTTTAGACATATAATAATTAGATTATAATCCGAAGCAGCTAAACGTAGACCGCAGGACTAAGTGTTTAGAAGTGTAAGGTATTGATCGTTAACGGGCTCATTGTCATGTAAAAGAAGAAAGCTGAGGAATGCATTCTCGTCTCCAAGGCAGGCATCGCCAATCTTTTTGCTTAATTTTTAAGTTAAATTTTACTCGGGACAATTTCACGTTCGCAACAGACTACAACCTTGAGGCAAATTCATCGTTTTGTTTTGTATTCCTAATCCTGTTCCAATCATATTTGCAAGTTAAAAGTGTCTGTTAAGACAGATATTGAGGCTTTTCAGCCATGCTGTGTGAAAACTAGTCTGCTTCAGTGCTCCCTTTGAAACTTTTTTTCACATGTCTTTAGCTTCCGAGACCTGCTTAGATTACTGGAAAGTGGATATTAACCCTCTGTTTAAAAGTTTGCATAAAAGTGAAGTTTGCAATTGTAGGCCTATGACCAAGTTATCTTCAGTTTCTAAACTCTTTGAAATTATTGTAGTGGAAAAATTAAATTTTGCAACAAAGTGGACGGTTTTGCCAATTCTTGCCAATGAGTCTATGTGTACTAACCTTGCAGTGTTTAGTGAGTATTGCATTGCATCTGCGAAAATAGAAGCTGTAACGTTTGCAAACTTCTCAGAAGAGGCTATCTGGGGTCCCCAAAGCGAGTATATGAGGGACTTTGATTTTTATACAATATTATTTATTAACGGTACAAGTAATTGCTTTTCTGTTGCTAATTTTTTGCTATAGGTTAACAATTTGAAAGCTTTTTCTACAATAAAAGGACGCGTCGATGAAGTGTAGCTTCAGATTGAAAAAGATGACCTATATTTTTGGTGCATTAAGAATTATCTAACTTTACACGTTCAAAGTTACGTATGCAAATATTCGCCAAATTATGCCAACGAGTTATAAAATATCTATTTTCGCTTTATAATCAATTTACGAAATCAAAAATCTTGGAGTTATCTTTTCTCCGAATTTGTATTCCAGTTGTCATATTTCGCACAATGTTGTGAGATCGTTCTCGTTGTTGTTCCACAAATGAAGGGACCTCCAGTTTTAAGACGACTCCGAACCGCAAACCATTTTCATGGCAGAAATACACTCGGAAGTTTGCCATTGCCTGTCGGGGCGCGACCGCTATTAGAAAAAAACTTTTCCTGTTATTAGGTATTTCATACAAAAGTTTTAAATAACTTGTATTTATTTGGAGCCCTGCCCAAGCAAACTTAATTAGTCAAATTCAACGTGCTCAACGCACTACGTACGCTATATTTTGCGGGACCTCTGCCATCATATACATCCCGGTTGCTCTTAATAAATTTGAAACTACTAGAAGCAAGAAGAACTGTACTTTCTCTGTCTTTTACCTTCAATTTAGTTAAAGGTTTATAGATGCCATCTTCTTCAAGAAAAAACTTCCCGAAATTTGTGTAATTTCTGTCATTCTGTGGCTGAAAGCCCCTTAATGTCCCTATTACCCTTGCCTTAGACGAACTTAACATGATTCTGAAAAACGTATCATTTGATTTTAATTTTTCGGGAGATATTTTTAAAAATTCATTGTACTCGATTTGCCAGCCCTTATACATTATTAATTAGTAACTAAGCTAGATTTTGTAATTAGTCTGTAGGAATCTTTGTTTGTTCACACACTAAATAAATAAACAAATAAATAAATAAATAAATAAATAAACATTTGAGTCCCTTTGGGACGATCAACCACACACATTTGACTCAAGGCTTATATCTACAACTATTTGTCAATGCGCCGCTCAGCCATACAATTTACTCGTCGGCACTTCTTTATTTCAGTCAGCGTTTCATCGATTCGATGCTCAATTATTGTGATAGTGTTCGAAGATTGTGTACATTTAGTTAAAGCGCTTGTATGCAATTACATATCTGTGTTTCGTACCTTTACACAAAAAAAAAATGCAGTAGCAAACTGCGCGCTTGCCACACTCCTCTTATTCATCATTCAAAAATTATCTGAATCACAACGAGCAGCTGCTCTTGAGGGCACCGATTGATCGTTCAATGGTCTGATCATTGATGTAATCGGTTGTCAGGGGAAGCGATGGATTGAATGATCCTTCATGCCCGCCGGCGAGTTGTTCAATCAATCAGCAAGGAATGTCAATCAGGTATGTCAATTTTTGTTGTGACAGCTACCGTTGTTTTTGCTCTTGTTCTTGTTGTAGCAAGCAGATGTTGGAAGTGGTAGAGGTGGTGACGCTGTTGGTGACATGATGACGTGCGATGAAATGCAATAAGGCGATGCAATGAAAATGCGGCGGCATTACTGCAATTTTATGGATTTCTGTTCGCGCAAATAAATATTAATTACTTGAAACTTAAAACGTAACAAATAAATGTATTTCTTCTACATACAAGTAAGGAGTCTATCACAAAAAAGGAGACTATCAACCCTTTATCATTTATAATATTTTCTTGTGTCCGAATAATTGTCTGTAATTGTAAGCGAGAGAATTTTTTGATAAAGTGAACGAGTTCTTGAGGATATTGAATATTCGGTGTATTCTGGATGAACTATAGTTGAGTGAAAGCACAGCATCGCTGTTTTGATAAGAAAAAGTTCACTACCGCAATGGAAAAAGGGTTATTAAGAAAAATGCCACTAGACCAACATAAAACTTCAGAACAGATGTACCGAAATCATATAATTTGATATTATGAGCAAATTGGTCAGAAAATCTATGAAATCCCTTATCCTTATCTCCCCTTGACCAGCTAAATAATAGTAAAAACACATAAAAATTTACATCAAGCAATCGCCTTAAAACTCTCGTGAAGTTACAAAATGAACTTGAACCAATAAAGCAAATACATAATCGAGGTGTTTGTACCGTTTGTTTTTGTAAATCCAACGAAATCGAACAAAATTTGCGCTTAGCGTCGCAGTGGCAAACTTGGCAATTTGATCGGGAGTTTGTAAAATAACTAGCAGCTGGTTTACAATTGACTCTTGATGGTTAGGCGCGAAATTTAAGTTTCAAATATCAAAAAGTGAAGAAAAAAAGTAGTAGATAGTAGAAAAAAGTAGTTTTTACAGCAAAAAAATTGATATTTCAGGTATTTTTTCTGCCAGTGGATGAAGCGAAGCTGATTCGCAAGTGGTTCAGCTGGCGAGAATGGACAAAACACTGTTTCATTTTGCTTGAAAATGTACTACTAGCATATTCTTCCTCCATCATTTAATGCATTGGCAAGTTAACTAAAAAATGTAGCAGTAATTAAACCATGCCGGCTTAGCCAACTCTAAATAAAAGAATTATACTGGCTCTTTTACTTTAATAATTTTTCAATTTTACGGGTTTAGCCCAATTCAAGAGACTCAATAGAATTCAGTACCGAAAGAATAACAAGGAAGTAGTGAAACAGAAATACAATGGAACGAATGTTGCATGCCACTTATTATTAAATTATGCAATCGCTTGCTTAAGTTCAAATACGCTTCAAACACATACAAACTTACATATATTCATACATATACGAGTATAGGTATTAGAGATAACTGATTGGCACTGAATCCCGGAATATTGGTAAATACTTTCGCTGCACTGCTGGTTTTCATCGATATTGCAATAGAAGGCAGACTCCGGCGAAACTGTCCCTATCTGAGCAACCCCTATAACTTTAATTTTATGGAAATGGGATATGAGAAACTTTATCACGAACGGTGTAAGATCAAAATTTAGGAATGAAACTCCTGAGAATCCGCTTTATAATAATCTGACTGAGAGAAGACAAAAGTTTACAGTACAGATAAATTTTGGATGATCGATAACATAAACCGCGTTTTTAAGAATTCAGACCACGGAACTGTTTGTCGTGGCACAACACGCCACACAAAGCCGAGCTTAAATCATTTAACTGTACATGCAAGCTTATTTCCTAATTGTGACCAGATAACATGCAGCGGGGAAAAATGTTTAAGTGATAAGTACGCCTTCGAAGGACAACATGGAATGTACAACAAATTTTTAATTCCGAACAACCAAGGAAAAAGCAAGTTGTAACTCATTGGCCTTCAAAATGCTTGAAATCGCAAGAAGCTTCATAATAAAAAAAAACATCCTGAGTGACGAAGTGCATCTCGTATGAAGTAATGCCGTGAGCAAACAATCTCTAAGCCACTGAAAATTCGATGACTATCAAAGATCTAACGTCCCCTGACATGTTGGCTGCCAGTGCATGACCGATGATCACGAAAATCTAACCCCAGGTAGCAATAATATAACACCGATGACACATTTCTGATCTCCGTAATTTCAGTTCATCATACGAGTATTACTTCACATAAAAAAATAAGCAATTGGCCCATATTATTTAAAATTAACAAAAAGTAATCAATTGCTACTGATTATGGCTGGCACCTGTGGACGAATTTTCGATATGGTCACCGGTGATACACTGACATATGGAGAACGATTTTTGCCAACGTGTTAAGATCAAAAATTCCTTGTGTAGTGCGGCATTTGTGTTGACATACAAGGAGCGTGGTAAAAATTATATTAGGCAAGTTTTCAGCGAGGCGAATAAGAGGAGGGGTTATTAGAGTAACTAATCGTTTTTTATTGAAATTTTGACAATTAAACCACCAGATTGAAAAACCAAAATACATGTAAATGTTATTGTTGCCCTTCTTATTCTTCTTCTTCTTCTGAATTGGAGCGATAACCCCTTACGCAATTCTGTCCGAGTTTAACAAAGTGCGCCAGTTGTTTCTTTCTCTCGCTAACCGGCGCCAGTTGGCCACACCACGTGAAGCCAAGTCCTTCACCACCTGATCTTTCCAACGCACAGGAGGCTTTCCTCTTCCCCTGTTCCCGCCAGCTGGTACCGCATCGAATACTTTCAGAGCCGGAACATTTGTATCCATTCGGACGACATGGCCCAGCCAACGTAGCCGCTGGATCTTTGTAGAGTGTTAGTTTTGTGCGTCGAGAGAGGACTTTACTGCTCATTTGCCTACTTAGTCCAAAGTAGTACTTGTTGGCAAGAGAGATTCTACGTTGGATTTCCAGGCTGGCATTGTTATCGGAGTTAATGCTAATTCCTAAACAAACGAAGTCTTTTACAACCTCGAATTCATAACTGTCAACCGAGACATGGGTGCCGATACGCAAGTGCGCCGATTGTTTGTTTGAAGGCAGGAGATACTTCGTTTTTTTTGAAATCCAACGTAGAATCCTACTTGGGACTAAGTAGGCAACTAAGTAGTAAAGCTCTATGGATGAACAAAGCTAACACTCTACAAAGCTCTCATCATGCTCGTCCTAAAGTATGGCGCAGAGCGTGGACAATGACAATATCCGATGAGGTATCACTTGGGTGCTTGAGAGAAAGATTCTATGGAAAATTTTTAGACCTTTGCACTTTGGCGACGGCGAATATCGCAGGCGATGGAACGATGAGCTGTATGAGCTTTATGACGACATAGACATAGCGCAGTGAATAAAGATCCAGCGGCTTCGTTTGCTGGGGCATGTCGTCCGAATGGATACAAACGCTCCGGCTCAGAAATTATTCCATGCGGTACCAGCAGGCGGCCGCCGTAGCAGAACGGGTTGGTGCGTGATTACCATTCGGAACTCACAGAGAGATCGTTGGTTCGAATCTCGGTGAAAGCAAAATTAATAAAAAAAAATGTCTAATAGCGGTCGCCCCTCGGCAGGCAATGGCAAACCTCCGAGTGTATTTCTGCCATGAAAAACCTCCTCATAAAAATATCTACCGTTCGGAGTCGGCTTGAAACTGTAGTTCCCTCCATTTGTGGAACAACATCAAGACGCACACCACAAATAGGAGGAGGAGCTCGGCCAAACACCTAACAGAAGTGTACGCGCCAATTACTCACTTACTTACCAGCTGGTGGTAGCAGAGGAAAATTAAAGCCTCCTCTGCGTTGGAAGAATTTGATGGAGAAGGCCTTGGACTCACTTGGTGTGCCCAACTGTCGCCGGTAAGCAGGAGAAATAAACAATTGGCGCACTTTGTTAAAATCGGAAAAACTCCCGTAAGCGGTTTGAAAATTTGAAAACATTTCAAGATTTCTAAACAAAAATGCGAGCGCGGCTCGAAAATAACCTTGATTTTTGGAAATTCTTGTTGGCTGGAGGTCTTGTGGATTTTCTCTAAATAACGAATCCTCGAAATTTTTGTATATGGGGAAGACACGATTTTAAAGCTATTTCAGACTTGCACTTTGTCTAAAAATTCTGTCGCGAATGAACTAAATTTTCTTAAAAAATGTATTTTTGTTTTATTAAATCAGAAAAAAGTAAGTTATTGTTGTCAGAAAAAAATATATTGTCAAAACTGGTCAATAGCCTCGCGCGCTCACTTCTTTATATCACTTCTTTATGAGACAGACTTTTGTACTGTACTGTTATACTGTTCATGGATATACTTGGAAACAACACGATCAAATAACCCACTTTATAACACTTAGTTTTCGGGATTGCCATCGCTAGTATGATTGTAAGTAGTTCAGAGACGTCTAACTGGAGATTATATAAAACAGTCACGTAGCACTTTTTACACATAGAATTGGCTTTTTGCTTATACTTATATACATGCGTACTACATACACAAATATTATATAAGTATTAGTGCACAAAAGAGAAAAACTGAATGAAAGTTAAACAAAGTGGCGAACAAATACTACCAGAATGCAGCAATGCGAAAAGCGAATGCATGAAACTTTTAGGTGACTAAGCTGATTAAGGCTATGCAGAGCTATGCTGCACTAGTCACTGTATCCCATCTACCCCTAACGCCTCTTGGGACTTTTCCTTTGTGGCAAGTTGCAGTCGTTTGATGGTTGCAGCGCCAACTTCGTAACTCCTGTATTATTTTGTCAGTACATCCCCTCCAATGACTCACCTGTACCCCCTTCTGACATTTTGTTTACGAAAGCTGTGCGTTGTGCGAGATTTCCGTACATACGAGTATGTATCTCCCCAACGCCCTTCTCTTGCTCCATGGCACAATAGCTTTGCTTATCAATTTCAAAGTTGCATTCGAAATACACAACAAGCGAGCACTAAATTAACAACAAAATGCTTTCTAAGTTACGCAATCGCACCCTATGTACAAAGTAAGTAAGTATGTCGACTAACGGCGCTTGCCTCTTATAATTTGGCATATCCTGCCGTGCTTGCCTCTATTGTCTTTTTTACACATTTTGTAAAGCGTGATTTGGTCTTTGTGTTTATATTTGTTGCGATCATTACAATTTGTTATGCATACACTGCGGTAACATCCGGTTCCCCCAAAGAATTTGCAGATGTTATTGTTTCCCTTTGTCAAATAATTTTATCACACAAGTAGCGTTGCTTCGACCATGATGTGCTGTCGCTGCCGCTTTCCAGTTACCGCATTGCCCTTCACTCCCTAGTATTTGCCCACATTCACTTGTGACTTGCTAACTGAAGTCACAACAAACAAAGAAATGGCGAAAGCGCGCGTCCAGATGGTGGCAGATTAAGATGCGCCACTCAACTCAGCAGAGATTTAGTACAAAGGAGATATTTTTGGTAATAAAAACTTTGCTACACTAATATTCCTTGCTACACCTCTAGAGCATGGGAAAATGACATTTTTCACAATATTTTAACAGCAATACTTTTTTTGTGTTTGTGCTCGAAGGATATTCCACTAACGAGAGCATTCTCTGGCGAACAAAGGAGGCGAGTTGTTAATAGGCTGCGGAAGCTGTCTGTTGGATGAGGAGGGAAGATCTCGGACTAAGATTCAGATATGCGGGCTCTAACTTTTTTGCTGCACCTCCAGACATGACCGGTTTAAATATTACACGCCTGGTGAATTTCATCAACAGTTTGGGGTGGTTAACGCAAACGTAATTAGCTATCGTTAGGTCATCATCCTCCAACTCAAAGTCCCTCCTTTCTCTTCCTACCTGTTCGGTTTTCCAACTCTGTTTTTCCTCTGTATGGCATCACAAGAACGAATTTGATTCTTTGTCCAAGTGGGCTTTCACTTGGGCAGCCATTCATCTTAACCTGTTAATAGGCTCTGGGGTAAGGACAAAAAAAATATTATTGTATACAGCTGGAATTATTATTTATTATAATATTATACATATTTCTTTAGTTTTAGTATACTTTGATGCTAGTGCCACCTTACTATCAAGCCAACAATACCCAACAGCGGCTAAAGTAATTTATCGGGGTTTATGAAATTTCATTGTACGCTATGTCTCCCATACAGTGAGTTTAAAGAAAATTTGTAATTTGAAGGAATCCAATGAAGAATTAAAAAAAAAACATTTTGAAATTGTGCTAGGGCTCGATCGATCTATGATTCAATTATTAAAGGTTTGCTCACTTGTGATAGAATATAGAGTTTGAAAATGGTTGTGTTTACGAATCGTAGAGATCGTGGAAAAACATAAATCCCTTTTAGTAAAACTTGTAGCAAAACAGTGTTTCTTATTTTATTCTTTAATCTAAGCAAACTGCGAGTGATTTAAAAATAAATTTAAATTAATATCTGAATGTAAGTACAGCGGCCGTCGTAGCCAAATGGGTTGGTGCGTGACTATCATTCGGAATTCACAGAGAGAACGTAGGTTCGAATCTCAGTGAAACACCAAAATTAAGAAAAACATTTTTCTAATAGCGGTCGCCCCTCGGCAGGCAATGGCAAACCTCCGAGTGTATTTCTGCCATGAAAAAGCTCCTCATAAAAATAGCTGCCGTTCGGAGTCGGCTTGAAACTGTAGGTCCCTCCATTTGTGGAACAACATCAAGACGCACACCACAAATGGGAGGAGGAGCTCGGCCAAACACCCAAAAAGGGTGTACCCGCCAATTATATATATATATTAGGGCGGGTCGATTTAAAAATTGCTCATTGCTCTGTAAAAATCGTATTCTAGGGATCAAAATAAGAAACTTTGCCAAAGGAACCATATCTCTAAAACGAATTCTGATGTCCCCCAATTTGGGTCGAACGAAAAATCCCACTTTGACCCATTTAGAGAGCTCCAATCGAGTCCAAATGTATGACCGACCACCACTAATTTTGGACGGCCGATCCACCCATGCCAGTGGCACACCCTCTGGAACTCCCCTGGGGGTTCTCCATACAATCATTTCAAAATATCACCATTTTTGGCCTTTACATGAGAAAAGAAACTGAAAAGTTCGACCCAAATTGGGGGACATCAGAATTCGTTTTAGAGGTATGGTTCCTTCGGCAAAGTTTCTTATTTTGATACCTTGAATATGATTTTCACAGAGCATTGGGCGATTTTTTTGCCTCCCCACAAAAGAAACTAAAAGTTCGACCCAAATTGGGGGACATCATCGTTTAAACTGAGTTATAGATTAGAGCAACCTCATCTTAGAGTTACAAATTCAGTTAAACATTTGGAGTCTTTAATGAAGATCAAGCTTGCAGGAAAAAAATATCAACAACAAAACAGTCCATTTTGGCTTTGAAATGGATTTGGAGAAAGTTTACGTAGGAATTTGCTTAAGATTTAAACGAAGGTTGTACCAGAAGGTGGCATTTTATTAATAGCCGCCGCAGCCGCAAGCGAATGGGTTGGTGCATGACTTCCGTGCATAAAACACCAAATGACAGAACAAGTTTTTTCTAATAGCAGTCGCCCCTCAGCAGGCAATGGCAAGCCTCTGAGTGTATTTCTATCATGAAGAAGATCCTCGTAAAAAACCATTTGCCATTCGGAAGCATAAAATTATAGATCCCTTAATTTGTGCAAAAACATTAAGGGGCACGTCACATATAGGAGGAGGAGCTTGGCCAAACAGTGAGTCTTATTAGCAAGACCATCTTTTTAGACGCCATATATAGGGTGTTTTTTTTTAGAGGTTAGGTTTTCAAGATGAAATAAAACGTATATAATTTAATGTTATGGCCAAGAATTTAGCTTTATTATAAAGATAAGGTTTTGCCATTATGTTTTAAAAATGATACCCATTCAACCAAAAGTGAGCTTCATCGCTGAACAAAATTTTCCTCGATGCGTCGCGCGAACCGAACCATTATTTTCGTAATAAATTTGCACCATTTGCAAACGTTGTTCAGGTGTAAGTCTATTCATTATGAAATGGCAAACCAACCTGAGCATAAATTAAGTGACAGCTGTCAAAAAGACCATCTACGAAAAAAGTAGTGCCAACTTGAAAACCTAACCTCTAAAGAAAACACCCTATACATAAAACAAAGTCTTCTCCTTAACTGTATGACGCCAATATGAGGCAATTAATTAATCCACTCATTTTACATTACTACGAAACATAGATTATTAGTAAACACATGTGAATACATGCATATGAATACTATAATATATACTTATAATATAATTTTGTATGCAGCTAAACTGTTTTAGAAATTTGATCTGCGAATATGTAAGTGCAAGTAAATGTGTCTCATATTTACCACCTGATCGAAGCAAATTTATGTTATCAAAATTGACATCGGCTGTCTTAAACTAGGCCATTTGTCCATATACTGAACGAAGGCAATTATAATTTCCTGACTAATTTAATGCATGTCAACATTGCATAAATACATATTTACCTGCAAATTGCTGTGACCTCCCAAATCGTGCTGTGACAATAGCTACTGCCAAAAATAAATTGAGTCGCAGCCCGCAGTAAATTCCCATTCTCTACTACCGCACGCGCACATACGTGTATCTACATACATATATTATATGCGGATATGTATATATAAGAATGTCTGCAGTAAATCCAATAAACATTAGACATGCTCTGAACTAACCCATTTAGGAGTGATAGTGGTTCACCTTAAATTTTAAAATTTACTTGAAATGGCTGAATTTAAGTTGGGATTCCATTGGCTGCAGAAGTTTCTACATTGTTCAACCACAATGAATTATTTTTAAGCTAGTCAAATTAACAAATTTAGTACCCCAATTGAGTACCACCCATCTGGAGTTTATTTCAAGAATTGGGTGCAAAGTCCATTTGATGAGCGAGAGTCTGATTCTACCATCGTGAGCAATTGTGCCTTGACACTTTTTAAGGGCATAAGAACGGTTTTCCAAAAAGTTTGGGATAGTAAACTTAGATTAAACATAAAGGCAAGGGAAACAAGAATTACATACCATTTAAACAAAATTGTTCAGCAGTTTCCAGTCCATGATCATACGCACACTGGCCAACGCTCCGTGGTACGTGACAAATGCCCAAATTCATTGTGATTTAATCATCCCTTCAATGAAAGAGCAAATACAAAATTTATCGAAATCAACTTCAATCTACCCTCATGTCACCAGCTCCTCTAAAAGCTACCTATGAAATATCGAATTTATTTACTAGAAAGGATATTTCACAGGAAATATACCTTTAACAATACAATCAAAGTCACTTTTAAATGGAATCAAATATTTGTAAAATGTCTTCGGAATGATAAGTATACACAGAATACAAAATAAAGCTTACTAAAAAATATTTATCTAAGCAATAAAAGGAAAATAATTCAAGCAAATGCCGCGCGTCAATAATAGAGTGCTGCATATGATTTACAAGGCCGCAATAGTTGTTGGCTCACTCAAATCATTTGCTTGTTGCAGTGACATACGTTTAAGGGGAGGGTAACGTTTTTAAATTTTTTTTTTTGCATTTTTTTTTTTATTTGATTTTTTAAATGAAGAACCTTTCAAGAGTATTCTGTGAAAATTTTAGATGAATCGGAGCAAAACTTACAAAGATACAGCCATGTAAGTGTTGCTACCTACCTGGCTCAACCACGCGCCATTTGTACTTTAAAGCGTTTTTCCCACAACTTACGTTTTCAAAGTCGGTGCCCCTCATAACTTTGAAACTACTGCACCGATCCTTTTGAAATTTTGAACACTTTTTCTGTAGCTGTTTTACAAGGTAACGCCGAAGCGTTTTTTTCGAATTTGTTGATACTTTTGTTTTTACGGTAACTAATTCACCGATTTTTTACGCGAAAATCGTGTTTTTGACTTTAACGTGTTCCCAAAAATCGGAAAAATTTTAATTTCAAAAAACCCTCTCGGCGTTACCCGGAGAAAACGATTATCTAAGGAAATAACTTTGGTTTTTTGATTTCAGATGATTTAACCCCGAGTTATGAGGGGCACCGCAAAACTACTTTTTTTGAGATGCGTCCGAATAATTTCTGCCATTGCCATATTTTTAAATATTTTTGGATGAAAATTTCACAAAATATACTTCAAATGCTATAGTTTTATGTAGTGAAAGATTTGACGAATAAATTTCAACTGTGTCATCAAAAAAAAGTCATAAAAATGTGCCTTTTTTTCCATGAATTAACGTTACCCCCCCCTTAATGAGATGAGATAACTTGAGTTTAGATGACTTGAAGTGAACTGAGTTGAGGTACGTTTAGGTGAGGTGTGACGTTTTGAGTTTTTCGGCAGATTGAAAAACAAAAACGAATCATTATTTTTGATGAAAAATAATAAACACAAATAATAATGATTGTTTTTGATCAAAAAACTAACTATTCGAAAAATTTGTTTTATTTTTGATCAAAAAATATAACTCGATATATGTTATATTTTCGGAGCAATACAAAAAAAAGAAATGGATTATTGTCATTTTTCCATTTTCTTCATTTATTGAATCTTTCTTGTATAAGAAACTAGCAATGAGTTTACAAGTCTTAAGTGGTAGAGTAATAAGTTTCATTTCCTGTGCCAAGAAACTAATTATTTGGTCAAAAAAATACATATTCTCTCACGACGATTGTTTGCGAATGTTTTGTTTTTTTTTGTATATTTTTTTTTATTGATGTGATGGAATTGAATGGTGGGAGCCTAATGTCCCCGTCTCCCTTGGTACTGCCTTTATCTCTCATGAAGATGGGGCCATATTGAACGCTGAAATGGATGAGATTCGGTTGCCTTTATGGACGGACCTTTGTGCGAGATGAGATAATTAAGATAATGCAGACTCTTTTTCTCAATCGCGTATGGCCTTCATTTAGAAGTAGTTATTTGGATGGTCTATTTTATTGTGATGGTTTTCTAGCTTTTGTAGGAATTTTTTGCGCATCCGTACTATTTCATTGGCTACATCACCATTATTGATATATGTTTACCTTTTTTTGCTGCTAATAGCCATTATCGACTGATAACTGTTAAAATCGATATGTCCGCTTTTCACCAGTTTGGAGGTAGTCACGTAAAGGCTAGTGTTCATATTTGATAATTTGCATTCGTTACTGTAGGTCATGTGAAAAATTTAAAGCGTTATTTACGTTGTCGATTTCATGATAAAACACATAACTGTTGTGTACGTTTTGCTTCTCAACACTACACCGCATCCACCTCCTCAACCGACTTCTTCTCCCAACTTACTATGGTCTCTATGTTAGTTTCGTTGTGGCATTCAGCTCGTCGGAAGTCAATCGAAGGGATCCAATATATTTAGCGCAGTTATACTGTATTTTAAATTTTTTCTTTTAATTGGAAATAATGGTAAACTGTCTTGCGATGTATCATACGGCATGTTAAAGTGTGATACGCGGCGCCACCCAGAAGCTCAAGTTTAAATGTCGAAGATGACGCCACTGAACGATAAGCAAAAACAAGCACAGCTTCAACCAAAATTACGAAGTAGTCAGCGGCAGCAGAGGTGGGAGTGCAAAAAGTAGTTCATCATCGACATCATTGACAAGCGGGCTGGTGAAGAGCGAAACGCAGCGGTCAAAATGAAGCTTGTAACAAAAAATTGCCATGATGCGCCAAGAAACGGTACCAAAACGAAAGTTAAAACTTAGCCGAAAAGGTTAAAATAGCCTCCAGCTAAGCGTTCGTGACACAAAAAGGCGATTCACCGACCGATCAACGGAATCGCCAACGGCCACCAATGAATTCAGCAAACCATCAGCAGCCGATGACTGAACACACTCTGCGCTACGCTTCTTCTGTGCGGCCTGTGTGCCTACGCCCATTTAAAGTACAATGACCACGACTGTCGAATAGTTAACACAAACAACATCATCATCAACAACAGAAGCAGAAGTAACAAAAAAAGCTTAACAACAACCACATCATAAATAACAATAACGGTGGACCAAAGAAATATTGAAGTTGGTATACATATAGTATACATATGAACATACGTATATATGTATATGCATCTACATATATATATACATATATACTCATAAAATAAAGAATCCGCTGCAGTGGCGAAAAAACGAAATCAAAACCAAAATGAGATGAAAGCGAAATTTTCAATACACTCGGAATTGAGATTCACCGGCTCCCAATAAATATACGTAAACAAACACACATACTTACAAATATATGCATATAAACAAACTATAAAAATGACTACTAATGATGCCAAATCGACGCAACGTTATTTATTTCTTTTAAAAAACTCTGACCATTATTGGATCAAAGGCGACCTCTTCGTTATTTAAAACCCCAATCTATTTATGAGTGCCCAATTATTGTCGGTACTGTCATTTGAAATGGTAAAAAAATAACTGACGCGATCGCTAACTTACTAATTCCAATCGAAGGGGTCCATGCCATGGGCAACAATAACAATAACATTAGCAGGTAGTCTAATTTAGCAGGAGTGAAATCAATCGCAATCATTTGTTTGCAAACTAATTGGACGTTTCCTAACGGTATTCACATCAAAAGAAATATTTTGAAGTCAAATTCTATTCACCTCTGAAGAATACACAGCCCTATTAAACATACACACCCTCTATTACAAAGAAAACCCAACCTTTTACAAATCGAAATAATCAGTGTATATTTTTTTGATATTCATTTCTTTATTAATCAATACATACATTCGGCTTCTGCTACAAAACAATCCTTGATTTCGACAGAACTAAGATCCTCCAATTCATTAAAGAATTATCTACCTAAAATGGTGTGTCTGCGGCTGGATAGAACTGGACGGCCTGTTACTTTTAGGTGAAATGGCTCAGTCATCTTGTTAAGAGATCTGCGGCATTTCATGATTTTTTTAAGAGATATAGGAAAGTTTTTCAAAAAACCTCACATAAAATTCAGAAAAATTCATGAAATTTTTATTTAAATCGATAGTACAGTCCATATAATTTAATGTTTAAAGATTATTTCATGCAAATGTAGACCGCGACTGCGCTTCAAATGGTAATCCGCTTAGTCCAATTTTGGCATACTCTTTCCAATGTTTCGGCCGGTATCTCACATATAAATGCTTCAATGTTGTCTTCCAATGCGTTAATTGAAGCCGGCTTATCTGAATAGACATGAGCTTTAACATAGCCCCACAAAAAATAATCTAAAGGCATTATATCGCACGATCTGGGTGGCCAATTGACAGGTCCCGAACGTGAAATAAAATATTCACCGAACTGGCCTCTCAACAAGTGCATTGTTACGCGTGCTGTGTGGCATGTGGCACCGTCTTGCTGAAACCACATGTCATGCATGTCAAGCTCTTGCATTTTGGGCAAAAAAAAGTTGGATATAATTTCACGGTAGCGCTCACCATTAACAGTTACGTTACGATTCGCAGCATCTTTGAAGAAGTACGGTCCAATGATATCTCCAGCCCATAAACCGAGCTATGTTATCCCTCACCCCGAAATATGGTTTAAGTTCTCCGTGGAATATTTTATTAAACACATAAACCAATTCCACCTGATACGAAGTGCAAAGCCGGATGTGCTGTTACTGTAATTCATATCAATCAAAATTACTTCCGAGTTGATTTTATTGAAGTCTTGTGGCAATCGCATTGAATGTTCACTCGGAAGTGAATGGCATAACCTGTCCGATTAAAAGCAGAAAGTTCACTCAACTTTATATACTTTTATTATCCTGCTTTTAATTTTGATATCCTACAGAATTGTTGACCAGTGGATTTTGCCTTCTTTTCAATCAAAAACTATGGCATGCTTAGGTATGCCGTTTACACTCGCAAACGGTCGCAACTTGCCTCCATTGTGGAGTGCACTTTGTGTTCAGACGCGCGCTACTTAAGAAGTTAAAGGTACTATAGACACGCTGTGTAAATCACATTAGGATGTGGATTATAGAGTAAGTCAGTTTCAGTAGCTCGCTGAGAAACTTACATAGCATAAGAAAGCTTATTTTTGGGTGGATTTGTAGCATCCCGGCAGGGAAAGGCCAGACTTGATATGGAATTATTCTAGTTCAGATTCTAGAAGAAATCATAGTAGTTCGTCTTTGACCAGAACAAATACCAGCAGTACATAAGTTAATTTTTTTAGATAAGAAAATTTAAGAAATCTTTTATGGACGTTCCAATGCAACGCGATGGTTAGAGGACTACATACAGTGGTCGCCCAATTTATTCGTACATCCTGCGTAGCTTTGCGCAAAATATTTGCTGTGACAATATATTTCTTTTGGGTCACTATAAGAAACATTTATTCGTACACTTTCAGCTCATGATATTGTTGCTGCAAAAGTAACAGTAAAAATCGTTTGTATTTTTACTAATATTGCTGAAAACGAAACAAGATTGGTGTTTCTTAGTTTTTCTCGGCGATTCAGTTTCAGTTGCGCGTAACATCTCGATTGAAAGCGGCAAACTGGGACGAAGTTGGGATTTACCATTAGAAATGCATAAAATTGTTATTAAACTGTACTTGGAAATCAAGTCTTTGCGCAAAATCGGCAAAAAAATTGGAAAATCGCATGCAAAGTGTTGTTGCTAATTACGTTAATACTGGCAAATTGGAAGCTAATCACCACCAAGCCGGAAGGGGAAAATATTGACTCCACGTGAGGAACGCAACAAAGTTGCATCAGTCGCACAAAATACAAAAATAACCTCCCGATACTATGCCGAAATATTCAAAAGCCTTTGCATAAAAAAGTAAGCCCACAAACAGTCCGTAATTGTCTGTATAACGCTGGTTATCATAATAGAGTGGCACGCCGGAAGTCCTACATTTCAGATATTAGCAGAAAGAAGAGATTGGAGTTCGCTAAACGCCATATACTGGAGTCAGATTATTTTTGGGAAAACATCATATTCAGTGATGAGTCGAAATTTACTGTTTTCGGGTCAGATGGCGCTCCAAAAATTTGGAGAAAAGAAAATACAGAACTGAATGAAAAAATTCGTATTCCTACCGTTAAGTATGGAGGAGGAAATGCAATGGTTTAAGGGTGCATAACTGCTTCTGTAGTAGTTTTTATTGATTATATTTAAACATTTTGACGTCGTGACGTTAAGCTTGGACTGGATGCTAGAGGATTCATATTTCAACAAGACAATGACCGAAACACTCATCTTATCTCAGAATACAAGAATGGCTTATTTACCACTGTACTCAGCTTAACACTCGAACTCAATCATTGGATCTGGACCCAATTGAGGATCTCCTAGACATCCTTTTATAATCAGAAAGCAAAAAATAATATCAAAGGCGTCATTAAAAAAAGCTTTAAGTGTTGAGTGGGAGCAAATTGCAGCTAAGGTATTGCTAAAAAGTACGCATAGAATTTGGAAGCAGTTATTAAAGCTAAAGGCTGCCCAACAAAGTACTGAACACTCGCTTTTTTCTATTGTTATTTTAACAAAATATTCTTTATATGGCTATGTACGAATAATATTTTTGCATAAATTTGGGCTTTATTTCGTTACTAACTTAAATTCTTCCATTCCAGAAATGAGTTTGGAACTTTCTGCTCCTTAATTATTGAATCAAAATGTTATTCTTTACGCATATATTAAAATTTTGTTCTTTTGTATAAATCGTGCTAAGTATCAGATGTATTATATATATTTACAAACTGTGAGTGTACGATATATTATTTATGTATACGGTAAGTGGGCACCGAATACATTTGTTCAAAAAACACTATATCCGAATCTATCAAATAAAGGCAATAATTAATTAATAATTGCATGAAATATATTCACTTTGTATGGAGGCTATCACAAGGAGGCCTTTTACTCACAACTTAAGTTTTTTTGCAACCATTCCAAGCTATTAGATTGGAGAATAAGTTCGTAGCGTTTTTATCGAAGACTTTTATTTAAACAAAAACCTTTAATTATATCATTAAGTTAATCAATCGCTCTTACTGTTTACAAGATTTTCCCACCTTTCGACTAATTTGTTGATACCGTTCCGCCAAAAATCGCATATGTAGTCTGGTGTCAAAGAAATTGTCGAACCAGTTTTTAAAGACCTCTTAGTTATGGAAGGTAACGCTCTTCATATGGCTTGACAGGGAGCGGAAAATATAGTAATTGGTCGGTGCAAGGTTAGCGGAATACGGCGGATGCTGAAGACCCTCCCATTCGAGCTCTTGGAGTGCGGCTATGACGACCTGCGCAACATGGGACCTGGCGCTGTCCTAAAAGGAGTATGATTTGACTATGTCGATCAGATCGAATCGAATGATCAGAATCGAATGAAGAGGTCATTGTTGACCATGGCATTCTTTTCGAGCATTTCTCAGTGCACCATGCTGACCCAGTTCCACCAAAACAGATCACGATCTTCTTTGGATAAAAATCTGGCTGGACTCTTGGATTTGGCGTATCCTTTTGAGCAACTCCTTTCTTTACTTCATATTGATGTACCTATAGGCACGATTTTTCATCTCCCGTGACGATTCGGGAGAATCGACGAAAAGCGCTATTTATGACCGCGTGTTGCCCGATGGCGGGCTAGATGCTGAGAAGCAATTTGAAGGTTAATTTCTTTGTTTTCGTTGAGGTCGTGAGGCACCTAGATTTCCAATTTTTCGGTAAATCCCATTGAATGAGGGGCATTGAGAATGGTCTTATGAACCCAGTTCATTTTTTCCGCCAATTCACGACTGGTTTGATAACCGTTCTCCTTCAAAAGTGATTTGAGACGTTCTTCATCGAATTCAGAAGGCCTGCCGCTGCGAGACACCATTTTTGAACTTTGCAAACCATTTCCGTGTTGTAGACTCGCCTATGACACATTCTTCATACACTGATTTTTTTTTTTGTATATTATAAATGGTCTAAAACTGGTTATTCTAGAAACATATTGGATAGGATTTTTTTTCCTAGTTTGATTTGATATTTCAACTGTTATTTCGCAGATAAATGACCGGACGATTGACATTTCTAAACGTGGATAAAAGGTGGAACACGAACCAATTGAGCTGAAAGGTAAATTGGTAGTATTCTAGTTCACAACTAATATTTTTTCCTTGCAGGGATAATATAACTGCTTACACTCACATACAACCAGAACTGTATGATTGTGAGACATTTCACTACCTCCGAGCACTTCATCAAAGAGCAATCGAAAGCTATTAAAAATTCAAATGGTGTTCGCCAGTGGTGTGAAAGTTGATTACAACAAATTTCACTCCTTTTATACAATACGGGTTGCGAAAACTGTGCACACAAAAAGCAAAAAATGGCAAACTGTTTGTAAACTAATTAAAATGCATTTAGTGTTTGTAACATGCTACCGATACGTCCGTGCTATGTGGCGCCTACAACGAAATGCGAGAAAAATAATACAAAATTTGCAGTCTCTGCCCAAAGTTGCCGTTGCATCGAAAATATCCATATTTTTGCGACTGCACTTGCGCTCGTGTAAGTTTTTATGCTGCAACGCCACAAAAGGGGCAAGTACGGGAGTGTTAACCTTAATTGCAAAAGTGCCGACGGTTATTTCGCGCGAATTCCACCACAGCGATACAACGCTCAAACAAATTGCAACTTAGCCCTTGCAGCTGTAACTCGAAACTTGCACTGAAATGCAAACAAGCAAGAAAAGATGGAGCGAAGCAATTGCTGAACTACTCCGCCCTCGCAATTCGAATGGGCAGCTACCCAGTAACAGGCAATTTGGCGACGAATAGCAAACGAATTCGCCAGGGATTTGCCTATGCCACTGCCAGAGGGCCGCCAACTGTCAACTTTTATATATGTGCCATATGTATTCAAAAGCGGAGCACTGGTGAAACGCTCACAAAACACGCAAAAATGCAAAAAGTGTAAATAGATTTCTTTATTACATTGTGCAATAATTTCTCTATTATATCTTCTACGCGTTTCGTATTTTGACGATTTTTTTTTATTTTTATTTGGTGCAAGTCCCAACACGGTTGTGCATAAAATTTTATTGCTGCAGCCGCAAAAACCGAAAACTTTTTCCATTTTGAGTTGAAAGAGCTTTTGCACGTAAATATACATATGTATAAGTATATAAGTTTGTATATATATATTACACATTGTTGTGTCATATGTCACGCTTGATGTCGTTATGAAATCCGCGTTGCAATAGGATGTGGCATATGGCCTCATATAAAAATGCAGTGCCGCTTAGGCGCATCACAACTTTTTTTAAAGCGCAAGCACTTATTACAGGAGAATTTAAATTTAAATTGTCTGTATTTGATTGACACTTTATTTAAATTTTTTAAACCATTCTTTTAATATGTTTTTTGTAAAATAAAGCGACTTGACCACAGCAAAATGTCTCTGCCTTACTGAGTCGTTTTGTGTGATTTCATTTTATACAAGAAGGAACTACTCCTGATACAATAATTTTTAGCAGGTAGTTTTACTTCCTTGTATCTGTTATCTTAGCTAAATCGAGTTTTACCAATGTTTTGTGCAGACTTGGGCATAGTACACTAAATAATTAGTGAAATAAGCGGATTCAGTGAACTGAAGATTTAGTAATAATGATACCCCTATTTTAACTACAAATAAAAAATTAGTGATGTAATTTAGTGGTTGTGCAAAATGCCCAACTTTGGTTTTGTGATGATAATTAATTAAAAAACAAACCACTTTTTCGACGTTGTAAAAATAAAACGAAGCCAAACTTAACATTCTCAAAAAAAATTTTTTTTAATTTCAAATAATTTTCATCATACAAAAAATGCCCTGAACGCATCCATAAGCAAAGTTGAAGTCCTCTCATGGTTAATTTGCGGTTATTGTTCAACTCTTTCTTCACTTTATTGATGTATTCATCAGTTTTCGACGGGCTGTCGGCTGTTTTCGTGTTTTCAGTACTCAAATAGTTTCCTAACATTTCTAAGATTTTTGCACAATTGAACTGATTTTTAATATAAAATATAATATGTATATAATACGAGGGGTGCCTTTTATATTTCGGGATTTGGCAACCCTGGTGTTGCAATCTGGCAACTGACAGCTGTATCGCAAAGTTTGACATTTTTTGGCTTTTACGTACTCAGAACGTTTTGAAATACCAGCGCTATTTGTGTTATTTACAGTAACTTAAAAGATTTATCTCGGTCCAAAAATGGAATTAAATCGTGAACATTTTCGTGCGACTATTTTTTACAACTTTCGACGTGGATTAACTCATCAACATTGGATGGACGAACTTAATTCATTTTTTGGCGATGAAGCTCAATCAAGGACCAGTGTTTATCGATGGTATGGTGAATTCAATCGTGGTCGTAGTTCACTCCAAGACGAATTTCGTGAAGGTCGTCCAAAATCAGTTGTTGTTCCGAAAACCATTGATGCTGTGCGCGAACTGATATTGCAAGATCGTCATATGACCTATCGTGAGATTGAGACAATCTCAGGCATTAGTGGGACCAGCATACATTCAATATTGCATAAACATTTGACTGTCAAATTTGTTCGCGTTGGATCCCACACAATTTGTTAATCGCTCAAAAAAAGGCTCGTGTCGATTGATTGAAGGAAATGCTCAAAAAATACGATCGCGGGGCTTCGAAACATGTCTATGACATCGTGACAGGTGATGAATCATGGATTTACGCGTATGAGTCCGAAAGTAAACAGCAGTCGACTGTATGGGTGTTTCAAGATGAGTCAAATCCAACAAAAGTTGTTCGCCCACGAAGCACTTCCAAGCAAATGGTCGCCTTTTTTTTCGTAAAAACTGGACATGTCGCAACCGTACCACTAGAACAACGCAGCACAGTAAATTCTGTGTGGTACTCGTACACAACCATTTGTTTGCCAGTTGTCTTCCAAGAAATTAGGAAAACCAATCGCCAAAGACGGATCACTCTTCACCAGAACAATGCGAGCAAAAAACAAACTGAGAGGTCAACGTTTTTCGACACCTGAAGAAGCGGTTGCGGCATTCAGAATGCATGTTTTGGAGGTACCTCATTTAGAGTGGCAAAAGTGCTTCGACATTTGATTCAAACGCGTGCAAAAGTGTATAAATCTTCATGGAGAATATTTTGAAAAACAATAAAGTGATTTTCGATTATTAAAATCCATTCCATTCCATAAAAATGAAGTTATGAAATATAAATATTTACATGGCCAGTTCAATATCGTAACAGTGGCTACATTGTCTGTTATTCTTTTATGGCTTTCGTTATTTCATTAGACCATTTTGTGTAATTTAATTTTTGACAACAAGGATTTAGCACAGCTTGTGGCTTCAAGTTTAATATTTCAACAGCGTCTGCCGTGAAAGTCAGCCGTCAGTCAACAATTATTCAGGAATGCAAGCTTAGGAACTTAAACCTGAACTTATATGGGGGCCAGACATCGGGGATATGCAGCTCCCCCAAAAGGATCAGGGACAATTAATGGACAGACTTAGCAGGAAACATATTGATCCAGGACCTCAAAACACTTCGTGCAGCCTCAACACCTGCTTAACAACTAAGCATTACTTAAAAATCCGAACTGGTCCATTCGGTTTCACCTTTCAAACTTTCAAAAAATAATTTTTTTCCATGCAGAATGCAATTGTGAATAAATAGTAAAAACAATTCAAGGCACCCAAGATTTATTCGAGTTATGTGTCCGGCTAACGTGAAATTTATAGTTAGAAGAAAAACGCGATGACAGTTTTTTGTGCGATATCGGACTAAACGGGGCTGTGGCAGAACTTAAAAAGAAGTATTTAGAAACTTTTTCCAGCTCCATCCTACGAGGAGTCGCATTATTCAAATATTAAAGTATCTTCCAAGTAAGAAAATAGTTGGTTTTTTTTTTACTTTCTATATTTCTTTTTTCCTACTAAAAAAATCATGACATTACTACAGATTGCTGTTAACCAAAAAAAACATCGATAAAATTTTGGAATCCGAGGAGCTGGGCCGGCACGTGGGCACTTAGTTTATTTACCGAGAACAGGAGATTAGCCGGAAAATCGCTTGGTCTCAGAAAAAGCTCGATGAAAGAATAAGTTGAGGTCTGTTAGTTTTTTCTTATGCGTAACGAAGTGTACGATAACTCTCGATAAAAAAGGAATCATAGACAACCATACATGCAAAAAGCATAGCAGTCAAATCGCAATGAGCCGAAGGAGTTATTCCCATCAGACCGCTAATGGTCAACAGCTGAACAGGCAGAAGCACGCGAAGCGATCCAAATTGGTGAATGGAAAGCGTATTCTGTTCCATCACAACAATATCAGGCCTCACTTGCCAGAAGCCCCGATAGTTTCCATAATATCCTCCATAGAGTCTTGAACAGACACCAAACAACTGTCACCTTGCCTCGTATTTGCTTTTAATTACAAAACCAACTAAATATTACTTCTGATTTTTTCTTTTAATGGTAAATATTTATCTTTAGAATAAAAATAAAAATATAAAAATACAAATATTGGTAAATAATAATTAAACATATTCTGAAAAACACATAAGCGAATCAGTAATCATTACAATTAAAATCATTATTATATTTTCTAATTTTATAGCGATTAAAGTGGTATAGAATTTGGTTTACTAAAGCCAAAAACGCTTTTCATTCCACAATGCGATTTGTGAGAGTACGCCCAATGAACATAAGTTGTGAAATTTTTATTGAAATACTTTAAAATAACTTGCATTAACTATACTTTAAGATAGTTGTAAAAAGGATGTTACAGGGAGCTACATTGCGGTGAAGTGGATCATCTGAAAAACAAAGATAAAAAAAATTAGTTTGATTGCAAGTACAACAGAATCTAGTCACTAAATAAAGGATTAAAAAAAATTAACGAATTGGTGGTTAGTCTAAATTTAAGTTTCGATTCTCAGTAAACAAAACGCCAGTTTTTGGGCAGTTTATTTTGTCAGCCAAAAAGTTGTTTCGAACCGATGGATTAAAGGCTAGACTTTTGTGTCGAAAGAGCAATCAAATTTTTAAAAATATTTCCTTACTAGAGCTTGCGGAATTATGGTTGTCGATTTAGAAAGTGTCATTCGGAAATAAGACGTTCAGTCGTCAATTATATCAAACGTTAAGCGTTTCTCTTTAAAGTCATGCTCATATCGCCTTCAATTTTAAACGGATAAAAATGTTGATTTTTGTGGAAAAGAAAATTAAAGAAATCAACATTTTAGTCACGATGTACGGCTTCATTGGAAATTTGTTATATTTCGTAATATTTTGGATTGTGTTCGCTGTATGAGCTGAAGATTTGGATTATTAAATTGTCATAATAGTTTTGTTTAATATTATATTTTTTGAATATGACGTTTTAACTTTATTTGTTGAAGCGTAGCAACGCAAGCCCGGTATTAACCAATAACAAATTGTTTAAAAGTTAAAATCTTTGCCATATATAATATATATATTTTTTTTTAAATGCATGTAAGACATAAAAAAAATTGTAAGATAGTGTCAACTTCCTGAAAGGTTTTTTCTCGATGCGACTTTTTCAAGAATATAAGGCATTTTTTGATTTATTTACAGAAACTTGGAAAACGTCGTGCTCTTAATAAAACACTAAGGCTAATAGGGAAACGATTTATGAAAAACTCAAGCTGTCCGGAATATATTAAGAGAAAATTTCATTTTGTGGAAACTCCGAAATACCCCAAAAAAAATTCCTCTAAGTATTATTGCAAAACAAATTTGGATTGACCCATACATATATTTTTACATATAACACACAGGCTAAAAAGTCCCGGGGCTAACATATATATTCATTAGTTCGAGAGTTATTGTGCTAAGAGGGACGCTATTTTTGTTATTTTCAAAACAATGGGTTAAAAAGAGTTTCGTTTTTGAATTTAACACTGCTTCTTGATGGGGAAAAATACCCTTCATGTGAAGCAATGGCAAGAAAAGTGTTATGGGGACTCCGCTCCATCAGGAACAGCAATAGAGACATCGTAGAGAGACCAAATGAGGTGGTAACACCAGAAGACATAAGAAAATCAACAAAGTAGTTTTAAATGATCGAAAAGTGAAGTTAGCTGACATCGTAAAGATATTGGCTTTATATTGCATAAGCATTTGACTAAGAGAAAGCTCTGTTCAAAGTGCGTGCCGCGTTTGCTCACTGCTTTGTTTCATCAAGACAGCACACCGTGTCTCAAGCCCATCAAAACTATGGCAAAAGTACATGAATTGGCCTTCGAATTGCTCCCACATCCACCATATTCGGCAGATTTGGCTCGCGGCTACTGCTGGCTGTTCGGAGGCTTACAAAAATGCTCACCGCTAAGAAATTTCACTCGAATGAAAAGGTTACTGCTGAAACTGAGGCCTATTTTGAGGCAAAAGATAAGTTGGTGTACAAAAGTGGTATTGAAATGTTAGAGCGGCGCAGAAATGATTGCATTCTTCTTAATAAAAATGGCGTTGATGTATAAAGCTAATTTTGACCCAAAAATTTGTTTTCTTTGTTAGGCCCGGCTCTTTTCAGCCCATGTATTACATACCTACATATAGATTGAAGTATTTATCATTCATTACTTAAACAGCTATTATAGATGAGCCTTTTGTTGAAATTTCAGAAAATTCTTGTTTGGCGGCCTAGGGTAAAAGCTTCGGCTTCTGATTTCATAGTTTCATTTCATAGCTCTAGTTAACTCTGCTTGAATATACTTTAAATACGGGAGATAGTGAAACCCCTTTAATTATATACTCCTATGGCGTTTTTTTTGTTGAAATCGATTCCAAAGCGGCACCTCCTTCTCGAAATACATACAAACCTGATGAAGATATTTTTAAAGATGAAATGTTCAATATTTAAAGCACTTTTCGGTTACAGCTTTTAGCTGCCTGTCTCTAAAATTTATATATATTATTTGTTTTTTTGTTCTTGCTTCACTTACGTTCAGACTTTTTTCTTGCTTATGCAAATGTACGCACAGCTATGCAACAGCAGCTGCAACAACAATAACAAATGTATAACTGCTTGTGCTCGTATGCCATTTTGATGTTTAAGAAAGGAACAACAAATAAATGAATTTTTGAAAAGGATAACAACTCACAATACAACTAAGCAAGGACAAGTTGAGCAAGGAGTCAGGGGAAACGACACTACAGACGACAAATAAAAGAACCGTAGACAGAAAAAACTACAACACAATAATGTAAAAAATAGAAATTAAAAAAAAAACATACTTAGAGAAATAAATTATGCAGTACAAATAATTTGAACGGGTAATAACAGCGCCAATTCGTACATTCGACGGAGCCTAACCTCCAAAGCGTGCAAACTGTACGCGCAATAAGAAAAAGGAAAATAAAAAAATTAATCGGTAGCCTTTCTTTGATTGATTGGTCTGATTGGTCGAATGCGAAATGAGCGAACACATATTAATACAATAAAAGTTTGGCGAATGCAATCTTGACAATCTTAAGTCAAGCTTCTTCTCAGATTTGCGGTAAGGCCTAGATTATGCATACAAACTGTCAGATTTTTTGATTTGTAATTCTTTCGAGCAATAAAGAAGATGAAATGCTTTTCCCAGGCAGAAATACACTCCGAGGATGGCCATTGCTCGGCAAGCAATCTGAGCGGCCGTATTTCGGAAAAACTTTTTCTATAACTTAATATTTCGTATCCAGTCCATAGTCATTAGGCTTTTTCTTTGTAAGGGTCCTCGATTTTACCGATTTCGTTATCTCTTCTTGTAAGCAAAAATTCGATTTCCTTCCTTAAGGGGGCAGATACCTGTAAACGGCGATATTTTCCCTGATTTTCATTAAAATTATTTAAAATGAAGAAGTCAATATATTTTTTTCAAAATTGGCATACAGTTTATTTATACATTAAAATAATAAACAATTTTTTTTTTTTTTATTTTAATAATTTAAAATGGCGGATGTACACTCAATTCTTCCAGGATGGGCGCAGCGGGGCTTCTCAATCAGCGGGCATTGTAGCATCGGTGTCAGTGACCTGACTACAAAAAACCCAAACTTTTTTTGTTTATTAATGTCATAATTTCTATACGAATTCAAAAAAATGGAACAAAAAAAATTCGCGGAATAAAATGTTTCAAAAAAATTAATTTTGTAAACTCACATACAGGGTGGGCCATATAGCGTTTGCTTTGTGAACCACCTATTTTTTTGAGAATGGTAACACAAATGACATGTCAAATGTGTTCATAATTTACTTAAAGGTTTGACATTTACGAAATGGTACGCTATACGCTTGAACAAAATTGGGAAATACTGAAAACCTATTTCCAAAGTGGTGAGTCTTCATTTTCTTTTCTTATTTGCACATCGGTGGCTACGTCAATAAGCAAAATTGTCGGATTTGGGGCTCAGAAAATCCACACGTTACTGTAGAGAAGCAAATGCATCCACAACGAGTCACTGTTTGGTGCGGTTTTTGGTCTGGTGGCATCATGCGGCCATTTTTTTCGAAAATGAGCGCGGAGCCGCGGTTACAGTAAATGGCGACGGTTACCGTGACATGCTCAACGAGTAGTTTCCAAAAATTGAAGAGGATGACATGGACGACATTTGGTTTCAACAGGATGGCGCAACTTGTCACACTGCCAAAGTTATACTCGAACTTTTAGCTACCTTTTTTGAAAACCAAATAATCAGCCGAAATTCCGATATCAATTGGCCGCCTCGGAGCTGTGATTTAAGCCCGTTGGACTATTTTTTGTTGGGAGCCGTTAAGGACAAATGCTATGCGAACCATCCAGAGTCGATTGATGCTTTAAAACACGAAATCGAAGTTGCCATTCATGAAATTGGAGCCCAAACAGTCGAAAATGTGCTTAAAAATTGGGTTTATCGAATGGCCTACTGTAAAGCCAGTCGTGGCAGTAATTTGAACGACATTATTTTTCATTCATAAATGACAATGTTCAATCTTCAAAATAAAAAAAAATTTGAAAAAATATTGATTAGTTTTTTTTTATAGCCGATTCAAAAAGCAAATTTTACATGGCCCACCCTATAGAAAGTAATATCATAAAAAAGGGAGATCGGTCAATAACTTTTCGAGTGATGGTGTACGCCAATTCGAAAAATATAGCTTTGAGAAAAACGCGTCTAAAGTTTGAATACATGAAAGAGTCGTCACGGTTGACGATATATAATTTAAGAAATACTTAAATTTATGTTCTAAAAATGATTTGACATATTCTTAAAGGATTATGTTAACATTTTATGAACAAAAACAATTTTTGTTTCGAAATTTTCCCCAGTCCCCTTAACCAAATCCTTACAACGCCCTCACATATCTCTCGTGACCGGCAGGCCACTTATTTTTCCGATGAAATCCATTGCCTGTAGCATGCCAACTTATTGTGTTCCCAGAGAGTATAAGTGAGGCCCGAGTGTTCAATATTTCGGCTATCACAGCGAAGCTTTTGGACGTTGAAAGTAGCCATCAAAAAGAAGAAAAAACTTAGCCGCCCTACATTGATGTGCGCAAATAAATAAAGCCGTAAACGAGCTCACCCAGAAGTTCAGGTTAGATTCTCCGGAAAGAGTGTTGGGTCCCTAAGCTAATCAACTTTGTTTTACAGAGTGTGAGAGTCCTAACTAAAGCATAGTATTGTACTGATCCGATGTTAGATTTGATCTGATAATACTCATGCTCAAGGAAGTAGGAATTTCCTTTCATCGATCATAACAGTCCATTTTTGTCTTCGGTTCTTTCATACTTAGGCAGCGTCATATGTACACTTAAACTATTTTTACACAGGCGCAAACTACTAAATTTTGTACTTGACGAAGTCAATTAGACCCTGTTTTGTACTTATCCCAACATTTGAGGCTGCATACCCAGCAAATGCTAAACGGACTCTTTATATTCTACAGGACTTGAATTATAAAATTAGTTTCACATAAAAAAGAATTGTTTCTGATTATTTCCAGGTAATTAAAACATTTTTCTCACTTACATGAACTTCTATGCAAAATAACTGCAAGCAAAACGTATGGCCTCGAAGCGATAAAATTTTACCGAAGAGATTTTCTTAATTTATTTTATTTACATTACCTTTTTGCATTTCAATTTACTCAATTCTATAGTATTCCTAGGAAATATTTAGCATATGCATTCATATATATGGAAATGTGCGCTTTTATTTATGTTCTAACGAAGGAATTAGGCAGATTTGCTTGCGGTTATTATTATGAACAATTGCCTCTTGTCAACCTGACAGCCGGCAGCCCAAGCTTGAAATGCAATTTGCATCAGCCCACTTTTTATTAACTTCCTTCACTCTTTTACTAATTCGTTACATTACTTATGCATGAATGCGCATACATATGTATGCATGTATGTGTAAAAACAGTACTTATTAAAGGATGTGCTGCATAAAATGAAGAGAAAATTTCCTGACAAATTACAGTAGAGTTGTGACTCAACAATTCTTTAAAGTTTCCAGAAATAACAGTAACGGCAACAATAACTCACAACAGTGTGTCAATGTTAGAATAAGCAAATATTCGCAAAAGTACGGCAACCATTGCTCGCTCGTGCATGCATCACTGCGTACACTGTTGCAATGATGTGAATTTTTCATTCTCTCCTAAGACCAACTAACAGCCGTTTGTTGGAGTTGTTCTTGCTGCTCCATCTTGCATGTGAATTCAATTAAAAACACTCATGCATAAGCTCACTCATACATGCAGACTGCATTAAGTACCTACTATACCAACCTAACAAGCCACAAAATCTCGTTTCAGCAACCTTTAAAATATTTATACGAGAGCATATTTTGTGAATTTATATTGGTAAGTTTAGACCAAAACTATCAAAAGGCACGTTAAAAGGTCTGTTGTTACTCAATTATAATTTTGAATTGTAATATCAATTATACACAATTCGATTTTTATTACTGCATTAAGTTGTAAGCAAACACTTAAGGTTAAACTAGACATGTCATAAACATAACCACATAAATCTGCTGATCGAACTAACCTATGAGCAACACCATAATCGATTAGAGATGACATGCCATAATGTCATAGTCATAACCGTAATCGTTCAGGCAAATTGCATTTCTCGTCGCCGTAACCGTAAGCAGCTGATTTCTTGCATTTTCGTATATATGTAATGCCTTTATATTAATGAAGAAATTACTAAAATCCATAGGTGGGCACACTGCATTATAAATTTACTGCATTACAAATAGCAGTAATCAGTAAAATTTTACTGATAATGAAGTTTAATTTGCATTACCAGTAAACTTTTACTGATTACTGAAAAAAATTTGCAGTAAAAATATTTTTTTACTGATTACTGAAAAAAAATTGCAGTGAAAATATTTTTTTACTGATTACTGAAAAAATTTACAGTAAAAATATTTTTTTACTGATTACTGAAAAAAATTGCAGTAAAAATACTATTAATATAATTTGATTTGCTATTAGCTATTAGCCTTTCTTAACACAAGCATTTCAAAATTTGCATCGCTGAGTTTTTGCCTTCTGGACCGATTTACAATTCCAGCGAATGAAAACAACCGTTCTACAGGTGCAGATGACGGTAATGGGGTATTATATTAAAAAAAAACATCTTCATCCAATTCTTTTGTTTGGATTGTACGACAGTTACAGTTATGGGGTTATTATTTTGTTATTTAGGAAAATAAGAGAAACCAAAAAAAAAGGATTATTGAGTACATAAATGATTGAATTTTGTGACTTCCCTTAAACAGTAAATATTATACTGATAATGCACATCAGATTATATTATCAGTAATTTTACTGCAATTTTTTTCAGTAATCAGTAAAAAAATATTTTTACTGCAATTTTTTCAGTAATCAGAAAAAAAAAATTTTACTGCAAATTTTTTTCAGTAATCAGTAAAAGTTTACTGGTAATGCAAATTAAACTTCATTATCAGTAAAATTTTACTGATTACTGCTATTTGTAATGCTGTAAATTTATAATGCAGTGTGCCCACCTATGGTGTATCAGAACCTTTGTGCGTCTAAGAATTGGACATTCAATTCCCACTCATAGTCATTTACTTAATGGAGCCTTGAAGCCGCCCTGCTCATATTGCAATGGACCAGATTTATCAGTGCAACATCTCCTGGGCGCGCTCGCAAAATTCATTGCGAGGAGGCTTAATATTTCTGAGAATCTTATACGTCGAGTTGTTCATGAAAATCTCCGGTATAAATCCTACGTTATGAGCAAAAGACTGTTTATGTCGGAGTAAACGCGAGAACAGCGAATTACCAAATAAAAACGCCTTCTCAACAAAATAAAACAACCTGAAGAGTCTGAGATGTTATTGTGGATTATGTTGACTAAGGTTTTTGAGCAGTGCTTGAAGCGCATTCCTATTTATCATAAAAAAGTATATAAGACACCTTAGCATACCAAACTGTTAAGACATCTAAATAATATAAAAAACAAATTTTGCAAACCGTATAAAAGGTCTTGTGACCCAGTGCTTTACTTTAAATATCAGTGGCATTTAAAGGAATTTAAATCTTTCAACAATTTCTTACAATATTATTTCGAACTCGAAAGCCTTTTGGCAATTCATCAAATCAAAAAAGTCTTGCTCGACGGTGGCATACAATGTTTTTTATAATAGTAAATATGCAAGTTCTGCCATAAAATCTGCCAATTTATTTGCTGACTTTTTTTACTCTAATTTTGAACCCGACTTGGACTTCGATTCTAGTTTACCCTCTAATAGTATAGAAGAGTTGTTCATGTCTTGCTGAGCCTCTTACACTTATATTTAATAAATCGTTGTCTTGTGTGGTCTTTGTTGATGACTGGAAATTAACATACGTTACCCCTATATTTAAGACTGGAAATGAAAACGATGTTAGTAACTAGACCGATTTCGAAGCTATCGTCTATCTCAAAACTTTTTGTTTTGTTTCAAGCCGCTCTACTGTCACTAATTTGTATATTTTCAACGATTACTGCATTTCAGCCTTCCAGAACAGACTTCGAGTTGATACAGTTTATACAGACTTCTCTAAAGCGTTTGACAATGTATGGCACGAAATATTCTTGTGGAGGCTTGCGTCCACGTTTTTGTCGTGGATCAAATCATGTCCAAAAGGCACTGTGTTATAGCCGTTGATAATGCAACATCCCGTGCATTTCTTACACCCTCTGGTGTTCCGCAGGAAAGTATTCTAGAACCCCTTCGTTTAATTCTCTTTATTAACGATATCGGTTCATGCGTTTTATTTGCTGATCACTTGTTATATGCTGATAATCTTAAATTATTTGCGGTGGTTAACAATGCTAGTGACTCTGAAAAATTGCAATCCGACAATGTCCAGAACTGGTGCTATGTAAATCGTTTGTCACTAAATACGAGTCTAAGAAAATGCTTTCACGTAAAATTTGCTTAATCAACTAATACTTTGCATACTTCGTATAGTATTGCTGGCTCACCCCTACAACCCGTTGCAGAAATTAAAGACTTGGGCGTTATTTTCGACTTTAAGCTGAATTTCTGTAGCCATGTGAACCACGTCATAACACGGCCATATTCGATGTCAGTATTCGTACGCCGAAATTGTTGTGGATTTACTAACCCACTCACTCGCCAAACATTGTATTGTGATTTTGTTAGATCGAGATTAGAGTATCCGCTGTTATTTGGAGACCGTACCAAATAGGTCTCTCTATCCGGGCTGAGAGAGTTCAGAAAGTTTTTCTTCGTTTCGCGTTCCGATCTTTAAACTTTTCTGAACCTTTTCCATCGTACCGCACTCGATGTTTATGATTTTCTTAAAAACACTTGATATCAGACGATCTATTATATCGTGCTCATTTATTATCCCTATCATTATTGGAACTATTGATTGACCTTCCCGTTTAAGTAAAATCCAATTTAATATTCCTAATAAGAAGCTTCGACAGTACGAAACCTTAAAAATTGGCTTCCCGAGAACCAATTACGGGGTGAATGCGCCGATTTCTAGGGTATGTGCAGATTTAAATTTGTCTTTCAAACTGGACTATTGTACATAAGCTTAACATAGTCTGTAAGAATTTATCAATTCAAAGCCAAATAAATAAATAATAGTGTGCGTAGTGACAGCCAATACATCTTTCAGCTAGACTCTGCTCCTTCACACAAAGCGATGGTGACACAAAAGTATATACCTACAATTATTACCGTTGTGGTCAATATGAATAAGGAGCGTTTGATTCGGGCGCGCATATGTTGCCAGGCCGGGTCGAGGAGCTTGTTGCAGCTAATAAAAATTTTATTAAATAATTTGCAATAACAGGTGTTATTTTGCATAGCCAGCTATTTATGTCACTTTTGAAGCTGTCATTTTTTGATACTTGACAAGTAGAAACTACGCCATTAATGAAAATGGAACGATACACGCTTAAACAACGCATTGAAATTATTCACTAATTCACTAAAAAAATGGTGAAAATTTGGCAGAGATGGTTCGTAAAACTCGAACATTTTTGGGTCATCGTGAAGCACCTTGTCGGACCGCAATATAGAAATTCGTGAAAAATTCGAGCTGTTGGGACAAGTTAGTGATGTAAAGAATAAAACCCGTGCACGTTGCTCAAGAACAGCCGGAAGTATTGCTGTTGTAGCCGAAAATGTTGAAGAAAACCCAAGTTTGTCCACTCCTCGTCGTTCTTCGGAATTCCACTCCACACTCCACAAAAGTCATTACACTGTATTTTGCATAAAGATTTGGGTCTTAAGGCTTATAAAGTCCAGTTAACTCAAGAACTCAAGCCGATATGATGAGGCCCATTTCCACCTCGGTGGCTTCGTCAACAAGCAAAATTGTCGGATCTGGGGCTTAGAAAATCCAAGAGTTATTGTTGAAAAGCCTCTCTATCCTCAACGTGTTGGTGCAGTTTATGGTCCGGCGCAGTCATTGGACGTTACTTTTTTTGAAAATAAAGCTGGAGCAACAGTTACGTTGAATGGATTGCGCTATCGAGAGATGATTAACTATTTTTTATGACCGGTATTGATCTGGACAACGTTTATTTTCAACAAGACGACGATACGTGCCAGACAAGCAACGAGACCATTGATCTTTTACCAAAATAACACCTCTTATTGGAAAACCCTTTACAATAAAATATTCCCAGTTTCAATAAATTTTGTTCAAAAACTAATTAGTTTTATTCTCAAGCTGTCCTAAAATACTGTACGCACCCAGTATATGTATGTATATGCATGCATATGTATACCTATGTATGTATATGTATATACTCGTATGTATGTACACTCTTCATAAATTTTTCTTTCCTCATTTTTTTTTCTTTTCCAGAGATATCGCCATGAACTATTAATTACTATATGCCTTTGTTTGGTTTATTGATTCCCTCTTGACTATCAGCACTAGGAAACGGCCTTTAGATTGGTTCTTTGGTAATGAAACATAGTATGGAAACAGTAATATTCTCACATCAGGGTTGAATTCAAAGTTTTCAAGTTTTAAGAACTCAATCTTCCAGAGCTCCGGCTTACCAAGTCATAGTATGGTTGAGGAAATTTAAAAAATAAGTTGAATAAGTTGAACTAAAAGCTTTATGTTTAGTGGGAATATACATCGTATGTATGTGCGTATATACGTGTTTGTAAGAGTATGCGTACAAATACAGAGGTATGCGTGTTAGAGATTTGCAACCAAATTACTTTGTCCTTATTATCCCACCTTGCCACATGCCCTACCTTTGGTGACACATAAGCCAACTTTACATCAACATTTCAATTAAAATGCCTACAAATGCTCTTCTATGCGCTTAACTACTTGCTTAGATGTACTATGTACAACATGAAAATATGCGCACACATATACATATACATCTACAGTAGGCTCACCTCCACGTAAGATAGTATGCCACTTGTCCATTATTAGAAGACATAATGGCTTAAATGATGTCTATAATGAATGACTACCGGTCTCTCGCCACACAACAGGGAGCTTTACTCACGGTCGCATATAAATGGGTTGGCGCCTATGCGTGGGAGAGTAGGCAAGCCGAGATATGTGTTGTGTAAATTATCGTCATCGTCATCCTCTTTCCCAACAAGAATGCTGAGAGTTGCAAGCTCAGATGTGGGAAAGGCAAAAAACAAATCACGTGTAATTTGTAAAACTTTAACTTTAAGCTGCAAATGATATGTGTATTGAATAAACTGAAAATTTGTACAGCTACTCTCACCTGGCGACAGTGACTAAGAAATCTACAAGCATTTCACCTTACCGATGTGAATAAGATAAGAAAATTAAAGGCTATTTTCTACTAAATGCAACTACATATTAGGTTCATTATGGTGATAAATTCTCTATAGAAACTCCTGGGTAACTTTCTCTTCCTTATCCGGGGGTTGTTAAGGAATTTGTACCGTGACATCAACATTCATGATGATCGTTTCCAAACATACATATATACATTTCCATAGATACATATATGTATCTCGCTGGTGCGGGCAGCGCTAACTATCTTCAGCCTGGCCTACAGCTGCTATGGAGGTGATACATGAGCTGACACCGATTCATATATTTATTCACCAATCAGCCAAGCGCACCCTGTTGAATTTCACCACTGAGGCTGCAGCTCCCAATTACCCAGCTACCCAGAGACAATATCACTAAAGTCACGAAAAAAGCACTTCAGGATTTAACTGAACGATAAGTTAAACTGGAGTTGACCTGCATTTGAAAACAAACTCCAGCAGTGGACCAAGCATCTTCCAGGCGGCGGTGTATGCCACCTGTCTATGAGATAAACTTAGACAGAAATTTAAGCTAAGAGAAGTTAGCTAATGCCAAGCTATGGGCTTATGCCAGGCGAAATCCTTACTGGGGTATACAACCAAAAGAGGCTTAAAAATCTCATAACTCTAAACCGATAATGTTCACGAGCATTGGAATGGTAGTCACACACCAACCCTTTCGGCTACAGCGACCGCCCATTATCAATTCATAAAATGCCTTCACTGAGAACCAAATATTTATAAAATTTGTGAACCAGGGAATATCGTACCTGGCAACGCAGCATTCTCCACGAATGCAAATAAAGTCGACAGCTCTCGAAAAAGTTGTGTTTTAGAAATACAAATTAAAAAAAATAAAACCCAAACAAGCCTTACATCTTTGGTTTCTGCTAGTTATTTTGGCATACGTGAGTTTAAAACATATTTTAATATTAAGCGATAATCGAGAAACACTACACCAATTAACTAAACTATTAACATCAGCTTGCAGTTTATGTAAATCTGCCGAGTTTGAAATAATAGAATATATTTTTAAATAATCCGCATACGGAAGTAGGAACAGTTGGCAAAAGAGAAACAACTGCTTTTCATATATCACTGATAAATAAAACAAAAAGCAAGGGGCTTCCGTAAGGTACACCACGGGGCGCAGAAAAAGATGCAGAGGGGGCACTATACAGCGTCTATTACTTAATTGAGATCGCAGCCGATCTAGAAAAACTGAGGGAAGCCGCAGATATAGAAGTGTATCAAATAAAATTGTATGCGATACTTTATAGAATGCTTTTGAAAAGTCAGTATAGATACACACTACGTATTGCCCTGCTCCGAAAGCTGCAATGCAGTATTCAGTGAAAACGGCTACATTGGAGACTGTGGATCTACCACTAATAAAACCATGCTGTTGTGGTGAAAAGATACCTCCGGTTCCAAAATGCATATTCTCTTTGACAATATTTTCAAATAATTTACATATACTGACGGGAGCTTCGATATTGGTTTGTAATTACGGATATCATTTTTTTACTACTTTCAAAAAATTTGAGTTACAAAATGTAACTTTCCAGTCGTTGATAAAGAAACCAGAGGCTAACGATTTATTGAAAATTAATTTTAGGGGCAACGCAAGAGCTGAAAAATGTTTCAAAAGAGCAACTGAACGACCATCAGCATCCGTTTTTGTCGAGAGCTTTAGGGCTAAAATACCCTTCTCAACATCTTCCAATGACAGATTCAAACATCCAAAGTGAAGAGACGAGGTAGCATCTAAAGGACATACCCAATTTGAAACAGATTTATCACTTATAAATATGACAGTTGACTGGCCACTACTCTTAGAGCGTATTCATTTTCACATACCTCAAACAAATTTTCGAAGCAATGATTTGTTCCTCTTTAAGCGGCTTAGAACTGTTGATTAGAACATATGGAGCGATGATGCCACATTTTAGCCGGAGTCTGCTACAAAAATGTAAGTATTTTCACAAATCTTCCAATTTTAATTAATTTAATTTAATCATTTTTTTTTTATATCTTTTAGTTCAAAATCATTAGAAAATGTGAGGTATAAAATCTCTTCCTTTGCTTCCTCAATCATATTGATAACTTATGCTACCTTAAACGCAAGAAAATACGAAAAACTGTCTGTAACATTAAAGTATCAGAAAGATTCCATTCTGCAGTTACTTCCTACATTACTGTGTTATTTTTTCTTCTGAAAGATGTTTCTTATAAATATTAGGTCTTAACTTTTCGGCTTTAATATCTGGCCCACTCTGAGTTGGAGAATGTTTTCATATTTGCTAAATTGCTTAATTATATCCAAATCAATGAATGGAATGTGTGAGCAAATTTTTAAACATGTACTCGCACGAATTCAATTCAGATTTACAAAAACTAAGAGAAACGCAATTATCAGTGTCAAAATAAGCCAAAACCAATTAAAATGGCTCTAAAAAACGCAAGCGGAGAAAATAATAGAATTAGAGGACTAAAAGGATTTGGTGACAACCTCAGTGAGGGCTAGGCAGTATTTGAAGTAAGTCAAACCAATTAGATAGCCCGCCTGCATCCCAATGTGTTACTATGGTATACACCGAACTGTCGGACAGGCGTTGCATTTAGTGTGTGTGTGCATATGTATACATTTCATCAATTCCAGACGGCATTGTCCCCACCTAGAGGACATACATACATATGTAGAGAGGGCATACATATGTATACGAGCATAGGTGCATGTGTAAGTGAACATTCATCATTGTAGCGCACTGCTCATTAACGCTTACAAAGTTGTATTGCAGTAGGATTAGACCAATGACCGAAACGAAAAAGCCAAAGTCGGAAGTCGGTTACCGGTTTCTATAGGTAAACTATTTGCTGTTTGTCTGACTAACTGACTGCCCGACTGAATGATGAACAAATAGACTGTTTTATCACATTTACTGTCGTCAGTCTTACAGACCAATGAAATTTTCGTATTCCTGGTTTTAGCTTAGCGGCTTTAAATGAGACTGAACGTAGGCATGAAAAACACAAAATGAAAACACAAATAGCAAAATACCTAAACAAATGAAGGAAACAAAACAAGAGATAAGAGGAAATGAAAAGTTGATGAGCATTCTTGTGTGCATATATGCAACTCAAAATGGCCACATAGACACAAACAAGTCTCAATGCTACAAAAGAAAGATAACTAGTCGAGAGAGATTATGAAAACTGCAGTTTGAACGGGCTATAACTTAGAGACTTATTTCTTGCCCCTAAAGCTCAGTTAGTCTAGACTTAAATTAACTTAACTTAATTTTATTTAAATTAACTTAAGAATATCGCAACACATCAATGTTTCATTTCTGTATACAGTAGATTCTGTTTTTATGCGGTTTTGAAATAGTGCGGTTTTTTTTTTAATTAAAAAATGCATGTCGCCTATCGGGAATTGTACATATAAACAAGATTCTAAACCAGCTAAGCAAAAAGTCATCACAGATTATATCAAAAATGCTAACCCTGCAAGTATGGAACCGCCTGCATCACCATCCAGATCAGACGTGTACATTTCCTCAAGCGACGGAAGTGATTTTAAGCCAAATCACAAACGAATGCGCAACATGCGAGTATTGTCTGATTCTATTTCTGACGATGTAAATTTATTTTTCGATTCTGACGTTTCTTAAATAAAGATATAATTTTCAAAAACACAATTTTTTGTTTATGTGATTTTATTTAATTATTTCAGATTCATGCGGTCTATGGAACCTATCTATAGTTATAATATAGGACTAGTACCCTTTTTTATGCGATTTTATTACTCTATTTCAGGTTTATGCGGTTCTTAGCACTTTTGAAACGTATCTATAGTTTTACTATAGAACTGGTAGCTTTTTTTATGTTGTTTCTTGCGGAACGTACATATATACCGCATAAAAACAGAATCTACTGTATTTTCAGTTCACAGTTTGTATATGCGATGCCCTTTTTAACAATTAGGTCAAATAAAAAGTTTTGATAATCCGATTTAGACCAATATTTTTTGTTAATTTTGAAGGTTGTTTCGTAAACCCGAGATTAAAGTTCTCGTCCCTTTAATAAAAAAAAACTTGAGCATCTAATTTTTAAAATCCTTTCTGAGGCTAGTTTTACTTATTTTCAAATACACGAAAAGGTAATAATCGCTTAGTGTTAAGTCTGGGCTATACGGCTGTACTATACAAGTTTCCGGAGCTTATGATATGTGCGGTCTGGCGTGATCTTGATGAAATAAAACACCTTTCTCATACACCATAATGGAAAAAGTGAAGCCGCCAATTTTCCAGCTACATTTTATACTGTGTCGTTGTAAGCAGTATATATTTTTTGACCCCCTACTTCGATTTTTCAGCAGGTCATTGTGATACTGAAGAATGCATAGAATTTTCTCTTTATTATCATTCGAGTGGTTCGGCTTTGATGGTCTCTGTGGACATAAAACACCAATGACTGAAAACAATTTTTCCAAGAGCTGTTTTCTATTGGCTGACAATGGCACATCGCCGAATAGGTTCGTGCTATGAAAACTTCTCATAAGCCTCATCAGCCGTTCGCGAGCCATGTGTCCTCCATTTGGAGGTCATTGTGGTCAAGGATCATGCAACTAATCGGGGGAGAATATCTTGCAACCATTATAGTCGGATACAATTATTTAGAATTCCTATATCTTCGAATTTTTATTATTCCAATTCTTTTATTATCTACACTCCCCCATTTCAGTCACAGACCATTCAGTGGCTTTAAAGTTTATCTCTATCAATCATAACCAAAGAGTTTCATGTACTAGGTAAGAATGGAATGGAATTGTGGATAGCCGTAATGTTTTTTCAAGTACTGCGGCCAAGAGATAGGATTTAATAGTTAGAGGGGGACCTATGCGGCAGGGATTTGTTTCTCCTCAGCAAACTTCTTAATTTTTTATGAGTCTGAGCAGTTTTTCGAGGAAAAGAAAATGTATCTCAACCAATCTCAATAAACAAATTTACCATCTAATATTGGCGAAAAACGTGCAACACCAGAGGAAATATTGTATTATCCGCTTTCTGCAAATAAGATTTACACAGTGGGCCGCCGATGATGGCTATAGTGATAATATGTCGCCTTCAGGAATTGTATTCCATCAAATGTCCAATCAGGACTCGTTGCTCATTCATTATCTGTCTGAAAAGAAATGTGTCACCTTCTCAGGCCTCTTCTGCAATCAGTCAGTTGTTTGCAAGTATTAATACTAGACGGCTTTCCCCGCTATTCCTGGTCCTAAAATTGGTTCCGAACCAATTGAGCACTTGAAAAAACACAGTTCATCAATTCATCCCAGTTCCCCAATTCACCCAGTTCGCTGTCTTGAACACCATAGTGTCCCGGCACCCACACAAGTTCAAGCTCATACCGCCTTGCAACAAAGTTTAACTTCAACTTAGATTCCTAGAAATTTTTTGAAGAGGCGCCAGCGGTTTCTAAAGCCTTTAGAGCAGCTTGGCTGCTACTAGAAACCATGAGTTCATCCTTACCAAAGCAAAAGAATTTCATATATTGGGTAGTCGAAAAAGTCTTTTCGTATTTCTAATCAAACTTCAACTCATTTTTTTTGTATTTATAGTGAACTTTATTAAACCAAATATGTACCATTTTGGTGACTACTTTTGGCATTTTTCTTATAGAGACATTATTTCATCAGTGTAAAATTTTTGTGGTTTCTCGGCGAAAAACTGCGACAAGTAATTTTCACAGGCTTCTCTTGAAGCCAAATTTACTCCATTAAGGTAGTTCTGCATTGACCGAAACAAAAGGTAGTCCGATGGTGCAAAGTCAGGGCTATATGGTGGATGTATCAAAACTTCCCAGCCAATCTCTCCAAGTTTTTGCCGAGTCATTAAAGATGTGTGTGGCCTAGCGTTGTCCTGATTGAAGACGACGCTCTTTCTGCTGATCAGTTTTGGACGTTTTTTTTCGATTGCTTGCTTCAATCTCATCAGTTGTTGACAGTAAAGTGTAGAATCAATCGTTCGAGCAGGCTGGAGTAGCTCATAGTGGATGATTCCTTTCCAATCCCACCAAACACACAGTATAACCTTTCGAGGCGTCAATCCTGGCTTTACGACCATTTGTTGAGCTTCACCACCCTTGCACCATGATCTTTTTCGCACATAATTGTCGTATTTGATCCACTTTTCGTCTCCTGTTACCATTCGCTTCAGAAATGGTACTTGACAAATTTCATTGGTGGCTTGCGTCGGACTACTATTTATTCCCCAATTTGAAAAAATGGCGAGCGGGAAAAAGTTTTCATACAAACGAGGAGATGATGGCAGGAACGAATGGTTATTTTTCAAACTTGGACAAATCCTATTATTCAAAAGGGATCAACAAACTAGAAAAGTGTTGAACGAAGTTTATAATAAGAAAAGGAGACTATGACGGTAAATAAAAACGTTTACCCCAAACAATTAAGTGGTTTTTATTTTTGCACGGCCTTTCTGAACGACTCTCGTAGATATATATAAGGATGAGCCCACCCGATAAACAAATACAATCCCTAAGAGGTACAATCACTGGCCATCACAGCCATCTTTCTGATATATTAACTCTACATTTGGTTTCCAGCAGCTGGCCTTCACTCTATTTACGCTAAACAGTACTCGTGACCAATTGTTAAATTGGAAGTAGATTTTGAATTGTATGTGGCCAATGTTGTAATCAGCAAGGTCTTTGGAAAATTACAGCACGGGTGAAAGCTAATGAAAGGCATTGAGGTGCAAAATTTTACTACACATTTCTTGTTTGATTTTGTTTCCTCTATCCTTATATATAATTTATAGAAGACCTTTCACAAATATAATATTTCAATTCATTGATTTGAGTATTAAAATAATTTGTCATGTGAAATATCCTTTCTAGTAAACAAATTTAACATTTTATAGGTAGCTCTTAGATGAGCTGGATCGGTGTTTTCCTTTTCAAAATAAAAAAGAAATTACGCAAGGTTGGTTAAAGACGGTCTCGGTATTTGCTGGTTACATATTTTACAAACGTTTACCTGGGTGCGTAAGGTTTCGGACTAGAAACCTTGAAGAATTTCTAAATTAAAATTTGTTGCTGGCCCCAATTTTGGATTCCATAAGCCCGGACTGGTCTGTGCACAGATTAGTAGAGGATAAGCTTGTTGTTGTTTTGTGAAAGGGCGGTTTACGGTTTAAAAACCAAAACCTGCTTCGAAATAATAATTCTAAGGCTTTCATTTTGGCATATGCGCTTTCCACGTCAGTCGTTTACTCAAATGAATGCCTGCTTATTGCCAGCCTCACATTGCGGGATGGAGGTAAGATTTAAGTTAATGTGTGGGAAGATGGTTCTCCTCGTTGTAAATGTTGCACGTGAAGATTTATTTCAGTGCACTTTCAAGCACCAGGTCCGGAGCCATTTGGAGGTTTTATGTATTATCGCCGATTTGGAGCTTAGAAAGGGCTTCTGTGTGATCTGCTGCTGTCGTCATGATAGCACCATATTAATTTCTGCCACATTTCTGTGAAGTAAAAATATTTTAGCTAAAATCATAAGAACCTTCCATATTTCTACAATAACGCCCACATCTCATCTTTCTACTGTTATTGACTATTTGTCCAACACGACAACTCAATTATTCCCCATTTTCTCCTCAGCGTATAAACAGAATCGCGCATTTGTGAACACCCCGAACGCACACTCACACAAGTTGACTTTCCGGGAGGCACTTTTGCTAGCCCACTCTCTTTTTCTAACTTTTATTTTATGTAAAAAGTTATATTATTTGAAACTATATGAGCGCATGTCCTTTCATGATTGGCACTTATCACAGGCATTGGGGCAGCCAGTCGACGAGCACACACGCGCTTAAATACACTTACAAGAGTATGCCATAAAACAATAAATTACTTTATAATCCGTTAGACAATCTTCTCTGTGGGCTTTTAAAACAAACCAAATCCGGCACTAAATGGTCACTAGATACTCGAATAAACAAACAGGCGAAAACACCCTTAAGGCAAAGGAAATCTGCAACTAGACACCCCCGAAAAGGGCAATGAACAGCAAATAACCCAAGTGAATGGTGAGGAGGCTGACAAAGAGGCCGTTAAATAGACAGTCACGCACATAGAAACACCAACGCTCACATGCGAAATGCCTACTTTCGCCATGGGTCACATAAGGTATCGTCAAATGGACGAGGCCCAGACACTTAATGCGGCTCATGTGGCACGCAATCACCAGAACATCCAACGCACTCACATACTCACATGCATATGTGGGATAAAAGAGCAAAGAAATTGGGTAATAAATGAAAAGCATTCAATGTCAGCCATATCCTTCGTCAGCTTACATATGTATGTATGTAGATATGGATGGATAGAATGGAACATGTATGTATACATATCGCTATGGCAGGATAATCAAATCAAAAGTTATTGCAAACAAACCGAATGTAGAGGAACTCGCTCAGGAAGCGCTGCATGCATGATATATGCTCAAATATGTACGTGTGTATGTGTGTATATATATATAATATATATAAAACGAGCGTCAAATTATTAAGAATTTCAGCAGCTTCATCACGATCGCTCTTCCCAACTTTAAGGCAATCATGCCCTCAGCGCTCATAAAAAACTAACTAAGCATTTAGTATTAGAAAGGCAAGCCTCCCAAGCGGTTTCATACTTATATGTAGGTATATATGAATTAGTATATACTTAGTACATTTAAAATGTAAGCAATTTTATAAAGGAAATCTAGCGCGTGACAGGAATAGTGCCTTAGATGGGAAGATATTCCCTAAAATGAAACGCCTGATGGTCTCTAATGTCTTTATCTGTTCAGAAAAATGATTCAACTGCATAGGACATGCTAACCATTTCTGTGAGAACATTAAGGCTACACTTGGGGACTGTGTACAGTTTTAACTGTATTTAATGTTTATGTAAACATTTTTTTAGAAGTTAAGGACATGATGAAAAGTGTGTGCAAGCAAAAAATTATGTAGTAAAAAACGAAGATAAAAATAGCGGATTTTTAAAGTTGATCATTGGTTTATTTGTTCTTTCCGGTAATCTCTGGAAGTCATACCTGAAACTAAAAAATTGATCCTGAGACCACCGACCCCAATACAAAGGAATGAGATATACTACAATATAAATACAAAACGAAGGGCATTTTTTTACTATAATTTATTTAGTGTGAAACAGGCGCTCAAATAGTTAAAGCGGTAAAGACCAGTATGTAAAGCGTAATCAATTTAAAGGTATTGAATTTTAAATAAAAACAATGAAATTTCAAATTGATTGGGCTATCTTCATTATTTTTGTGTAGAACCATTCATGACATTTATTTTTTAAAGATACTCCTTTTCAAATGATGGCCACAACTGCGTCGTATGTCGGCCATCAGTAAAAATCAATTTTGAAAGACTCGCTGGAGGACTTCGGTCGGTTTTCAATGCCTCAATCGAAGCTGGTTTATCCACAAAGCATTTTACTTTACAAATAAAAGTCCAAAGGTGTGATACCACACGAGCTTGGTGGCCAATCCATTGGTCCGAGAAGAGAAATAAATTACTCACCGAAATGATGACACAGTAAATCCCTTGTTTGATGGGTTGTATGATATGTAGCGCCGTCTTGTTGGAACCAAATGTTGTAGAGGTCACGCCTACCATTAGTATTTAAAGAATGCAATTGTTGCCTAGATATTGTTTGCCGATTTTAATGCAATTTTTCCGTTCAGTATTTCGTTCAAGAGATCTCCGAAAGTTTTCCAGTCTGTCCGGAGATTGTACGGCATTTTACTGAAAGTTATTTTTTCCGGCTGTGGAGAGTCAATAATAAATATTGGTTAGTGGTCAGATGATAACTCGAAGCATGATTTGATTTTCTATTGTACGCGCTAAAATGAAATAAAAAACAGTCAATTAGATCTGCAATTTTGGTAATAACAAAAGGCTCTCTTACTGCGACAAGAAACTCCTTGTCTGTGATGTTAGTTAGTCTAGACTCACAGGTCATGTGTTTTGCATTGTAGTCTCCACCGGCTATAAATATATTTCCTAGGAATTAAGGAGTTTCTTTATTGTTGCGTTCCGGGGGACAGTAAAGTATTTTGCTGAGATTGTCATGCGGTCGATGCTGTCAATAACTTTATAAAAATATTTTGTGTATGACTAATAAATAGAGTATACAAAGCGCTACAAAATAATATCTTAAGATTTGGAAGGTAGTTTATAGATACGAGTATCACGTAATGATGTGTTTTCCGCTCTACTGGAAAACGTTGCTAAGGGATGTAGCTTTGTATGTAGCTTTTACCATGGCATACAGTGTCATATCCTAAGAAAATACTTCAGGATCGATGAACAAAATACCTTTATAGAATCTTAAAAGCGCTTGCCACAATTCCAAAAGGAGCTGATTATATGCACCATGTCTGAATTCGGTAGCCCTGCAAAATGTATACAACCGTACTTGAAGAATCAATTTAAGAAACCTTGGGTTTGAAGTCCGTGGATTCTTATGAAAAAGAATAGACAAAACGTGCAACGTATCCACTTGTATTTGACATACCATAATTATCCGAGGGATGACATATAATTCTAATAAATTCTATCTTATGTCCTTAGCGATGATTCGACATTTCGTTATGGATAGCAATAATTGCGTAACTGATTTTTGGATTAAAAAGCTCCCCCACTTTCGTTCAGTTTTCCCTGAAAAAATTAAAAAACAACACCATGCTAACGGAAACTGGCAATTGTGGTTATATGGAACAACGGGCTATGATTAAATCTCTTGTTAAAAAAAATATGGCACACATATGTATGTAGACATATCTGTCATCAATTATTCAGGAATCTGACTTCATATATGAGTAAAATGTCATAAAAATGGACTACGCTATTTCAACAAGAAAGAGAGAGTTTTTCACGCAGGTCATTGTCGATTAAAGAGTTGTAAAAGTTCTTTGGAGTTATGTGAATGAGGAGAATGATGTAGGCAATGTGAATGAAAAGGAGAATGATGTGGGCAAATTTTGTAGCCGCATTGTGGCCGATGATTAAGCCTGGGCTCGTCAGTATGATCCAGGGTCCAATAATAGGTGATGCAGTGTATAGCAAAGATAAAAAGAGAGAATGACTACCAAAGAAATTCAAGGTGAAAAGCATCGAAGATTATGGCTACCATACTACTCTACTCATAAGAGTCTAAATTGTTGGGTTTTATCCAACTCAGTTTTATTCACAAATGCGAAATTTACAAAATATTATGTCAAAAAGAAAATATGGCTATGGTTCAATGCTTGCACATCTTTTCGAATAATCGCGGGATTAGTCTACTAAATATCGCCTATAAGGTTCTAGCCAGCATATCGTGTGAAAGGCTGAAACCCACCATCAATCAACTGATTGGACCTTATCACTGTGGCTTTAGACCTGGAAAGTCCACCATCGACCAGATATTCACAATACGCCAAGTCTTGGAAAAGACCCATGAAAGGAGAATCGACTCACACCATCTTTTCGTCGACATTCGACAGTACGAAAAGAGTTGCCTATATGACGTGATGTCTGTATTTGGTATCCCTGCACAAAAAAAACAGAATTGGGAAAGACCTCAACGATTTGATGCCAAATGAGGTTTCAGACAGGGGGAGTCGCTGTCGTTTGGCTTCTTTAACCTGATGTTGGAGAGGATCGTGCGAGCCGCAGAACTCAATCGCTCAGGCGAAACTGTAAAAGACATCGTTTATTTAGGAACCAGCATTAACACCAATAACATAGTCTTCCTAGAAAGCTCTTGCCAACAAGTGCTACTTTGGACTGAGGAGTCCAAGCAATTGAGTAGTAAAGTCCTCTATCGACGAACAAAACTAACACTCTACAAGCCTCTCATCATGCCCATCCTAACCTACGGTGCAGAAGCGTGGACGATGACAATATCCGATGAAGCGTCGCCTGGAATGTTTGAGAGAAAGATTCTGCGGAAGATTTTTGGACCTTTGCACACGATGGTGAATATCGCAGATGATGGAACAATTAGCTGTATGAGCTTTACGACGACATAGGCATAGTGCCGCGAATAAAGATCCAGCGGCTACGTTGGCTGTGTCATGTCATCCGAATGGATTCAAACGATCCGGCTCTGAAAATATTCGATGCGGTACCAGCTGGTGATAGCAGAAGAAGAGGAAGACCTCCTCTGGAAAGATCGTTTGGTGTATCCCACTGGCGCGGGTTAGCACGAGAAAGAAACGCCTGGTGCGCCTTATTAAACTCAGTCAAAATCGCGTAAGCGGTTATGGCCCCAATTAAGAAGAAGAAGCTTGCACAACTTTCCTCTTTTGATCACAAGCGCAGAATCTTAATCTTTTCGCAAATTTTCTGAGGCAATGGTGATTGAAGAGCTCATAAACCGCTTAGCATTAACTTGGAAAGACGCAGAGAAGTATTCTATATTTATTTATTCAGCACGCGTGCCAGACTCATTCGCTTAGGATAAGGAAAACTATTTTTAGATATCATCGCTCCATGGGTGGTTCATGGCAAAGTTCGCTCGTTATAATTCTCTTAAAATATATTTTTCGTAAGTCCTTAATTTTTATTACAAATGTTTAAACAAGCCACATATGTACTTACCATGGCCTTTATATTTAATTTACTACAAGGCTCATATATTCTTGCTTAGAATCGGTAAACACATTCACATGTGGCTTTACAGGTAGCTGTACTCCTGAGACCACTTGTCGCAAATGTGTCCCAAATCTTGCTGTAAACCCTATTACATCCATCAACTTTATATAAAGAAGTGGAATATTTCTATCAGATTTTTGTTTGCAAAATATTAAGTGCTTACCATTGTAAAATATATGTTTGTATATATTCTTCATAATGTATATTCTGTCAAAAACGTATTAAGAAATGGCCCAGATAGCTTAACGTATTTATTACCTATTATTGTATCCCCTTCTCGTTTCATGCCTTATATGGGTGTCTCGAAGTGATAATTTATTTACCTTTTGGAAAGATAAAAACAATCTGCCGGAGCCATATCAGGTTAATGTGGTGCTTGTAGATGATAATTGTTGACTCCTTCGCCAGAAATACACACAGCTCTTAAAGTCTGCGTTCACCTTACAAATATTTTCAAGTTGATTGAAAAAAAAACATATTTTATTTATTTATTTTTTCAGCACATGCATCAAAACAAAAACATTTTTTATATAACGGTAAGAAATTGCAGCAACATGTAAATACATAAAGGGTGTTTTTTTAGAGGTTAGGTTTTCAAGATGAAATAAAACGTATATAATTTAATGTTATGGCCAAGAATTTAGCTTTATTATAAAGATAAGGGTTTGCCATTATGTTTTAAAAATGATTTCGGGCAAGTGGCCGCCGCGGCTGGCTCGAATAAATTCCAGCCGAGAGGCCCAATTTTGGACCACTTTTTGCAGCAATAACGCGCCGAATATTCTCTTCCAAGACGTCAATCGTCTCGGGCTTATCTGCGTAGACAAGCGACTTCACATAGCCCCACAAGAAATAGTCCAGCGGTGTTATATCGCACGATCTTGCAGGCCACGCCACAGGTCCACGGCGCGAGATAATGCGCTCACCAAAAGTTTCCTTCAATAAATCGATTGTTGCGTTGGCTGTATGGCATGTAGCGCCGTCTTGTTGGAACCAAAGGTCGTTCACATCAACATCGTCTAATTCAGGCACGAAAAAGTCATTAATCATGGCTCTATAGCGCTCTCCATTGACTGTAACATTATGGCCGGCTTCATTTTTAAAGAAATATGGACCAATGATTCCCTCTGCCCATAGAGCACACCAAACAGTGACCTTTTGAGGATGTAACGGCGTCTCAGCAATTACTTGTGGATTAAGTTCACTCCAAATGCGACAATTTTGCTTATTGACATATCCATTCAACCAAAAGTGAACTTCATCGCTGAACAAAATTTTCTTCGATGCGTCGCGCGAACCGATCCATTATTTTCGTAATAAATTTGCACGATTTGCAAACGTTGTTCAGGTGTAAGTCTATTCATTATGAAATGGCAAACCAAACTGAGCATAAATCAAGTGACAGCTGTCAAAAAGACCATCTACGAAAAAAGTAGTGCCAACTTGAAAACCTAACCTCTAAAAAAAACACCTTTTATGTTTGGCCGAGCTCCTCCTCCTATTGGTGGCGTGCGTCTTGATGTTGTTCCACAAAGGGACGGACCTACAGTTTCAAGCCGACTCCGAACGGCAGATATTTTTATATTATACCATAGATATCCATAGATTATATCATCATCAAATATGGAAAGTTTAATAATAAAAATTAAATACAAATATTTTGTAGGAAGGTATCACTTTTTATTCATTTTAATTAGCAATATATCTACTTAAGTCTCAATTTCACTTGACTTATTGCTGGCGCGAACGGGAAGACAAGCAAGCATAACTTAATCAAGTCCTCTCTGTGCACTGAACAATTTGCCCTTGCATGAATAATGCCAATGCATGAATACACTTATATATTTGTGTACTTGTGTACGCCTTGTGTACTAGTGGTGACTCCAGCAGCACAAAAGAAAACAAACGAAATAGGAAATGTCAGATCATCAATAGAAATTTATTTATTACTCATTAATTCCTATGCTACAAGAAAAACTTCTACTCTTGGAAAAGGTGGATATTCCTAAATGTGGAATTAGAGACAAATAAAAATATTCTTCCGACTTAAAGTAAGTTTTTATTTATTTACATTATTTACAAGTGCGAAGCGTGAATTAAAAATATCGACTGCGAGTGAAATTTCACCAAAGGCCAACCACAAAAATAACGCTTGATTGTTCGACACAATTCTCGACTTTACTTTGTTTGCAATTGTTGTTTGCGAAGTCAAAAGTGTTGGAGCGAAAGGTTATTAATGTCATTTTGGGCGAATAAAATTTATAGCAACATTCGTGTAAGTAAGAGAATCTCTAATACATACCAGTACATTCCCATGCAAACACACTTACAAACACACACATATGTAAGTACGCATGTACTCACATGAATGTTGATGGCCGACCGAAACCACCCATTACATTACTATATACTACAATATTACTATTCGAGGCGCTAGCGTACAAATCGCTGCGCTGAAGCACTGCACTTGTAGTGCCCACCTGCCTCTTTATGATTCATTCATAAAATCACCAAAAAACGAATATTTTTCGAATGCACTGTCGCACGAGTCGGCGCATTTGGTTACATTCTCTCGTATGTCGAACTTCCAAGGCAATTAAGAGTAAATAAACCAAAACCAAAAACCTCTACATCCAAACTTTTGCACATCGTATCTCTTCGACTCTTCGAGTGACTAGGATTCGCAGAACATTGGCGTTGTCGTAGTTTTTGTCGTTAGTTGCTCAACAAAGGTGTTCGCTGACGGCGCGCAGTAACGGTATAAGCCACACGTCCAGTTATATTTTTTACGCTGTCGCGGTCGGGTGCGTCTTTTGCTGTAGTCTGAGCCCGATTGTGGCCTGGCTCTTATCAGCGTGCAAGTGAAAACGGCGGGAAAATTGTAAATTGTGCAAATTGATTGGTTTTTGTTTTTCTCTTTCAAACGCAATGTACTTTTATGTATTTCCGAGCGTTCGAATATTGTGTAAAAACTAAAGGAAGATGTTAAGCAAAAATTTTAAAAAGAGTGTCAATTTAAACAAATCAACTCGTGTCCTTTGTAATCTATCGAATTTTCCTTTGCTCTAAAGTAAATATTGACTGTCGTCTGTACTGTTATATGGATATGTACGTGAACATGGGTATATACGTAATTGGGTAAAGCTAAGATCAAAGGAAAAAAAACAACATGTTCGTTTTAATTTGAAACTCTCACCATTTAAACGAATCCTCAAACCCACACTTAAATATAACCATTAATGTGTGCATACATACATGTACGAGTACATATCTATTTTATATAGCTACAAGTTTATATTCGTATCCGTCGATTGTTAGTACATATATACGTATGTATTTGTGAGGAGAAATATGCATATAAATTCATATATGTACATATGTATGCATGAGTGTATAAAATAACTTCTTTTTGTATTTTGTGGTATTTATTGTTGTGCCCACAGTGCCAACATTGAAAGAGCAAATATTCGGAGTTCAACTAGACATAAATTTCACAATGATACGAGAAACATTTTTGAAAAATGTTGCAAGCGTCGCAGCAGCATTACCTTCTCAACTTCATTAGGTTTAACGATATCATTATTGCTTGTGCACTAGTTTTCTAATCTTTTACCGAGTGAATGCCTGAATGGTTTGAATACTACATGAAAGTTAATTAAAATATTTGTCAGTATTAAAAAAATTAGGCAAAACAAATTACAATTTTTTCAATGGATTTTTTTTAAGTGGATGTAGCAAAAAATGTCAAAGATTACACAAATAATTAATTAAGTATCATTATTTGATTTATTACTTTTTGTTAATTGTGATATACGTATCTGTATATGTACTTATATAGATATGTCCCATATATACATATATCCCGTAAACACCTTTCAGTATCCCTCGGCAAAATAGTAACGCCAACATCAAACGTTTTGACATTTTTGCAAAAACGGGAAGAAATATAAGAAATAAGAAATTTAATGAATAACTAAACCACAAATGTCAAAATTAAACAATTAACAAGACCGACAAATATCTTGAACCCAAGTTTTTAGAATTATTTCAAATATAATAACACATGGGCTGACGAGTCTCGGGCCTAACACATAGATGCCACTAGTTTTATTGCATTCACCTTTTTCAGAAAGTACTAACGTTAAAAAGACAGACGTGAAAATTTCATTATATTCTATTCATTAGTTCGTGAGTTATTGTGACGTGACCCTCCCCTCGTTATTTTCAAAACAATGGATCAAAAAAATTTCGTGTTTTAATTTCACTCTCCATCAGAAACAACAATAAAACTATGGTTTGCTGACGTCAAACGCGGTCGCAGAGACACCGATGATGCACAACGCAGCGGGCGTCCAAATGAGGCGGCAACACCAGAAAACATAAAAAAATCCACAAAATCGTTTTCAACGATCGAAAAGTGAGTTTGCATAAGTTAGCTGACATCGCAAAGATACCATAAGAACCTGTTGGCTTTATACTGCATAAGCATGTGACTATGAGAAAACTCTGTTCAAATAGGGTGCGTTTGCTCACTGTTTTGTTTTATCAAGACAACGCACCGTGTCTCAAGTCAATGCTCCCACATCCAGCGTAATCATCAGATTTGGCTCCCACCGGCTACTGGCTGTTCGCAGATCTAAAAAACTCTCGCCGGTAAGAAATTTCATTCAAATGAAAAGTTTTTGCTGAAACTGAAGCCTATTTTGAGGCAAAGGGTAAGTCGTTCTACAAAAGTGGTATTGAAATGTTAGAGCGGCGCTGGAGTGATTGCGTTGTTCTTGATGGAAATTACGTTGATGAATAAAGCTAATTTTGAACAAAAAGTAACGTGTTTTCTTTGTTAGGCCTGGGTCTCTTCAGCCCCTGTGTTATTTATGAGTGGAACGTAATCATGACTGAAAATGGCTAGAGAATATTGGAAGTATGTATAGTAGTTTAATGGCACTAATCGGCAGTCGACTGGGAAATGGATCACGGCAAATTTTCTTGAAAGCTTGGGTTGTATGTATAAAGAGAAGTCATTTCTCTGTTTTCCCAAATTCACCATTTTGGTATTCGTGGAGGAGTATTTAAAAGAATTAAATTTGATTTGAACGCAAATATTTTTAGTCCAAAGTGGTGTTTCGGGTGCTTTCGCGCTGGAGGGTGTTTTAGTGTAAAAACATACACAAATCCAAATTCTGACTTTTTTTTCAACTAAACTCATAAAATCGTATCTAATGTTCACTTTTTTTCTCTTACACCCCAAACTTTCTGAAAAACTTGGTGTCTTCCGTTCCCTTGAAAAAAAAAAAAACCCCGAAATTGTTCTACTGTGTCCTTATTTCGTTTCCGAGCAATTTACAATAATTAGTGCTAGTTATTAGTAATTAGTAGATAGTAATTATTCACTTAATCAATCACTTCATTAGAACATTCCACAGCAAGGTGGAGCAAATCCAATTTCTGATTTTAGCGCTAAAATTAGAGACAGACACAAGGCAACATACAAAGTGAAATGTGTAGAACAGCTGATTTGTTTTCTTTTTTCTTTCGATTTGGTAGTTTGTTGTTCTTTTGTTTGTTTACATTCTGGCCATCGAAATTTTAACATTCATCATCATCAATAGCGCTACAGTTTTGTGAATACCATTGTTTACACAACTACGGCGCTCCACTCTGATCATTTGGTTGGTCTCCCTCGAGCTCTCCGTCCAACCACTTGCCTATGGAACACTATACTGGCACCTCTCCATTTGGGCATTCTGTGCCTGTGCACCAGCCATCTGATTAGTTGACCTTTTAATTTAGAGGTATCGGAATTTAAATTGAAATACGAACAACTAAAATTCAAGTTGATTGGGCAATCTTTATTATTTTTTAAAGATAATCCCTTTCAAATGCTGGCCGCAACTGCGCGGTAATTTGGCCACCCGTAAAGACAAATTTTGAATGACTCGCTGGAGGACTTCGGTGGGTATCTCGTGAATAGCTTTAGTAATGTTGGCTTCCAATGCTTCAATCGCAGCTAGTTTATCCACAAAACATTTAGGCTTTAAGTTTTTATATATATATATATTTGTCATCATATAAATATATATAATTGGCGCGTACAACCTTTTTGAGTGTTTGGGCCTAGCTCCTCCTCCTATTTGTGGTGTGCGCATTAATGTTAAATGGAGGGATCTACAGTTTTAAGCCAACTCCCAATGGCAGATATATTTTATGAGAGCTTTCTCATGGCTGAAATACACTCGGAGGTTGGCCATTTCCTGGCGACCGCTATTAGAAAACACTTTTTCTTCATTTTGGTGTTTGACCGAGCCTCGAAGGATAGTCACTCACCAACCCATTCGGCTATATACCTCCACAAATAAAAGTCCAAAGGTGTGATATCACACGATTATGGTGGCCAATCCACTGGTCCGAGACGAGAGATAAATTGCTCACCGAAACGACGACGCAATAAATCAATTGTTTAACGGGCTGCATGGCAAGAAGCGCCGTTTTATTGGAGCCAAAAGTTGTGGAGATCACGGGCTTCAATTTCAGGCATCAAAAAGTCGTTTAACATGGTGCGATAGCGTTCGGAAAATTTGGGCCGATGATTCCTCCAGCCCATAAGCCGCGTGATCTGTCAAAAAACTCTCCTAGAAAAAGTACCTCCAATCTGATCACTCTTTATACATTATGTTAGACTTATACAACTCTGGATAGCGATAATATATCCTGCAAAATTACGATGACATACAACAGGGCTGCATTTTCAACTGATCAAATTATGCTCAAACAATGAGAACAGGCAAAGTTGTCGTACTTGGAGCAACACTAACCCATAAGTGACTCATTAACTACTGAAGTACAATTTTATGTGGTTTCCATGTCGTTAAAGGCATGTTTGGTCCCTAGTGTATCAAAACTGAATATGTACTTAGTCAAGGTTACCATGTTGAGAATTTTTCCGGGTTTTTTCTTCAGTACCCAGCATTTAAAGACTAAATGGTTTGAGCGAATGGATATTCGACCAGAATTATATATTTTAAAATATTACGTTTCCAGTCCTGTACACCTGTGTTCACAATAATAGCAGCGCAACATGTTACAAAGTATTGACAATTAGTTTATTTTGTATTTAATGCTGTTCAATTCCTAAATAAAAAAAATAGTGTTTGCTAAAACACACATCAATTGCTCAAAATCCAAGACTTTTTTCAAAATTCTCAAAAACCTACAAAATGTGCATCACAATGCAAACTTCTTAATAAAAGCACACGGAATAAAGTTTAAAGAAACAAAAATTGTGACTTTTTTATGAAAATTCATTAAAATCTTTTAAAATGTTGTACAAAGTTTGTCATGATTTGTTTCCCATGCTAAATGATTCAAGCATTTCAGATATCGTCGTACATTGTTTTTTTTTTTCTTTTGCTTTTAATTGGTTCATCTGTAGGCTTGCGTATAAAAAGAAGTGAACTTAAAATAATTTTCAAAAATATTTAATAATTTTTAGATTTTTTCAGTAATTATAATTTTGATATAAAGTTTTTTAAAGTGAAATATCTTGCGTGCTGTTTTAGATTTTTATAATTTTTTTTAATATTTAAGAAAAAAAATTTATAATATATTTTTATATATGTATGTAAGAAAAAAATTTAAATTTTTTTATTTTTATCAAAAAACTTTCTTTGTAATTTTTCTTTTGTAATTTTTGAATTCTTGAATTTAAATTTTCGTTAGCGTTTAGCTAAGGCGTTGGATTATGTAAATATACGGAAATTCTACTAAGTTATTTCAGAAATTTTTTTGGATTTTTCATGTGCTGCAGCTTTTTAACTTATAACTGATTACATTAATTTAGTAGCAAAATTATCAACCCAACTAAGTGTTGTAAGTTTATTGCATTTAGGCACACTTAAAATATTGTGCTCAAATACTCATAAAGTGAATGCCAACTTTTAGTAAAAGGACAAATATCCCTTTTCCCATTTCCTTAGCTTTAAGCCCAACAACCCAAATTCATCAACTCAAATAGACTTTCCTCAACTTCCTCTCTAATATTTTTGGCAGAAAACTTATTTTTTGCTTGTTTTGGGGAAACATCATTAGCCTAAATTTGTTAATGTCTTTTAATGTGATTAAATTGTGGCACAATTAAAAATCTGTGTACTCGTACAAAAAACAGGATGAAACAGTATTAAAAACTTCAGCAAAAACAATAATAACAATGTATTTCATAATTAAGAAACTCACTTGAATTCATAAAATATATTTAATATTCAAATTACTTTGCTGAAAAAGTTGGCAAGCTGCAAATTGAGTGATAAGCGTGAGTGAGCGCAGGCATTCCGAAAACAAACAGAAGACGCACTCGTGTAGACGAAATTTGTATGTGATGTGCTTAAACAAAAACGCTACAAAAGCAAAAACTACACTGAATAAAAGTAGGAGTAAAAGCAAATGCGACAGACATAAAATTGAAAGGCGCTGAAGGAAGGGGATATAAGCAAAAACTCACCCAAAACCTTCCGCACACAGCTGTGCTATTTGTTGCTATCCTTAAGCTTATCAGAGATCGACAGGGGATCCCTTTTTATCCAAATAACTATCAGGATGGCATTTTAGGAGGTGATTGCACACACGCAACAAAGTGAATATTTACAGCAAAATTGTGGTGCCACTCCCCTTTGAATTGCTTAAGTTCAACGCACTCAAAACTAATCAGATCAAAACTAATCAGATAATCAAATAAATTCACGTCGACTATGGTACCAAAAATTCAATGAGCTTACGAAAATTAGAACTAGAGCGCTTCCAATACGATACAAGCAAGCAAGCGAATAGAACTTACATGCACAATAACGAAATAATATTAGCTAAGATTAAAAACATGGTGGAACATAACGGTCAGGAGTGATGCCTGCACAACACACTAAGCCATCCAAAACTTTAATTACTAATTTAGCTGCAACATAAAGTGCCACTTTGCAACAGAACACAAAAGAAATTCAAACTACGCTCTCTAAAAACCAGTACCTACACTTGGGCCACTCGCTTAATCCTTTCTCACGGGTACTTTGATACCGACCATGGAAATGGATGTTAATCTGCGTAAAGCAAGCGCCATCGAACTGATGACCATCTCAGCGGGCTCCTATAGCATCGACCACAAACTAAATAATAACAACAGCACGTCATCGTTTGCTTTGCGACCGGTGGCGCCTGGCACGCCAGCCACACATCGCATTGGTTGCTGCGGCATAATTGGTCGGTTGCTTTGCTCTGGTGGCACCAGCACAGCTAAAACAGGCAGCAGCAGTGTTGACTATCAGAATTTCAACAGCCTAATGCCCATCGCCGGAAATCAGCAAGTTTTGCATGCGAATGTTTCGGCTACTCCTAGTGCCGCAGCTGTTGTTTCGGCGGTATGCAAAGCGAATCTTACGCGCCGTCCCCAGTCGCGTCGCACGCCGCAGGAAGTCTATTTCGAGAGCCGGGGCAAGTCTTGCAAGAAGCTGCTTAAGTTCAATGGCTACTCAAACAAGGTGAGTCTTGTATTAAATAATGGATTTATAATGTTTACAGATACATAAGAATATTAAGGTGTTGCTTGTAAGAAACGATGCAACGAAGCAGGATACAAAGTTAGTTTTGTCTCAAAATTTCTCACCGAAGCTTTAGATAATTAGTTTTATTTAACTGTTTATATTACTTTCCACCTGAAATCAGTTAGCAAGCATTTGTTTCGACTCACAAGAAAGTTTAAGTTACTTTCAGTTTATTCCTTATTCAGTGTATTGGTTTTGGCAGGTTGTCGCTTTAAGGAAGTACGTATGAGTATATGCCACATCTTTCCAACTCGTATGCCTTCAAAACTTAATTGGCGAGAATTTTGAGTTTTCTTGCTCCTTTCGACAGATATCAGGGATTCCATATCAAGTGATCTAAGTATCGTTGAAATTATCGTAAATTATTTTGAAAATTGGTTTATTTGTGGGCTTGAGTGTAATAACAAATTTAATGAAAAAATTTAGAAAACCAATTAATACTTTTGATATTTATTTAATGATTATGATATCGAGCTTTTTAAACAAAAATGTATTCCGTTCTTTGAAACGTTATTTTAAATATATTTAAATTTTTTATTTTATTTTTACTATAAAATATTATTTGCAAAAAAAAATTGATTTCGTGCTCAAAATTTTTGGAAGGAATTGCTTCAATAATATTCTTTTGTAGATTTTTAACTCGCAAACATGTGCCCTTGCACCACCTATGAAGTTCTAAGCTTCTCAAAAATATTATCCGAGCTTTAATTTTTAATGTAATTTTGTGTGCTGCTAATCCTGACGCTTTCAGGGTTTCGGCTGGTTCAACAGCCAACTCTATGCGAAGCATGCGTCATTTCCTCTCAGTTTTTCTCAAAATTGTGTGGTTATGTTATACTTGATTGCTCTTTCTTCGACATTCGAATAGGTTGTATGCAAAGCCATGAGTTCTTTTCGACAGTCGTTTTCCTCTACTGACGCTTCAAAATATTGTTATAATTTCGATATTTTCTGAATTAAAAGCGCACAACGTCGTTGAAAAAAATTGTTTAATAAAGCATCCTTACACTTAATATACCTGTATCTGTTATTTACCATTTTCGCCCAAAGATTTATGCGGCAACGCCATATACAAATATTGTGATTAAAGCTTTCATCATTCTTTTGAATACATTTTTTAATTAAATTTTGTTATTAATCAAAATTACCTAAATATTTTATTTAAAATTAGATGGCAACAATACTTAAAAATATGGCTAGATGAAAGCTATATTTACTTTAAGTTTGATCTATATATATTAGATGTATATATATATATAACGTTTTACAATTAATATATTTTTTTACATATTTCTTAATTAAAAAAAAAATGTGGCAACACCATCCATACAAATATTTTTTTTTATTAGCGCATCTTTCAGTTGTTACCAATATCTTAAGGTTCAAATGAAATGTCGATAAGTTTCTGTTTTTACAATAAAGTTAAGTGGCAACGCTATTAACAAAATTGCTTTTGGAATAAATTTTTCTGAAAAATATTTGTGCAGATACCCAACTGTCTATTTTTTAATAAATTTATTTTTTAATAGAAACAGATGGCAACACCATTTTAAAATCAGAGCTAGACTCAAACCATCTACTAAGCATACGCTTTCCAACGGGGCCCAAAATGTTAAAATCGGTGACTAGTTTGGGAATTTGTTTTGCTCTTTCGAAAAAATTGTCTACGCTTCTAAATTGTTGCGTAAACTTTTATATACAATAGTAAAAAACAATTAAATTAAATTAAATAAAAATCAAATACAATTTTTGTCGTAACGTACTTTGCTTCTGCTAAATACAGTTTCCCGGAAATTTGTATTAGACTCTACCAAAAATTTCGTTATGATAGTGAAAAAAAATCAGATCAAACGCCCAAACAAGTATAACAGACATTTTCATTCCAGCTCCTTCGGCCGAAATTAAGAATTCGAAAATTGCAATGCCTTCGAGGATCTTCTTACCGATACATATTTGAAAGTGGGTCAAATACTATGTATATTAAAAAAGTGGAGCCGTACATAGGTATAGCTGTAATTTATAAAAACTCATAAAACGAAACATTTTATTAACGATTAAAGATCATTTTTTCTAATCTAAACATTTATTATTTTCCTCTCATAACAATAATTGAAATACTACTTCAGTAGCTAATAAGAAAAGGTTACTGATAATTGGCGAAAGGATTTAGCTTTAGGATTTTTAACTACTCGACTCGAAATAAAAGTTCGTATTCGTGTGTCATTTGGCATATAAGGGAATATAAAGATTTATATATCTTTAATTAAAATGTCCTACAATTGGAGGATCCTACAGTTTTATGCTGATTCCAAGCGGGAGATGGGTTTTAAGAACCTTTTTCATGACAGAAATACACTGGAAGGCCTCACAGTGCCTGACAAGGGGCGATAACAATTCGGATTTTCTTCCTATCGGTTATTTTTTTAGCTGCATGAAAAATATTTCTATCGATATCTATGCTTTGACAAATGGGAATGGTAAACTGTGTTCATTTCGGTTTGGTAAGCTTTGGCAAGTCATCATGAACCATTTAACGCCAGAACAATGTTTCCAAATTGTGGAAATCTACTTTGAAAAAAATAAATCCTTTCGCGAGGTTCATATAGCACTGAAGACATCATTAGTCTTTATTTCTTTTAAAATGAGGAATGAATTGCCTTACGGGGAGCGCTATCGAGCCATGCTGACTGAGTTTTTGTTTCCATGATTAGTCACAGAAACATCGACCACATTCGGTTCCAACAAGACGGCAAAACTTGCCACACATCGCGGTTAACAACTGATTTTTTGCCATGAAGTTATCTACCAAATTATAATAAAAAAATGCATTCTATTATATATTCATTTTAAATTCTAAAGAATTGAAAAAACAGCCGACATGACTTGATGTTTCATGTGCTTCAAATCCAAACCCACCAAATAACAGTCACGCAAAAATGCACCCAGATACAGCAGGTGCCAAGTATCCTCTAGGTAAGATTAAATACGCTTAAGGGTTATATTGCAAAATTATAGCACCTCCACATGACTAGTTTTGACTATTTATCTATGTATCTATTAGTTTTTTAATTTCAATATTTTTTATTGGAAACTTCATCCTATTATTGTATTAGCTTTATGAAAATTCGAGAAATTTCATCAGAATTTTATAATTTTCAAAAATCAACGAGAATTTGAGCCACTTCAAACTTACACTTTATTGTATTAAAATTGAATGGACTATACAATTGCGTGCCTAAACCTTTTTTAAATTATGATTAAAAATTTTTAAATTTTCTTTAACCTGTTAAGTGATTATGTCGTATATATGCGTCAATTTCAAATGCTCATTTTTTAGTTAATGTCGTATATGTGCGTCATGCCGAAAAACGCTATGAAATTTAAAGTTAAGCAAAAAACAAAAATTTCCCTGTTATTTTGACATTATAAAGTAAGCATGAACACTTAAGTTCCTGATAATCGTTATCATATTCGTTCAGCCAACGCGCACAGTGAATCCAATACTTGGCTGAAAACCGGTTTTGCATCGGCAGTCTTCGCTTGAAATTAATTGGAGCTGTCTAAGAAAAACTAATCGCTTAACAGGTTAAATGCATCTCTCTCGGTATGCCCAAATTATGCTGCAGAGCATTTACCGTGCTCAGAGTGGAACATTTTAAGGTACTACTTATGTATGCCACTTTATTTTAATGCAGATGTGACATAAACACTGGATGCTGCGTGTAATTTTGCTTATGTTTGACGTATTCAAATATAGACTTTGTGGCCAATGATGCTGGCAATATGTGTATCCACTCATATGTATGAGCACGTTTATTGGCATACACGGCGTATGAGTGATCAACATGCCACCAATATCACTCCGCGGTTCACATAACAGCATTTGTGATATGTAAAAGTGCCGGCAACACCATGACATGCTTACCATTGTCATTCCACCTTGTGAATGCACATAAATCATCTTCTTACTCATTGAGATGCCGCACACGAAGTACGACTTGCCACCGTTAAATTCATGGTTGAATACCGGTAAGTCGCTCCTCTTTGGCATGATGTAGCACAACCCTGTTGTTAAAGTAGAAGCAGCAATGTAAAACACACTTCTCTGCCTTCAAATGGAATCAAAATGGGAGGGTTTGTTGAAGATTAAGCGGGAAGCCGTGGAAAGTGGCTGGCTGGTTCTGTGTTAGCTTTGCGCCCGCTCGATTCACTGCTTGGGAAGTGAGCGCTGGCAATGCGAGTCGAAGCATACACTAAAGTATAGTGTAAGTGCTCTGGAAATTGCAGAGGGAGTGTGTCCTTTGTTACTCAAGTAAGCCAAGTTGATGCACTTTTTGTGCAGCTGGCTCAATTTGATTCCTTAATATTGAATATCTTTTTATTCAGAGATTTACAAGTAAGTGCGTTGGTCGCCTATGACACTCGCTCCGTATCTTATCTTCATATTCTTATCTCAAACTCATATTTTGCATAGATGTAAAATTAAAATATAATATGGCAAATATATCACATTGAATAAAGGATTAGACGATGAGCTGGACAAAAGATGTCATTACGAAATTGTATTGAGTGGTTGAGTAGAAAAAGTGAACAATGTATGGATTACGAGATCTACTGTGTGGATGAAGGAATGTTTTACTGCTAAAGAGTCAGAGACATCACTCTAGCCAAGAGAAACCAATACTGGGGAAATTTTTTAATGCAAATTATGAGCTAATGGCAGTTCCTTAGAAGTTGAGAAAATCAAATGGTTACAAAACAGGAATTTTTCTGCCCCACAGGACCATGGATTTTTTTTGTCATAAATGATGCTTTACTTAAGGGCAATAATAGCTGCTATTCGATTCACCACTTCTCTGCTCGTTAACAAATTTTACGAAAATTTTGTAGCTCAAGCAAAACTGGAGATATTTTATTTTCTTATCACATTTAATCATTCATTGTCCATTTGTATTTCTGAGATGTACTTTGCCCCCTTTCTTTAAAACTTTTTTCTTTGCAAACTGTCAAAAGAAAAATAATACAGTGCTGCCAAATCGTATGAAATCAAGGAATTTTTTTTCACTACTCGCTAAGTGGTGAAACTTAAGCAGCTAATATTTACAAGAAGTATTTCATGGTAATGTAGAGACAAATTCAACTACAAGGTGATTTACTATTTATATTAATCAAATTAATCAATTAATCAAAATCAACTTTGTTTTTGAATAACTTATTTACTACAAAAATCATGATTTAGCAGGTTCTAAATATGAGTGACGTTCGACGTCATATGCAAAAATTATAAATGTTCCGACAGGCTGATTAATTTTGCGCCACCTTGCAGGTTTATGTTATTGTAAGGTGTCTGGTTTTAAAAGAGCAGGTATTCATGCAATTTAATACTTAAGAGGTAGTTCTTCAAACAAATGTAAATGTCACTATGTATATCAGCGGATTTTCTGAGTTGATCTTTTTCAACAATAAACAGGGATCACACATGTGTTGGAAACGAATTAAAAGTAAGACTCAAAGTCAGCATTAAAGTAAATAAAAAATAAGTACACTTATCGCATATTTTTTTTTAATTTTTTAATATCTTTCATGGCTCAAATTGTGCAGATGGCTGTACTCTGGGTGTAATTAGATACTGGTTTAGGAAACGCAGTAGAGCTGACTTAGCACCGTCTTTTAAAAGGAGTTTCTTTAACTGCATGAGAACTATCGATATCGATAACTATGGTTTGACAGCTGAGAATGGCAAACTATGTTGACATTTCTGTTCAGTAAGGCTTGACAAGGACGGCCGCCGTAGCCGAATGGATTGGTGCGTGACTACCATTCGGAATTCACAGAGAGAACGTAGCTTCGAATGTCGGTGAAACACCAAAATTAAGAAAAACAGGCAATGGCAAGCCTCCGAGTGTATTTCTGCCATGAAAAAGCGCCTCATAAAAATATCTGCTTCGGAGTCAGCTTGAACCTGTAGGTCCCTCCATTTGTGTAACAACATCAAGACGCACGCCACAAATAGGAGGAGAAGCTCGGTCAAACACCCAAAAAGGGTGTACGCGCCAATTATATATATATATAAGGCTTTACAAGTCATCATGAACCATTTAACGCCAAAACAATGTTTCCAAATTGTGGAAATCTACTTTGAAAAAAATAAATAAGTTCACGAAGTTCATAGAGCACTGGCGGTATCATCGGTCCTTATTTCTTTCTTAACGCGCTTAACAATCGATTTATTGCAATACTTAAGCCACCATTAACACTATGTGACCAGATTTATTTGAATGAGTAGTCAAAAGTTGGACTGATGGAATTAACCATGTAGCTCGCAGCCGCAGCACACATATTACGTATATCAATTCAAAAAATTATTGGCGTCCAATTATCTACCAGATTATAATAAAAAAACGCAACAATATTCCTGTTTTGTATTATCATTTAAGTTCTCAAGCTCTTATATAACACCCGATACAAATGTGTGCCTGGCTTCTTTGTTTTATTTTGTTTTTGTCCGGAGAACGGAGTAAAATATCAAAGAAATTTTTTTTCTTGAGTACGAGAGGAGGAATATTTCTATTTTATTTAGCTTTTTTATTTCTTAAGCTAAAAAATGTAATAAATTACGCGAGTATGTTTTAAACAAAATAAGTCAAATGTGGATGTCGAGACATCTGGTCTTAAATATCTACATCTGAACTCTGAACGAAAACTCATCATAAATATAAATAATTACTTCATCCAAGAAAAATTCACAAGCAGTGCTTAACAACGCCGATTTTTTTTTTTAAGGAAAAAATTAATTTAGCACTGCAAAGTTTTTTCTATCTTTTAATGAACATTTAAAAAGTATAAAAAATTTGTGTACAGGTTAAAATAAGTTGAAAAAAATGTTTAACATAGAAATTAGTAGAGCGCTGCAACGCTGGAGTTTCCAACTGGCGTACAAGATACAGCTCGTAATTATTATCTAAAGCAAAAAAATCAAATGGATTTCTAATTATCATGATTTTTTATTCTAGATGAACTAAAAAAACTGAGAGAAATTCCATAATTTCAACTTTTTGGAGGTTTTAAAGAAAAAATGCCTTTCTATAAAAAAAATTCACTTCAACTTGGTATAAAAATCTTGAAAACATTTTTTTTATCTATTTTGTTAGTTCAAATAGAAGAGAATTTAATACTGAAGGGAACAAGCTATGATTCAGTTCAAAAGGTGCATTAGTTTTTTTTCATTATGTACGCCAATTCAAAGAAATTATAAAAACGAAAAGTCGAGAAAAGAAGATAAAATTTGTACTATAGCTGTCCCGTCACAGCGTAATTACCTAACGCTCGCCTACCTTTGGCTTTGTATCTACGGAAATATTGAGAATTAGGCTCTGTAACTTTGTGTGAATATTCTGAAATATATAAGGAAACGCTTAAAACGAAAAAAAATGATTTTTTTGACCTTATAAACCAGGCTCCCCCCTTAACGCCAGAATCTACAAATGTTTCAATTTTTACAATAATCTCATCACCATCATCATCTGCAATTAATTCTCCAAGGGTGTCTGTTATTTCCTCCAATGCCAAACTTGTATATATAATATAAACCTAAAAACCGCTTTTATAGTAGAAATAATATAAAACATCCACTTAAGATATTCTAGTGCCCTATTTCTCACCAGTGTAAAAGGATTAAAATAGGTTCGCTGGCGCTAATGCCAAACATAGCAACACTAAGCGAATGTTGCAGGGAATGTCTTCTGTTACATAACATTAAAGTCTTCATTATAGGCCTCTAAGGCGGCACCATAAATAGGGAGTATTTTTAGTTTTCTTTTATAATTTTCTTTCTATATTAATGAAAAGCTTTTCATCAAAATTACTTTACTACACCGACTTTTAAGCATATTAATAAATAAGTTTAACTTCGACGTGAAGCGATATCGCGGTTTTTACCATTTCTGAAAAGTTAATGTTCTAAGTTAAAGTTATTGTTTTAAGAGTGACGCTACTTTTGTTACTTCCAAAACAAAGGATCAAACAGAATTTTTAATTTTAATTTTACACTGCTTCTTCATGGGAAAAAATACTGTTCGGAGAAATGGCTTGAAAAATGTTATGTGGACTCAGCTCTATGAGAAATAATAATAAAACGATTGTTTACTGACTGGTCGTAGGGACGCCGATGATGCACAACGCAGTGGACGTCGAAATTGGGCGGTAACACCAGAAAACATTAAAAAAATCCACAAAATCGTTTTGAATGATCAAAAAGTGGAGTTGCGTGAGTTAGCTGACATCGTAAATATACCAAAAGAATGTGTTGGTTTTGTATTGCGTGAGCATTTGACTATGAGAAAGCTCTGTTCAATATGGGTACCGCATTTGCTCACTTTTAAGACAACGCACCTTGTCACAAGTCAATCAAACCAACAGCAAAACTATATAAATTCAAATTCGAATTGCTCACACATCCATTGTATTCGCCAGATTTGGCTCCCAGCGGCTAATGGCTGTTCGCAGATCTAAAAAAAATACTCGCCGTGAGGGAATTTCACTCGAATGAAGAGGTTATCGCTGAAACTGAAGCCTATTTAGAGGCAAAAGGTAAATCGTTCTACTAAGCGGCGGTGGAATACTTGCGTTGTTCATGATGGAAATTACGTTGATGAATAAAGCTAATTTTGAACAAAAAGAAAGGTGTTTTCTTCTTAGGCCGTGGACTTTTCAGCCCATGTGTTATGGATATGTTAAATACTAAATAATGACGACTTAAATTTCTCGCTTGAAATATAGGTTGTACTCAGCACTGATAGCCAATTAACCACAATTCGAGCTCTAAGAGCTATCGATGTTAAGTTTCAGTATTTATATAATATATATATATATGTAATTGACGCGTACACCCTTTCTTTTTGTTTGGCCGAGCTCCTCCTCCTATTTGTGGTGTGCGCCTTGATGTTGTTCCACAAATGGAGGGACCTACAGTTTGAAACCGACTCCGAACGGCAGATATTTTTTATGAGGAGTTTTTTCATGGCAGAAATACACTCGGAGGTTTGCCATTGCCTGCCGAAGGGCGACCGCTATTAAAAAAATGTTTTTCTTAGTTTTGATGTTTCACCGAGATTCGAACCTACGTTCTCTCTGTGAATCCCGAATGGTAGTAACGCACCAATCCATTCGGCTACGGCGTTTCAGTATTTATATATTTAAATTATTAGGACTTAACTAATTTTTAACGAATGTATTGAAAAAGGAAAATTCCATCACCATTCGGATGTTGTGGAGGTATTTTTGGGGTAGCTGCCAAAACACACTGTTACCGCCGCAGAATTCAATCATATCATATTTCTTATTTAAATCTGACAATGCATTTTTAAAATAAAGCTTTTCTGCCTCAATTGGAAGTTCGATTTCCTGGCTGCGGATTTATAATTTCGGAGAGAATTTATTACTGGGGAAAATTATTTCATCATTAGTTGCCTAAATAATATAATAATTTCCAAATAATGGAGCTTTCCCCGAAGCTTTTTGCTTCAAAAACTGTTAAGCGGAGTATACGCATAATATATCTGGTTCATACTGCAACTTATCAACCCACGGAGGATTTCATTGTATTTGTCGTCAAATACGCGACCTTCTCGTCCTTTTTTTTAATAAAATCTTACATACCAGATGTTTCTGAAGCCTGTATATATATGAGGTGTACTGAATATGTTCTACTGAGTCTTAAGGAGACTGTTTTGAAAATTAAAAAATTAAAATAAGTTGGTTGTGCCAAAACTAAGATCTCTTTTGGTTCCTAACTGCAAAAAGTAATTTTTACCTTGCAATGCAACTTGTTTATCTTATAAAAGAAGTTTCGCTCTGCACTCATGCAAAAGCCTCACCCTCTCAATAGAATAACCTTCCACACCCGCACATCAAATATTATATTAAAATTACTTCAGGAAATATAAATACTGGCAGTATTTGAGCAGTACCATCTATCAATTGTGTTTGCCATTACCAGATTTGTGCAAAGTTGCTTTGAATTTCCATTTTAAAGTATTCGAAGCGAGCTATATGAATAAGACTGAAGATATAGGCAACGCACAGCAAATTCAATTGTGCTGAGTCAACTACGCCGCATGAATAACAAGAATATAGGAGTATAGTTTCACAGTATCAGACACAGACTGATCGGCAGGCAGCACACAAGCACACAAGCTGACCAGAGAATCAAAGCGGCAACCATATATGTATATGTATTTACATACTTACGAGCTTTTATATGTACAAATACATGGGGAAATAAGTTTGTGCATTGAAGAGGACAGCAGGAGAATGGCCAAACCAAAATGCTGCTAATTAAACGTTCAAGCATCAGACACTCCACAGCAGGTGCACCACAAACATCCCTGGCGGTGTATGCAAAACCACTATAAAGTGCACAAATCACACATCTCCAGCAGAAAGGGGATTGGGGAAATGAAAATAAAATCTCAATTGAAATGAAAAATCAAACTCCAAATGAAGAATAAAATGAGTGGAAAAATAAACGAAGTAGTAAATAAAAAAGCATTGAAATTCTCGTTGTAATGTGGACAAAAGAAAAATGAAAAATAAAGTACAAATGAATGGTTGGAAAAAGAAAAACGTCAAGTACCTACCTACGAGAATACACTGACAGTTAAAATAGAAAGAAATGAAAAACTCATTCACCGTATCAAGTGGCATCATCAATTTTAGTCCATTTTGGGTTGAGAAGAGTATCGCTGAGTGAGCCACAGTTAGCCATGACTAGTTCCAGTTTCGACTAAAGTGCCAAAGTGCCAGTGTAATTCAGACTACAACATTCTGCAACCCAGTTTTGTTTTCAATCAAACGGACAACAACATCAAACAGGGGAAAAATGGGGAATACAAAAAACTGCATATACTTATACATAAGAGAAAATAAAAACCAGTTAGTGCATAGAAAAAATTAATGGAAAAAATAAAGGAAAATAGTGTGGGATACCCGGTAGCAATGATGCATGCAAAAAGCCATCAATGATGCATCAGCACAAATGCCCAGCCACTGGCCCAGCCAAGCGGCAGTCAGACTGTCAATCCAATGCAGGCAGTTATGTAGTGGTGGCAGGGACAGTCGAGACGCACGACAACTCTGCCTCGCGAGGACATACATGCGCGCCTGACTGGCCACACAAATAAATGACAGGCGACGGGCTGTTGCTGCCACATATGCTCTAATATACAAGCACTCATTCATGCTTACTTATGTGAGTGTGTATGTGGTGTACCTATGATAGTGTCGGGATGTTGCAGCTAATGCTTTTTGGCTGTTGATGGCGTGCCAAGCAGCCAACCAGCCAACCAGCCAAACACCTAAACAGGCCTGTAGACCAAACTGCAATAACCGTTTTGGAAATTTGGGTTAGAACCGCAGTAGCATAGGCAAAAGTAATAACAAAAACACAAAGCTTAAGTTTGAAACTTACGACAGAAATTAAAAAAAAGAACTGCACACATTATCTCTCGTATTTCTCTATCGCACGTACATACGTCGTTTTTACCCCAGAGGCCTATTTCAACACCATCAATTTATATAAAATGTGCCTATGTGGATTAAATGATTTTGAGACTTTCTAAATTATAATAATAGAGAAAAGAGAGCAGACTTGAAGAAACTCGGTGCATGAAATCCTGTGCGCCACTTAAACCCTCTAACTTCTGCTGTAGTAAAGTTAGCAGCAAGGGTTAGCGTAAGGAAATTGCGCCGCATTGATGTACCCCTTAGGGAGCGCTTGAAGTAGTGAAGCTATGCTAACCGAATTACATTTATAATTATGTTCTATTATTGACGGGAGGAACATCAGATAAGAGGAAAAGTATGCGACGATTGCGTGTGCCACTTCCAAGGAAAGCTTTTCTCGTGCATAAAGGCAAGCTCGTATTTGAAAGGTAGGTTAAATGGTTGAAGTGCCAGTCTGGCTGCCCTCCTCAAGTAGCACTGAAGCGCCAGCTAGAGCTGTTGATATAATGGAGAATATTGATGGGATTTAGATTAGCGCCCCAGGCTGTCGAAAGACATGGTCCCCACAGCTTCTGCAATGGGGTAACCCTGGCTTTTCCGCGTGCGTGACAATCGTCCAGTGACCGGTAAACACAGTTACGAGTTTGAAAATTGAATGGCGAGGAGTCCAAAGGACTTTCAGAGCCCTTCGTATATTGTACTGGGGCCAAAGGGTTTTCGAAATAGCATATGAAGAAATGGAGCTCCATAATTTTCCTGAGAAATTATTTGTACAGTTCCCCTTTAACAACTGTCAGGGGGATGCCGATGACCGGGTAGGAAGTCTCTGAGGCCAACTCAGTCCCCTTCCTAGCAGGCTCATCAGCAATTTCATTTCCCTCTATGTTGCTATGTCCTGGAACCCAGATCAGAGAAATGTTACTTGTATCGCCAAGATATTTGATCTCCTCTTTACAGGAGTTTACTAATCTCGTTCTGCACCATGGCCTCGTCATAGCCTTGATCGTGGCTTGACTATTGGAGAAAATGTTAATATCTCCCTCGCTCCCGCCTTCCCTAAGCATTTTGCATACTTGCAGGGTCGCAAACACTTCTGCTTGAAAAACACTAACAGTATTCGGCAGTTTAAAGCAGATAGATAAATTGGCTAATTTAGAGAAAACCCCTGCTCCGACCCCCGATTCCATCTTGGAACCGTCAGTGAAGACAGAGCTGCAAGCTTCGGTGCAGATTTTCCTCTCGATCCAATCCTGCCTATTTGGAAAGATTGCCGTAGCACGACCCTCAAACTCTAATTTCCGGATAGAGAGATCTGTTCGAAGTTCGGAGAAATACGATGTTAACTGCCCGAAAATGCTACCATGTCCCTTGAGAGATTATCTCCAGAGGCCAACCTCCTTTAATCTGATTGCACTTTGAGCTGCGATGGAAATAACGCAAAAGTCAATGGGAAGTAAGTGCAAAACGAGCAGCACTGGGGCAAATTTTATATGTTCCGGTGATGCCAATGCATGCAGTCCTTTGCACCCCCGCAGTTTAGTGATAGTATAGCCCTTCCGAAGAGATTCCCACCAAACCAGGCATCCATATGTTAAAATTGGCAAAACCACTGGGTTGTATATCCACAGCACGATCTGTGGCTTGAGTCCCCATTTTTTTAGATTTGCAGGAGTAGAAGGCTATACTGGCCTTTTTCATCCGATTTTCAATGTGGCCTTCTTTACCCGATTTCGTTCAGAATTACTCATAAGTTCAGTATTATGTGCTCATGGAAATTTTCAGCCTTCGAATCCTGTGTCAGCATCGCTTTGTGTGCAGAAGCAGAGTCTTGCTGAGAGTTATATGAGCGGCCACTGCGTACACTATTACACGGTATCACTACTACCATAAAACCTCGATACATGCATCAGAATTCACTCGAAATCCTTTAATAAAGAAGTGTGGTGGCATGGCATGTATTTTGTTGCTCACAATTCACAACTGACAACGCCTAAAACCATAATAGTGGCTGGAAACTTCGTGTGCATGACAACAGGAACCTCTGTAGGATTGGATATCTGGCATTTCTGTGGTTGGTCTTTATTACCTTTTTTTTTTTGGCAGAAAAAAATCATACATATCAGGTTTTCCTTGATGTGTTCAGTTTTGTTCTTTTTTCGTTCTTTTTTCGGTCTTTGTTCGTTTTTATTGGGTACCTCGCTGTTATCGTATTTGCACCGACATAAACTGTTTTCAGCGCATAATCTTCATGGACAACTCGACGGAAAAGACTGTCAAAAATATTAAACTCCCTCGCAAGGGCCCTCTTTGATTTTGAAAAGTCCTCGTCAATGATCGCTTGCCCTTGATGAATAAATTCTGCAGATTGGACAGTGTCTGCATCGCTGCCTGATGCTTTCAATCACGGCGAACCTTATGAACCAATGAACAGACGCCTTAAGAAAATTACAATTTTCTAAATCGGAGTAATTTACACATAGAACGACGATAACTGAATGTTTCTTCAATTCGTGAGTTAAGCCGTAGTTCTCCTTGTTTTATCTGAAAAAGTGCAAAAAGAAAAATAATTGTTTCGAGAAGTTATAGCCCATATATGCATGTCCTCAAATACACTAAATAAATAAAATAAATTAAATTCAGTATGTGGATCATTAAAAATAATCATTATTTTCGGTCCCTGCAAATTTTTTAACAAGTTGAGTGAACGGAGGGTAAACCGCAGAAAAACTTTCGAAACACTGTCAACCGGAATAGAGAGACCTGTTTAGTAGGGTCTCCAGATGAAAGAGGCATTTAGTCTTAGTAGTACAGATTTTCCCTACAGGGTATATCTCCATGCACATGGAGGTATATATGCGAGTATTCGTTATTTATTCCACGACAACGACGTCAGGTCATGTAAGCGCAAATAGTATTCAGAGATCCTGCCAAATATAAAGAAAAAAGAGAAAAATGCGCAATTCTTGCAATTCTTTCATTCAGCCCCTTCAACTCGTATCAGTCAATTTTTCATAGTTATAGTTACTTATAGTTTTAAGTGACTGTGCTTAAACATTTAAATATGTATGTATACAAATTATTTATTTTTAGTTCGTTTTCTTACTTCAAATCTACTATTTTTTTGTTTTAGGGAATCGCGCTTATATATTTGTTTACTTGCCGGTGTTGTTGATTTTTCCGATACAGTAGCGGGCATAAATGATATCACAGTGGCAACCACTGCAATTTGACGTAATTTATATTTCATATTTCCACAATTACTGCATTATATTAGGTCTTCCATTCGCCTTCATTCAGCAAAAAATATATAAAATCAATTAATTTTCTTACAAACTATGGGAGCATTCAAAATTTCTGTACATACATACATTTATATCTAAGACCAATAAGAACATACGAAAAAAACAAACAAAAAATATATTAAATAATTAAAAGAACGAATTCATATTACCATAAATTAAATTTTTTTCAAAAGTAAAATCAACTAACTTAGAATTGGAGATCTTTTTTAATTCACTTATTTCAATTGCAATTGGGGACTACGTTTTTCCATTTTGGCCCGTAAAAAAGTAAAAATAAACGTAAACGAATATTAAAGTATATGAGCGGTTGGTGCGTAATTACCATGTGACAGTGCCCGAGTTCGAAACCACGGTATATTTCGCCGAGTATATTTCTGCTTTCTAAAAACCCTCCTCTGCCGTCTGCCATTTGATGGTGACATGATAACTGTAAGCCTTTCCATTTGTAAAGGGGCATCAAGAGGAACACCACAAATAGGAGAAGAAGCACGTCAAAATACCGAGATTTAAGTGGCAATCATTATTTTTATTATTAAGAGAAATACTACATTTATGCCTACGCCCTTTATTCCAAAAGAAATTAAAAATAACATTGTGCTTTTCAAATTTTGAAATTGGATGATAGCCTCTGAAGCTGGGGAGATGTGGTCCCGGATGCCACTTAACGACAAGTACTGCTACATTGAAGCGGCACGTAACGCCGGCTATGTGTTCACGGCGCATGATCGACGCTTGAATCGTGTATTGCGCCATCTACGCAAGTCGCTGACGGAACGCGACAACCGAGTCAATTTGATACAGCCGTCAAGCAGATGCAGCTGTGGAAGCGCAAAATACTAGACGAGATTTGCCGACGATAAAGTGAGAGAGCCTTCCAGGCTGATAAGGTCAAGTTGTTTGATGTCAACTAATCTCAGATTTCTTACACCTTCCAAAGGTCCTTGTTCTTCGATGTGTAATATAAAAGGTACTCTTGTGTCATATATCGTTATCTGTACAAAATACTTTTGTAAATTAATCGTTGTAATTGAATAAAATATCAATTTTTAAAATCCTTTTTTTATGTGTGAATTAAATTCAATTCTAAACTCTGTGTTACACCTATGAGGATGACTACATAGTCCATGTGCGTTAGGCTCAGAAAAACGTATGGCAGAAAAATTCTCTATTCTTTATTGCAAAATATAATAAATAGTCTTAATGGGATACTCAACAACGAAAATTATTAAAAAGCATCAAACTAAGCATTTAAAAAATAAGAAAAAAATTATTTTAAGAGAAATATTATAAGTTTTTCACAACGCACAAACGCTTTTTATTTAAATTCACCTGCCTGCATGCACTGATACAAGAACATGACATTCGCCTATGGGAATATATACTTATACAGTAAATATATTTGACCGACCTTCTTTTCGATATGTATTGTTCCTTGTAGAAGGAACTGTCCTACAAAAACCAAAATCTGAAAATTTATACTGCCTCCGAACGACAGAGGTTAGCACAAGCCAATGACACTTAGTGTAACGTCAAAACTCAAGCAAATATTTCAACGCACAAATTTCTATTACAAAATTACACTAACATGGATCTTAATGATTTTCAAGTCTATGGTGCTTTAACAACTCGTGAAATCTAACCTAAAATACGGGCACTTTGCAGAAATAATCCATTTAATATTGAAGAAAGAAGGCCGCAATTCACTACTGACAAAGCAAACAGCATTACTTTTAATTTAATAGATTTGTCCAGAACTTTATGCTCTAAACTTCATTGACGCATTTCTAGATCATACGTATATATACAAGGTGGCGCAAGAATAATTATCCTATTTTATTTTTTAACAACTTTTTAATTTAATAAAAAAAATAGTTTTTGAAAGTTTGACATTTTTTGGTATTTGTGTTGTTTACAGTAACTTAAAAGATTCATCTCGGTCCAAAAATGGAATTAAATCGATTATTTTTTACAACTTTCGACGTGGATTAACTCAGCAACATTGCATGGATGAACTTAATTCATTTTTTGGCAATGAAGCTCCATCAAGGACCAGTGTTTATCGATGGTATGGTGAATTCAATCGTGGTCGCAGTTCACTCCAAGACGAATTTCGTGAAGGTCATCCAAAATCAGTTGTTGTTCCGAAAACCATTGATGCTGTGCGCGAACTGATATTGCAAGATCGTCATGTGACCTATCGTGAGATTGAGACAAACTTAGGCATTAGTGGGACCAGCATGCATTCAATATTGCATAAACATTTGACTGTCAAAAAAATTTGTTCACGTTGGATCCCACACAATTTGTCAATCGCTCAAAAATATGCTCGTGTCGATTGGTCGAAGGAAATGCTCAAAAAATACGATCGCGGGGCTTCGAAACACGTCTATTACATCGTGACAGGTGATGAATCATGGATTTACGAGTATGAGCCCGAAAGTAAACAGCAGTCGACTGTATAGGTGTTTCAAGATGAGCCAAATCCAACAAAAGTTGTTCGCGCACGAAGCACTTCCAAGCAAATGGTCGCCTGTTTTTTTCGGAAAAACTGGACATGTCGCAACCGTACCACTAGAACAACGCAGAACAGTAAATTCTGAGTGGTACACAACCATTTGTTTACCAGTTGTCTTCCAAGAAATTAGAAAAAATAATCGCCAAAGACGGATCACTCTTCACCAGGACAATGCGAGCTCTCACACATCGGCTCAAACAACTGCATTTTTGAGCACCCAAAACATCGAATTAATGGGTCATCCGCCGTATAGTCCTGACTTGGCACCGAATGACTTCTTTTTATTCCCGTACGTAAAAAACAAACTGAGAGGTCAACGTTTTTCGACACCTGAAGAAGCGGTTGCGGAATTCAGAATGCATGTTTTGGAGGTACCTCATTCAGAGTGGCTAAAGTGCTTCGACAATTGGTTCAAACGCATGCAAAAGTGTATAGATCTTCATGGAGAATATTTTGAAAAACAATAAACAAACAATTTTCGATTATTAAAATTTGTTATTGTTCTCTAATCCCGAAATATAAAAGGCACCCCTCGTATACTACAGATGTCTGGTTCACAAGTGTCAAATATTGTTGACGAAAAATAATAGCACGAAAATGTTCAAGGTTCGATTCCATCGTTTTGGGGAGATGATTTTTAAAGCCATTGAATGCGTTTATGGGAAAATATTTCATATCTTAAAATTAAAGCGACAGTTACGTAAATAAATTCTCTATTCTTAATGCAGATAAATTCGGATTTGCATGTATTTCTCTAGTTGTGCAAGTTCACGAAATTATCAACCTATTCTAGCATATAACTATCACTCACCTTGTTCAAGCGATCTATAAACAAGAGCCGGTCAAATTTCATGTATTTCATTCAGTTGCTTTGCTCTACTGGTGTTAATGGTGTTGTTAGGTGACATCTTAATTTCTATAGCTAAATAGTCTGGACTTGATCTGTTTCTAAAGTATTCATTTTGAAATCAATGCATTCGGCCGACAGCGACTATTTTTACACAACTTCAATACGAAGCGATTGCTTCGATTTTTTGATAAAGATTACTGAATGAACCGAGCATCAAAAACAGCTTTTATGAACTCTTTCATAAGTATAGAAATTTAATCCGCTCTCAAGCCAAAGCCTGCTTCGCTCTTGCTTGTGCATGCTTCATTTCACATTTATTAATTTTGCATATTCGGTTGCAAAAATGCAGAGCATTTACCAGGAATACAGGACGCACTGACAAACTCAACAAACTGATAGATGCACACTGACGTAAAGACAAAGTGCCCTGGAGGGACTTACATGAGACCATCCATTTATTGAGACACATACATTCATGCACATACATGGATAGAAAAGCATGCAAAAAAGTAAATGATGAATGAAATGGGGCAGTCAACACAAAAAAGTCGGACAACACAGACAAAAAGCGTGATGATGTGAGGTATTTAGGTATTGAGGTCGTGGGGAGGTCGTGGGCAGTGGGCGGTTTGAGTTGAGGATGTGGTGTGGCTATACAAAGTCTGTTCAAACGGTAATGTGATCCTTGATTTAAAATCGGATGACATAAAAACTATGAAAGGCCTGTGAGGATAAAATACACAGCAGGAGAGAGTCAGATGGATGTTGCTATGCGTGCGTTAACAAATTATGTGAAATAGGAAAGAAAGGAATCAAATGTATAATGACAAATTTTTGCATGACACAGGGGGCTGATATTGAAGTAAAGATTTTTTATCTGCACATGATGCGTCATCCACCTGCAAATTTGTTGAACTTAATTGGCAAGTTGACAATACAAAGAAATTCAAGAAATGTTTGGTTCAGGTATAGTACAGTGTGTTCTCATCTCGAATTTTAAATTTATTTGTTTTCTCTTTTACAATGAAGTGCATGCCAGAATTTCCAGCAAAAGATCGACCGTGACTAAAATATTAGCAGAATAAAGAAAAGCAAAGCAAAATTATACAGTTTTCCTTGAAAATAGGTAATAAATATGAGATTTTTTTGGAATATCAAAAAACAAAAATAAATAAGCAATTACATATTTTTAATCAAACACAAAAGTTTTAGCATTATTTGATATTTTATTTAATATTTTCTTTGATGACAGAAACCTGCATATTTTACCTGTAAAAACATGAATTTCGCTAATTGATGTTACTGTGACTAATAGGAATGCAAATGCAAAAGAAACCGATCTTAAATGTTGTTTTAGGATGTATGTTGAGACCCTAAAATATCGATGAATGGGTCATCAATAAACAATGTTTTGTATCGATATTTTTGGTAAATTAAAACATCTGTCAATGTAGCTTGGAAGATTGATCGACCTTTACATTTCAATATTTGTGTCTTCAATACAATACAAGAAGTGAATAGTATTCTAAGTGAATAGTGACACTGGCTAATAAAGGCTCTGCCAGCACACCACTGGGCCCTGAACGTTTCATATACATAGGTCAATTCTGCATCGTTCAACTATGGATTGACGATTTCATGAGGTCTAGCCATGGAAGGCGTTGGTCTAAATTGGGCAGAGTAGCTAAGTACTTTGTGAAAGAACCAAACAGAAAATTAGCGACCTTTCTCCTAAAACTTAGCAGAAAGGACCTGAGAGTATTGATAGGCGTAGTCACAGGGCACAACGCCCGTGGTGTGACATCCAACCAATTTGCCCGTCTTACTACCCATCTGGGTGTAGTACAATGGTCTTCCTGACTTGGACTTGTCCAACCCCCACAAATCTAACACTGCTAAGCAGCTAACAGAATACGAGAAACTTCCTATTCAAAGTTACATCTGGCAACGTTTTTTTATGCATTGTATTCGTGATTTATAATGCTACATTACAGAGACCCGACTGCCAAAGCTAAAGTATTCACTTAAGCATACATATAAACAATCACGAAATAGGTCTACTGAGAAATCTGAGATGGCCAATAGCTTAAAATGTGGTACATGTGTGCTTATAAATAATTAACACATAAAAATTTAAAAATCAGGACAAACGAAAATGGCAAAATCGAAGTTGGCTCAGAATTTCATATGTTTTTGTCATCACCGGTTTCACCCATCAAAGAAGATCCCATACAAATAGGTTTCCGGGCCAATACAAAATAGCTCAGTGCCAAGGCGCATTCATTAAAGGTGGTGGCACTAGACCAACATCAATGTTATGTACGTTTGATTGTCAATGCAAAGAATTGAGAAACTAGAAAACAAAGAATGAATTCGCCTTATTTCATTCTGAGCTGACAGCCACATGGACAAGGCAGAAGAAAAAAACAACTCAGCTGATTTACCAACACCACCTTGGCCTTGCTCAGTACCAAGAGAACGGTTGTTCTGGGCGCAAGAACCGCTTACTTGGACCAGGCTATAAAAATTGCGTATATGTGTTGTAGTTCTTATTTACCAAAAATTAAACCTACCATCGGTCCACACGCTATTTGGGTCAAATTTTAGTTTCTTTTACGTCACTAGTAGATGGAAAAATTAGTGTATTGAGTATAATTGTTTTGATCGGAGTTTGCTTTTGTAGGCGGTCACATTTCTCACATTTTTAGAAAAATTTCTAATTTCTTCCATAGCCAAAAACCTAACACTTGGAAAACCGAACTCATTAAAGGTGGTCGTCAACTAGGTCAATGACTTATTTGTGAATGCAAAATAGAAAAAAAAGAATTAATTTATTTGTTTACATACTCATTACAAAAGTTCAGTTTTCAAATTACAAATTTGAATGAAAGTATGTAATATGTTTCGTAATTCAATTTTGTGCTAACATTCGAATGTTCTTTGTAATCGATTTCGTAATTTTCAAAAAATAGGGGGAACACCAACTAAAATATATTTTATTACAGCATTTTTAAACACATTTCTTCTGAAATCCATATTTTAGAACTTAAATTAAATGTGTGATAAGTTACTATTTTTACAAAAATACTCATGTGGCAACACCAGCCATACGATATTTTTATTTTTAATTAAAGCTTTTTTAAACACCTTCAATTTTATACCAATTCATTAAAAAACTGAACTTTCTGAACCTTTCTGCCAATTCGTGGAGCAGTGAATTCAAAAGAAAGGAAAACTGTTCGGCATACAAAACACTATGCACAAAAATTGCGCCATTAACTAAAAAAATTAAAAATCACACTAGAACTGCTGCATCAAGCGGTGATTTGAAATAGATATACACAATTACAAGGCAACTGACAAACAATAACAGGCAACACATTGTTCCTATCAAATATCGCGACGGTCGTGACAACACCATGGAAGAAGAACAACTAAAAATGTGGCGCGAACATCTTAAAAGCTTTGCCTCACCGGGCAAATCGCAACACAAGCGACCTTTATATAACTTTTGAAGCTGTACGATTTCCAAAAAAAAACAGCAAATTTCCCGGTACTGAGAATATTCCAGCTGAGTGCCTAAAAGCTGACGCGAATGCTACAGCGGAAATATTATACCCCCTTTTTCGAAATGTCTGAAATTTGGAAATAATCCCATCCGAACGGAAGGTAGCGATATTGATAACATCAACACTATTCGAGTAATAATTGAGCAGTGTATTCAATATAATATCACTCTATTTATATATATACGAGTATATATATATAATATATGCATATATATGTTTTCCTTTAACTCCTTGTGGAGCAGACGGCGTCAACAATTCCAGATCGCCAGCGAGTACGGTTATATGAGGTCTTCCAACTAAACGCCTTGCTTGTTGGAACGGGAACGACGCGTCGTTGCCGTCTTTTCGAAGTGTGTGACCAATTCATTGACATTTGTTTCCTCGCACTTCACAGACAATCTCGACCTTGTAATTGTAATTAGTAATCCTGAATATTTTCAGAGACGGTACTGTTGAGAAACCTAAAGCCATTTTATTAATGTTGATTTTAAGTCCAGTCGAACAAAGTTGCTGTTGCATGGACATTGTCATAGCCTTAAGATCATGCCACGTCGATCACCAACAGGAAAAGTACAGGCCATGATATCCTCGATAACCAAAGGGAAAAAGATTGGGGAGAAGATACATCCTTGCCGCAGTCCTCAAAAGAGGTCTCAAATTTAATATTAAAAATACGGAATCTGTGCATATCAAATTTAGCAATTGGAGAAGGAGCTAGCGTTGGCAGTTTTTGCTATTTGGGAAGTATCAGCTCCATAGATAGTGGAGCAAGAAGTGGCATCTGCAACCAAATGAATAAAGCACATAACGCATTTGCTAGGCTTCAGAACATGTACAAAGCTTAAAACGTTTAACGCGGGCGTTAAGTCCCTACTTTTGTACGGATCCGAAACTTGGCTTATGACATCGAGCACGAACGTAAAGCTGCAAGCCCTTATGAACTGCATACTCTGCGAAAGCCTTGTGATGAAATACAGCATGCCGCTTTGACTGGGAACCCGCAAGGAACGAGAAGAAGAGGCAGTCAAGTGATTACTTGGCAAAGGACTATACGCAATGAAATGGAGATTAATGAGGTAGACCTATGACTAGAAGTAAACATGTTTGAAAACTGTTGTTGAATCCTAAAGCTTCTAAGAGAGTATGAAGTATATAATAACTATACAAACAGATGGCAACGAGTCATACTTTATGTTAATTTCTACGTAAGCTGTGGAGGTAATCGGCTCCAAATTAGACGAATTCGCCTTGATAACTAGTTGACTGTTCTTATTGGTTTTTCTCTGACCTTTTGCTCAACCCACACATTTGTAATAGGGCTGGCATCAGACGACTGTGAATGCCAATGCAACATTTCAATCACATTTTGCTGCCATTCTTCGATGCCTCGGGCTTCTATGCTTGGGATCGTTGCCTTCTTGTAAAATCCAAGGTTGGCTAATTGCCAACGGTGTGAAAATGTAAATGTTAAAACCGGAGTATTTGAATGTTTTTATGTTATTATTATTATTATCGAGGGGATTTATCACAGTGACATGAAAAATCGATTGTGCTCCTTTCCTGGATTCGGAGTAATTTTCATAGCCTAACTTCCTCATAAAATGTTGCTATTTCATTCAGTTTTATTTTCTCCTCTAGTTAAATATGTTTGCCGAAGTATTTGTGCCGCTTACGCAACAGTACTAAGCATGATGCCAGTGTATGTTTGATGGATTCATTTTCCTCCATACAGAACCTTTACGTTCGCTTCGAGTATCTTGCCGATTTAGAAAGATGTTAGTTCAATCTACAATTCTCTGTTATTCTAATTGGATTATTCGAAAATTATTCTTATTTAATTTTACACAATCTTTAAATCGGTTCATGTTGAAGCTACCTATCATTGATATTGATTGTGATAAGCCCGGTAGATCGCCCCAGTATGATCTTCTGTGCCTTTTGTCTTCATGAATAATAGAGGAGAAGTTACCCTTTCCTAGGTCACAAAACTCCTTTGGAGGCGGAGGGCGGCCCTTTTCTTTTCTGGCTAATTTATCTGCCATTTTGTTCCTAGTAATTCCTATAGACCCAATGTATTTACATACTTGTTCGTACATATATATAGAGGCTAGCGATATTCATATGTATGTGTATATGTGTCCTCTTAATGAAATATTTTTGACTTACATGCATACCCTTACAAACAAATTAGCTGTCTTTGTGAAGAGCAGGTCCATATGAAGTTCTCTTTATGTTGCAAAATGAAATTTACTTATTAACCACTAACCAGCTTTAGTATATACAATAAAATTTCTGTAACATACTTCTAACCCGCTTATTTAAGTGGAATCTACTTCATTGCCAACAATGCTGCTTAATTTTTTTACTTTTTAGCAATTTTGCCTGCAATTTCCTTCAGTGAACTTCCAACGCCAATTTAATCTCACGCACATAAATTTTCAAATCCTTTTCCTTCACGAGCATACTCTTCCTTTATAGCCATTCTTCCTTCTGCTTATCTACGACGATTTGATAATGGGCACCTCCACATTTCCTTATCCCACTTCTTCTCTATTTATGTGCTCGTATATGTTACCACAACAACAACAGCAGTATTGCCATGCCTCATTCAAAGTAATAAATTCCAATTTTATTTAGTCAGTGAAGCAGCAAAGCACCTCTGTCATCATTGTTGGAAATCGGCGCGCAAAGCTGCTGGCAATGGAAGCGACTACGTCAGATTCATCAACTACTTCTCTTCATCTTCAGCATTCTGTTCAGGCGACTTATTTTATTGCCATGTTCAGCGTATTTTCTTTAGACTTCGTTTATCAGAGTCAGCTTCTCTCTTACATTCTTACATTTTCCACATACCGATTTTATCTTCGTGAGCCTTTTTCAGCAAATTTTGTGCTCATCATGGTGTACCTTTGTGTTTGCAAATACAATTTTTATGTAGTTTTGTTGTTACGGTTTTTTTAAATGATATTAAAAATAAAATCCACTTGAATTGACTTTTCGCTTCGCTCTGTTTCCCTCTTCGGCATCATTTTGACTTTCTTTCGCATGAAAGTGCGAACGCCGTGGCGTATACGCGACATGTGAGTTTAGGACGTAAAAGACGTCGACGGTATTCTTCTTCACTAGCTGATTCGGCCGTGATTGGAAGATTACTGTATTTCTGTGATTTCTTTAAACTGAATGTGGGAAAGATAATTCGAATGCGATTGCTCACACGCCATTTTTTCTCACCGGTCATAATTAAACCCGAAAAACAAAATTGGACGGCACTGGTGCTGAAAGAATTTCGCTCTAAAACACTCTCATCATGCCCTCAAGTATGTGCAGTAGGACCATTCGGTGTGACAGCCGTGCTTGAAGAGTTCCAGAGGAAAATTCTTCACACTTTAGTGACGAAGAACTCCTCAGATGAAGGATCGATGAGCTGTAAGAACTTTACTATGGCGAATAATGATCCATGAGATCGGAGGAAAAGGAAGGCTTCCTGTGCATTTGAAATACTCGGTGTCGCTGATTCGCACCATTTAGAACGATAAAGAATAAGCGATTGGCACACGTATTTAAACTGGGCCAAAATGGGTTAGATGGCTACTGAAAAAGTGGTTGGTCTTTTTTATTTTCAATCTACAAAATCCCAAAATTCAAACCACTCTTCTTCAAAATATTTTTGCAAAAAATAATTTTAACTAATTACACTCACCAACACCAGTTACTCAACACGAACAAACGCCAATAATTATGAAAGACGATATCTGCCCAAGAGAGTATTAGCCCAGAGGGCTTGATTTTTTTATGATTGATTTTAAAATTTTTGCTCATCAATTTCAGCATTATCAATTTATTATCAATTTTAGTATTAAATTTTGCTCACCAACAATATACATGCGAGTACCTATAATACACTTTTATTTTCTCCGCAATAGACTTTTTAATACTTTCTAGCAATATACTATACTATAAATGTGAGACATACCATCATTTTTTTATATATTTTTATAGCTAATGCTTAGCATCTAGCTTATAAAAAAATTCAAATTAAAACAAAAGCGACTAAAGTCGGACTAGAGCCATACTTTTGTCGGTTCTATTCGATTTCAACCTATGCAATAAAGTAAGTCAAAAAAATGCTTTCCACACTCCCTAATGCTCATAGTTTTATGTGTTTGCAATGCATCTACATCAATTATGTTAATATGAGCATGGGCAAAGCTTCCTTCCATACCCACCTTAAGCCACACGAATTTCTATGTCTTCGGTGACCTCCAGTAAAATTGTTTACTAGACATTTTTGTGGAGCCTCTGTTTAACTTTCTAATTTTCTTTTTAATGAATTTCCCGTATACTTGTTTTGGAAAGTTTCGAAAATGTCCACTCAGGTAGGAGTTAGCAAGAGAAAGAAACGACTGGCGCGCTTTGTTAAACTCGGCCAAAATCGCATAAGCGGTTATCGCGCCGATCAAGAATAAGAAGATAGGAGTTAAACGGTTAAAATGCTCTACAGAAAATGTCTCTTTAAATTCTGCTATAACAGTCTAAGCATAGAAATTTTATTCAAAATCGTTTCACGAGGGTAGCTATTTGCATTTCTGGCCTTGGCACTTCTAATGTTATCAGGCGCCATCTGATGTTTCTATTAGACATATTTTACTACAAACATACACAGAACGTTTTGATGTGGGATCTATATTAGTGTTATTTACAGTGAGTTAAAAAATTCATCTCTCCAGAAAGTGAAATTAAATCGTCAACATTTTCGTACCGTAAACAACTGGGACAATGAATTTCGTCCAAAATCAGTTGTTGTGCCAGAAAATATCGATGTGTACACGAAGTTGTTAAGCACGATCGCAATGTCACAAACCGTGAATTCGAGGCAACCTTGGGCATAAATATAAAAGACATCAATAAGACTTTACATGATCACTTTGTGATAAAAAAATGTGTGTTCGCGTTGAAGCCACATGCCCAAATAGATGCTAGTGTCGATGGCTCGAGTCGAAAATGTGGAAAAATGCAATCAAGGTACATCAAAAGCTGTTTATAACATCTACACAGGTGACGGTTTGTGCATACGAGCCCTAAACTAAACAAGGTTCCACTGGTCAATTTTGAATGCGCGAACCCCTTTGTAAGCTACAAGTATTTAGTCGTAAAAAGAACAAAATCATCCTTTACCAGGACAATGCGAGCTCTCTTACATGGGCACTGACAAAGCATTTTTGAGCGACCGAAAAATCGAGTTGATGAGCTATTCGCCGTACAAATTAATTTAGCACCCCATGACTTAATTTTATTCCCTCACATCAAGAACAAACTACACTACAAAATGCATGTTTCAGAGTTGTCTCAAAATGCTTCGGAAATTGGTTCAAACGAACGCATAAGTACATATATGTATTCAACATCATGGACAATATTTGAAAAAACAATAAGATAATTTTTCAACCAATAAGTATTATTTTCCACTATTTGGCTAAAACTATAAATTCCCTCGTACTATGAATGCAATGTTATTTTTTTATAATGTTTTTTATAACGGAGTTGCATATAAAATAAGCTTTAATAAAAAAATACTCAAAAACTATAAAACTCTTGTGGCTGGATATTACCGACTCCCACATCATAATTTATTTTTAAACATTAACCATAAGCCAATGCTGCCAAGCAATATCGACAATTATCAGTTTTAAAAATCACAGTCTCCGTAAAAAAAGTGTATGTAGGTAAAATTACCTAAGCGTATCCACAAAGGGGGTACTCTTTCATTAGGTGATTAGTGCCTGATTGTCAACGTTAGAGTATTTGTATTTCCTGTCTCTTTTCTTCTTTCAGGGGAGAGTAGCAGTATTACTTTTCAGTGGCCCATCAAACTGTTGTATTTGAAGAATCGATATCGCCTTGTTTGAATACGCTTTGGAACTTGACACAAACGTGTACAAATACCATCGAAAGCAATTAAATCCAAATAACGAGCACGAGAACCAAATTTTTCTGCAATGCATCGTTACCGCTTGTACTCATTGATATATAAGTATGTAACAACCTCACTGTCCGCCAGCGGATAATAAAATATCTCGCTGCACAAATGATTGGCAAAAAAACGCGGTCTTACTAACGCATATTAGCAACTATGGAACAATGGGCCACTCAATAATGTTGTATTGCTCTGTAGCTATTGACTCCTGCAAGAAACTTTGTATGCTTTAGTATAATTCAAAATATGTTCTAAGTCAAAATGTGTCCATCCATTCTTGTTGCTTGTGTTTCTTTTATTTATTTTCATGCACTTCTCCTACTTATTCTTCAAACTGAAACTACTTTAGCTTTACAAATTCCTTTAGGCCCTGAGGGTGAAATAACAAAGGGAATTGCACTCAAGACTTTTACCCATGAAAGCTTCATTGCCTTCTTAGGCCTTACTTTTCACCCTGCTTACACAAACATCCGCATTGTGTGCCGCTCGTGTGCTCAGATTTTCTTCCTTCTTCTCTTAAGTGCTCGTACGCTCTTCGTGCTACGACGACGAGCACAAAGTCCTTCTTAAAAGTTTTGTGTCGTCGAAGCAGATAAATGAGTCAAGTTGCTGCTCGAATCTTCTATCTACCTACAAACTTTTTAACGTTTCATTGTGTTGTTGTAATGGCCAATGATGTGTTTTTTTTTTGTTTTTTTTGTTTTTGTGATTGCATAGCGTGGTACATTGTTTGATTTAATATTGCCGCAACGGCGTTTTTTTCTTTTTATTCGCATTATTGTTGTTGCCAATTTTCTTGACGACTGGCATCGCTGCCAAATTGAAGCACAGCCATGACAAAATCAAGAGTTTAGAGACTAAAAGAAAATGAAAAAATCACAGACAAAAGCATGAGAATAAAACAGGCAAGAAACATAATAAAACAAACTTTAATGACGCTCGCTTCCAACGCTGACCCTGACTAAGTCGAAAAAGTGTAGCGCGAAATGTCTTTAGCTCAATAACACAGGGACGGGGGCTTTCAACGCTCGAGGCATACGGACAGGTTATAACAGCAGACATCTGCTTTGTAGTTGTTTTACGTTTTCCACAGTGGAATGACGAGTAGATGTCAATGTTGCCGAAAAATGCCAAAGATGCGAAAGCCTGTAGACCCCCGACTACCCAATGCTCTTGTTTACAAACAACCACCAAAATAACAAGACAGTGGCAACAACAACAATAGATGCATATGTTAAGTGGCAAAAAAAGGAGAACTGGTAAGGAAGGGGTCAAAAGGTTGTTTGCTTTAAAGTAGACGAAAGTTTCCGAAGCGTTTGACCTCCCTAAAGTGTGCGTAATATAATAAATGAAGTTGATGTCTTTGCAGCAAAATGCCTTCATTCAAAACTTCATACATACATACATATATGAAATATTATAATAACTGCAAGTCGTAGTTTTAAGAAAATTTTCTTTTTAGTAATAACAGTAAAATATTAAATAATAAAAAAAAATATTTTTAGCGAGAAGCTGTAATCAGTTATTTGCTCTCTGCAGAGCACAATTCCAGTTCTGAGGGTAATTAAAACTTATGAAAATGTGGAGGAAAAAATTTGAAATTTTGGAGGAAATACTATAGCTTTCAAAATGTTTAGGCATAGGCTTCACAATCTTCACATACGTTGTACGTGTGTTGCCCTTAATAGTATTCTACCTTAAAGCCACAAATAGCTCCCTTTTGTGTTAAAAATTTGAAACACAACGAATACTTCGATAACTTAATTTTAAGAATTTTCTGAGTGAATTTGAAGCTTTATTATAAAAATTTAGTACAATATATTTTATTCAAAGTATTGTCCATCGTTAGCCACTACTTTTTCCCATCTTTCTGGTAATTTGTGGATACCGTCCCAAAAGAATTGCGCCGGCTTGGCTGCCAAGAAGGAATCGAGCCAATTTTTGATACCCTCAACTGAAGTGAATCGTATTCCAGTGAGTGCGTTCTGCATCGACCGGAACAAATGGTAGTCGGACGGGGCAATGTCTGGGCTATAAGGCGGGTGAGGTAAAATTTCCCATCCCCTGTTTTCCAAATATGTTTTGGCCGGTTGAACAACATGCGGCCGAGCGTTATCATGTTGTAAAATTATGGCCTCGTGCCTGGTCGCATATTCCGGCCGTTTTTCGGCGATTGCTCTCTTCAAACGAATCAATTGTGTTCGGTAGAGATCATCTGTGATCGTCTGGGCCGATTTCAACAGCTCATAATAGATCACCACCAAATACAGAGCATTAACTTGGCGCAATGAATATTCTTCTTCGGCGTCGGTTTCGCTGGTTGGCCGGGCTTCACGTATGATATAATATTTTGCGCTTAGGGTTGTTATAATGGATCCATTTTTTATCCGCAGTCACAACCCGATGCAAAAATTACTTCAATTTGTGGCGTTCAAGCAGCAATTCGGCCATGCATTTTCGCCTTTCAACATCTCTCGGCTTCAGTTCATGGGGAACCCAATTTCCAAGCTTCTGAATGAATCCGGCTGCTTTTAAAGGTTTTGAAATGGCTGCTTGAGTGACTCCCAATGATTTTGCTAGTTCTTCTTGAATTTGACAGCAATCTTCATCGAGTAATGCCTCTCATTCTTCATATTCAAACTTTTTTGGCTGTCCTGGACGTTCCTTGTCTTCCAAGTCAAAATCTCCACTCTTAAAACGTCGAAACCAGTACTCACACGTTTGTTGCGATGGAGCATGTTCACCATAAACTTCACACAGCAATCGACGACTTTCAGCTCCTTTTTTCTTCCAATTGAAACAGAAAAGTAATCCCTCCCGCAAATTGCGTTTTGTTGGCACAAAAGTTGGCATGTTGATGGCTACAAAAAAAATATTAACGTTACCATCTGAATTTTGGTTGAATTGCAAAGTAGCAATTTATCACAAATTTCAGTTGAACATTAATAAGCTTCAGTAAAAACATTTAAAGCTGGTGTTTCCACATGATTGTTGGAAATTAGGAAATTGCTTAGAAAAATATATTAATTCTAAACAGATATACGTATGATACATACATATATACAGTTAAACCTCCCTTGGGCGAACACTCATCGTCGGCTGATTTTTGTCCGGCCAAGAGAGGTGTCCGGTTATGGTAGTGGGTAGCTATTTTGTGAAGTTTTGAATTTTTAACTAATTAAACGCTTAACAATTGCTCATTTAAATAAAATATATTCAGTAGATTGCTCACACAATATTTGTGTTTATTAATTCCGAAATTCATAAACATGCATACATATCTCATATAAAGTAATAACAAAAATAAAAATAAATATTCCACTTAAAACAAGGAATTTTTTGTTTGATTATTTAAAAAACTGGGAAATTGTCGATTGACGTATATTTTGTTATTTATTTAGAAGGTAAATATTTTGCATATGGCGCTGTAATTCTTGCCGCTATTCAAAAGTGACCAGGTCTTCGCTGCAAAATCTTTTCAAATTTAAAATAGCCCCCAAAGCAGTTTCGTTTGAATTAATTGGGTTAGCTTCTTCGTGAACGCTCTCAGCATCAGTATCATCAATCGTTTCAAAACTTTCAGCCATTACAACATCCAGCTCTAACTCAGAGCTCTCGGTCCATACATTATTATCAATTGCTTCGCAGTCATCACAACTTGAGTGACTAGACTCTCCAAGGGTTTTTGATAATTCCCAAATAGAAGCAAGCGTTGCTAACGGCAAATCATCTTCGGGCTCGAATTCAGGTGGAACATTGTTATTTTTGTCAAAACCTGCTTTCTGGAAGCAATTTTTCATGGTTTCCGGTTGAACCTTCGCCCATGATTCTTTTACAAAATGTATTGCTTCTAAAACATTTATATTTTTGTTTGGCGAATCTGTCTCCATGCTAACCAAGATATTTTTTACTTGAAAGTTTCGAAAATGAATATTAAAATTTTGGATAATTCCTTGATCCTAAGGTTGGCAAACTGACGTCGTGTTACTGGGAAGAAAAATAACCTTAACATTTTTCAAACTCATATCACGTGGATGAGATGACGCGTTGTCAAGAAATAATAGTACTTTTCTATTTTGCAACTCCATTTTTTTGTTGAAATCTGTCAACCACTGTGACATCACCTCACGGGTCATCCATGCCTTCTTATTTGAATACCAAAGTACTGGCAGTTTTTTAATATCAATTGATGCATCCGCTCGCGGTCGTACAGCTTTCCCAATAACAAGTGGTGTTTCTTTCTCTCCTGCCATATTAGCACAAAATAGGACAGTCAGACGCTCTTTTGAAAGTTTGCCTCCTCGACATACCTCATTTTTTAGAGCCAACGTTTTGTTTGACAAAGCTCTAAAGAAAAGGTCTGTCTCATCAGCGTTATAAATATCCCTGGGGCCATATCCAATTAGCATTGATGGTAGTTTTTCCAAAAATTGCTTGACATCTTGCATATCAACAGCAGCACTTTTACCACAAATGTACCGAAAAGTTATGTTATGTCTGTTCGCCATTTTTGTAACCAGCCGTTAGAGGCTACAAAATTATTGACACACTGATTTAAAGCGATATCTCTAGCCTTTTCCTGAATTATTGGCTCGGGTATTGGAACATTTTGGCTTCAGGCCCTACTAAACCACTCGTAACACATCTCGTCAATATTTTTCCATCTACTTTCATAAAGGACCTTTTGCTTTGAATATTGTTTGCATCCATTCATTTCGCTCGGATATCTTCTTTATGTTTAACGATGTGCGCAGCATGGATTTTTCCAATTTCGAGCCTTAAAACATATAAGGATTCTGTACATAATTAAGTCGATTTTTCTTTCATTGAAAATTGTTTTTACACTCCGAATATAAATTCCAACGATGTTTTTTTTAGTAAAACTTACCTTTTGGCTAATGCTCGTGCGGACAAATTGTTTTCCTCACTAGCGTTTATGATTGCAATTTTTTCTTTCAAACTCTTATTCGACCGCGACCAAACCAAACTAAGCATGCGCCTTAAAAACTATTTTCAACAAACTCGGGAATCCCCTTATTTTATTTACTCACATCGTGTGTGTACACAAACACTACGCCGTTTTTTTTAAGTCAGTATACATAACGAACGTTTTGCATTGTTATGTATGTAAAGTTTTGTCCGCTCAAGGGAAGTTCGCGTCCGCTCAAGAGAGGTTATTCTCTGATTTATTATGGAACGAAATCTCTTTGTCCGTTGACAAGAGGTTCGCGTCCGCTTAATAGAGGTTTTTGGTCTAAGTGACACCTCAATTTTGCATATCCAATGTATACTCAATCGCGGTTTTGAACTTCAATTAAAATACAAGAAGTCAGGATAGTCGACTGTATAATCTGTATACACGCGTATACTGTACGCCCATCTACGCTGTTTAAAGTCAGCCGGTTTAGCTGATGACTGCCGGTGAATCGAAAAACTTCAAACAGCGTGGAGGGCGCGAGCGCGACGGAGAAAGCAGTATGTGCGATCGAGAGAAAACACCGACGTGGGAAACGCCCCCTTCTGGACATTTAACGACCATCTTGCATCTGCTGTACGCCATTCATGAAAAAGCATTCATGTGGCCAAGTATAAGGTCTTGATTTAAAAAAAAAAAAGTACAGGTGAAGGTTTTGAAATTACCGCGAAGAATCCTGAGGGACTGGCGAATAGTATTTAAGAACAGTTAAAGTAAGATGAAATGAATTTTCAAGATTGTCGGTCACAGTGCTACGATACTGCTGCTGTAATGGCTGCCATGGGCGCTACGTCCCCCAGGTACGCATCTGTATGTATATTAAAGCAGAGGTAGAGGTAGTTTTAATTCAATAATAATTTTAAGTGGCGTTGCCATCTATTTTTAAGGAAAAGTTTAAACTAATAACATTATTTTGTTAGAGATTAGAGAATAAATAAACAGTAGAGAAATAAAGGTGCCCACTCCCAAATATTTATTTTGGCTGTTATTTATTTATTCGATTAAGAAAGTTTTAGAACTTTTTTATAATATAAAGTATATGCATCTTCTTTTTGAAACTGATTTAGAAAAAAAACCACTCACGATTTCAGAAATTTATTTATAAATGTCAAATGCATTAAGCATTTTATTTTATACACTAACGAGGCCACGAGCACCAGCTAGTAATTTGTAATAAACAAAAAATATATTAAGCTAAGCGATTAGGGCACTGTAGCTGCGGAAAAAAGAAGCCACAGCAAGATAATGAAAAGGTTCTTTATATTAAATACCATAGACTGTGTAAATTATAATTAATGTATTTCAAAGTAGTGTGAAAGAAAATTTCATTTTGACAGTTTTTCTTCGACGAGCCTTTTTTCCAAAGAGTGCACATCTGCAATTTTTAATTTACGGTGACTAAAAGATTTTTTTCTATTACACATATTTATGGAATTATATATATATATATATGTATATGTTATATTATATAACCATTCTTGCAACAAGACCACGTTTTTAAACAAAAAATTTTACATTTAAAAAAATCATACTAAAATTTTTTATAAAAATTGTTGTAATGTATCAAGAAAATGCGTCCGTTTCTCCATTCAGAATATGGCTGGGCGGACAATCAAAAATTCTAATTAATATATCAAGATTTTCTCGAGCTATGATTCCGTTAGAAATGACACATGCAGCTTCGAGAAAAACGCTCGAAACATTTCATTTCAAAGGTATCCAAAAGTTGGTTTTTCGAACTTCTACAATGGCTTAACGTCTTAAAAGGTACAAGGCGCATTCATTAAAGGAGGTGGCACTAGACCAACACCAATGTTTTGTACGTTTGATTGTCAAAGAACAGTATTGGCAAAGTAGAAAACAAAGAATGAATTTGCCTTGTTTCATTCCGGGAAGCCACATGGACATGGCGAAAGAAAAACAATTAATCAGCTGATTTACCAATACCACCCAAGAATGATAGAGAAGAAGATTGCACCTTCCGAATTCGCCGTGTCGTAAGAGTCCATGTAAAAACAAACAAAAGGGCAGGCAACTACTTGTTTCTGAAGAAGAAAGAGTAGGCGAAAGCAATGGAAACAACCAAACACAAGAAATTATACGCACACACATATACTTTCTAGCCACGGCGTTTCCGCATAAAAACGCAAAAAACTGTATTTGGAGGCATAATATTCATTTGTGCTTTAACTATTTAACACGCGGCACTTCGTTTGCATTAGTTTGTTTAGTTTTAATCTCACAAACCACATTATTACCAAGTCATTTACTGAATTTTCAAAAACACTCCTTTTGTTTGTTTTGTATTGCGAAGGGAGCAGACGTCAGAGTAAAGTAACTATTTTTTATTGGTGCCACCTTTAATACTCAATACACCTTGGATAAAATCACTCAAAACGTCATTCAGTAGAAGCGTTTAGAAATTATTAAAAATTACCACTCAAATGTTCAGTTCGAGATTGCAGTTTTAAGTCGTCTAACTGGTCACCTACATATGTAAGTAAGTCGTAATAATCGTCCCACCAGACAGGCTGCGCATTCCAACATTAATGCAAGCCAACATTTCCACCACTGAACGCTTCTGAGAATATCACAGCCGTAATTGCCCCAGATATGAGCCATATTAATCAATTACACACATTCAGTCGACATTGTGGTGTATTTTGCTTAAAAATATTGGCCCACGCCCTTCAAATTAGCTGAAGAAAACTCATATACATATGCATTTCATATTTTCATATACAAAAATCAAGTCAACTCTCAAAGGAAAATTCATATCAACTGACTATCGTTTCACGAAATCAAGCAAAGTACAGCTCCTGCTCTACCAAGCGAGAGAAGGTCGCCTTCCTAGATGAATTAATTTTTCTCAAGGCGAATTCATTAAAGCTGATGGCACTAGGCCAACAACAAATTTAGAAAACAATGAAGTGATTTATTTTTGAAGGCAAAATAGAAAAAATACCATTTATTTGTCGTGTTGAAATTATTTCAAAATGTTCATAATAAGTTCATAAATACCCGCGTATGCATTTATATGTATGGAGTTATCAAACCAAATATTTGGCGAGTATTATTAGGTGGATACCCGCACATATGTATATGCATTTTTTTTGAGTCTCGCAATGTTCCTTTTCTTTTAAATGTATTCTTTTCTTTTTTAGCAAAGGTTTTGTTATTTGACAATCGTAGTCAAAAAATATAGGCTGGACTTTCGTAGCCCACGTGCCATTTACTACTTGCGCATAGTTCGCAGGCTTTCGAGCATAGTCTCCTGTTGCATAGAATTAATTGATACAGTCAGGAGACCCTAGCTTAAATCGCTTTTAAGATACCAGCATTGCAGCGTGGGCACGTGTGGAAGTGGAAATCTCTTCTAATGCAAGTGATTGTATGCTATTGGCCCCGCATTAGAAATGTCCGTATATGACCATTTCACTTTTTGATCTATAATAAATTTATAGTTATGACACCACATTTCCCACATTAAAAAGGAAAAATGATATGCCTTAAAAGGAAAAATGGTATGCCTTATACCTGGGAGGGCCAATTTCCGAATTTGTCCTTCGGTGAATATTTTTTTATATTGGTCATTACCGCATTCGTTTCATTCAACTTGTAGGTTAACTGTCTTCCGCCTTTAATTTCTTGAGCTCTTTTTCTAGGTTAGATATTTTATCCTCTCTCAAAGACTCCAAAACTATAAAGCTTCAAAGTGATGAAAAATTAAAATATCAATAGCCCACGATTTGTTTTTGTGCACTTACCCCGTTTGCGTTTTGCTGTCTTTAAGCTGCGTTATAGTTGTTTCTGTCAGAGAAGGTGACGAGCTACGTTCAGGGGCCGCTATGCAGTTTGAAATAGAGACGAACGAAGATGGTGCGAATGCAATGGCTTTTGCCAGTAATCCGTTTTTTTTTACCTATGAATACTACACCTTTCCGTGAAAAGTGGTCACAACAAATAAAATCATTGCCTCTAAGCTGTGTTCGCCTTGATCTGGACCACATCAACCTTTCTGATTCCTCGATTGGAACATTGAAAAGTGGTGTTTTCTTTTCCTTTTCATTTTAAAATTGAATGAATTACTATTTTAATTTGATTTTATATTTATTGTACAAATATTAATGTTGAAAATACGTTTCGTCATTTCATTCTGTGCTGACAGCTACAAGGACACAGCGGAAAAGAATGCATAAGCTGATTAATCGGTGTCACCTTTAATAAACTCGCCTTGATTTTCCTACAAAGGGATTAAATTTAAAACAAAAAAATTCCAGTCTAACGGTTAGACGCGATAGAAGTGAAACCTTCCGTAAAACAAACTGAGAGAGAATGAGACTAAAGCAGCATTAGGAGCGCGATAATTATAGGCCCATTATAATATTGCTATAAATTTCATATTTTATTTTCTTCATTTTATTATTATTCATCCTCAATGTTTTCAATTTCAACAAATGATACGAGTGGCTTATGATAACTAAAATATGATACAAATGCTTTGGTTTCGATGTTGTCAACATATCTTTGAAATACCGCGTCCATTGTTGTTTTTGATTCTGTTGTCGATTCAGTGCGATTGTTACACATTTTTAAATTGAATGTTGTATTGAGAAAGTCAATTAAAGGAACCGCTGTGTCCAATGCAAAATTCACGTTAAATCGCCACTTAAAATCATTGGAACTTTATCGTAATCTTTTCTAAGTATTCGCGATACTTCTGGTGTATACTTTATTAAATTTTCGTGAATGAATTCCGTGATGCTATTTATTGATTGATTCGGTGAAATATAAATTGCCACAATTAAAACTGTTTTTCCATTGCTCAATCTGGTTTCGCATGCACATATTTCTCCCACTTTAGAGGGCTGAACAGGCAGTGATTCTAGTTGCTGTGCATTCAGATCTATCTGTGGAGTTACAATACGAGCACCGTCATTTTGATTGTGGTATATTGCAACACCGCCTGCAATTGCGGTCAATATTTAAAAATTAAAATATTTACGAATATAAAAATACGGGCGCAATACAGCACACGCGGTTGCTATTATGAGCGTCGTAACGCGTATATTACACAGACGTACTAACATACACACAAACATTCGTAGGACGCTTGGTGTAAGCAAGTGATAGGTAGTGTAGTATAAGTATACATAATGCCTTCTCGCTCACCGTGACTCCGTAATACGCAGACGCGGACACATACGTACTAGCATACATTCAAACATACATACGTATGACGCTTGAGCTAAACACCAAAGCAAGTAATAGGCAGTGTAGTATACATACTTCAATACTCACTATACTAGCGTGGCTCAGCAGTACGCAGCCACACACATACACGTATGTATATCAACATATAACGCTTCGTAGTGTCGCTTTTTCGTTTCATCGAGTCTCAAATCACTCCCAACGATTCTAAAGAAGTTTTCACTTCAAAAATATTGCCGTCTCCGTTCATATTTTATATGTTTTACTTGATTCCTTCCTTATGTCATTATTTGAAAAAAAGTTGGTTAAAGCCCAATTTGTCATTCTTTTGCTTAAACTGCATGTAAAGTTAAATTTACATATTCCTGTTGCAATTATTTATAAAAAATGTAAAATTGTGAAAAACACTTCTGCGCACTCTGTGTTTTGCGATACTGTATACTGTACATATACTGTACTTACTGTATATACCATATTTAAGTTACAATACGCTGAAAGAAAACAGTTCGATTCCATAGCTAGACCTATTTTATTTATTTATTAATTTAGTTTTCGGTCAAAAAACACAATATTTCTTACTGACTATTGCTTTGGTGTCATTTTTTAATAAAATAACAAATAAGATGAGCTAAATCTAAAATACGACTTGATCAAAACAATAATAATTATATTAACGAATTGAATGATGCATTCAACAAATTCGCGGAGAGTCTGAGATAAAGGTGCATTAGGCTCGAAATTCATTCATTCATTTTGAATATCTTGAGATAAAAAGAGTAAGAGCTTGATGAAGTGGTCGCCGGAATAAGAAAGTTACTGCGTTGCAAAAGGAACGCACAATAAATGTCACCTTGAATAAAATTAAACACGAAGAAAGCTATAGAGTCGACCTTCTGCACTCAAGCAACCTTAATCCAATTAATAACAAGCGGGCGCTATAAGAGCGAAATCGTGCAGAAAAATTTAAAGATCTTAGGATAACTTTAAGAAACATCTTTTGTACCCTTTCTATTCTCGTGATAGCAAATTAATGTTAAGATCTCTAATAAAAGAAGCGTATGCCAACCTAAATCGACCAAAGGCGGTCAACAGTCATTTCATAGTGAAAGGGTCTGAGAAGTTCAAACTATTATATTACGTCTAACAACCCCAAAATTGAGTATGAATATGTGGTAATACAATATAAATGATATGACATAAGAATAAAAAATTATAATCAAAAATTGCTCCATGGTATTTGGTATCATTCATCGATTGGAGGATATTATTAAAGACATAATATGACGTTTGTAGAATATCACGTGATTTAGAGTAAGTGACTCGGAAACACTTTTTAAAATTTAAAGAGATGTATGAGTAGGTACACCAAGAAACGAGTTATTTAAGTTCAGCCTGGAGCCTAAGTACATCCTCTGGGTTTCTTATTGAGGCAAACATTTAAAAGTCGTCCGCGTTCTGACTACTAAGTAGCTGTGGAACAGTGCCAATGCTTATAAAAAATTGTAAAATATCGAAATTAAATGAATTAAATGGAAGCGTTTCATTGAAAGTTGCTTAAGCAGGATTTCCGTATTTTTGTAAGTATATCTGTTAAACGAATGTCCTTCGAAAAGAAATGCCACAATATACAATATATTTTGTAAAATTTCTTAGCAACAAATTAAATGCACCAGAGACACTTGACAGCTAGCCGCCTATCCGATTATCTACAAGACTTTATGCTGAGCAGTTCTAAATGAAGTTTTTGCAATGTAGCACAGTTGCATCTTGCATTATTGTCTGTGTCACTTGATGCTTTCTGAATATGGTGAAATAAGCATTTTGGTTTCTGCTTAGAGGCAACTTGCAACAGCTTGTCACAACTGCCACAGAAGACACCTGTGGTGTATGTGCACTATGCCAGGAAGCCGGAAAAGCAAAATAGCTGAAAATGCAAATGCAAAATATTTTGCATTAAATTTATGTCGCATGCATTCAGTTACGTTCAGGACACATGGTTGACGAGCTTTGAAAAACACACATACAATTTGCAAGGCAAAACGCAAACCACGTGGCAATAAATTACCACAAAAAAGAAGAAACAAAAGTCTAGCATTCGCTACGGAAAAATGCACAGTTACGCACATTTATTAGAATATAAGTATCTATGTAAGTACACACACGCTTCTGTTCCAATATATATTTATATACACTCATTCACGAGGGACGGGCTCAGTGTATTCTCGGTTGTTCCCCATATCCACAGTACATTTATATATCTTGAACTTGGTTGTTCAATGTCCTTCAAGAAATGTCGTGCCACCTTAAAACTCATCATTGTCAGATGAGTTTTTCAAATTTGGGATTTAAAAGTAATAATTTGCAGCCAGGACTAGACTATACGGTGAGTGATTAATTTCATCAAAGCTACAGTCTCGTGCAAAGCTACAGCCTGTGAAGAAGCGATGCACCGGCAGTAAATTTTTCACGTCTTTTTTCTTTAATTACTTCCTTGAAATTGTGAACAGTAACATCGAGTACTTAATTAAGAAAATTCCTTTCGAATTTCAAAATACTGTGGCCGTGGTCTTTCCCACGGATGGAGTGACTTTCAATTTTTCGGGTGTGCACCATTCTTATGCCACTCCATAGACTCTTGCTTACTTTCAGGGTTATAGTGATAAACCCATATTTCATCCCCAGTGAATCTCCGGTCGGATATACTCGTTGAACCTCCAAAAACCTCTCTATAGCACTTCACTGGCACTTGAGGAGCCAGAGACTTCGCGTGGATGTTGGAAACTCACTTTTGAGGGATTAAGATGAGCATGAAGAATAGTATGTATAGTACCAACGGTTAGGTAAGTCTCTCTGATAAAAGTTTAACTTTTATTCGGGCATCCATCAGTACAAGTGTCTCAACTTTTTCCGCATTTTCTTTTGAAGCGGCAGGATCGATTTCAATAACCCACCTGCCCTTATTAAATTCACTTGACTTCTATTGAATTGTAGATAAAGAAGCTGCCAAATCGTGATAACAGTCACCACTGCTTTTTTGACTATTTCCTTGTTTTATGAGGAGTTTAATCCCAACGCGGTGTTTGGTTTCCTTCGACCCTGTGAAGTAATGGAACTACTTTTGCAATTGCTAAATTGTTCATCGCGCTAGTAAATTACTTCGACTCGAAAAATACATTGAACGGTCCGCGTATACTTGCATTTACAAAATATATTGGGTGTCTTGTTAACAAACACAATTCCTAATTTAGCGCTATTTTAGCGCATTTGGCATATCTAAACACGTGTCTCTGTATCTTCTTAATACCATCTCACTCACTAGATACAAATTTCTAGACAGGTGTAGCGTCTTCCAAATCAGCAAAATCGATAAAACTTACCTCCGGCAAACTTTACTATTTTTGTTGATAGTCCAGCAGAGATCAAGGCACTGGCCTCAGCGCATATCTATTCAAGATATGTTAAAGAACGCCAAAATACCACACTTTGTTGGGTCCCCGGCCACTCTGGAGTGGAGGGAAATAAAAGAGCGGATGAGTATGCAACATAAAGCCCTGACCCTAGACCTTTAACGAGCTGTAAGGACATTTTCATTCCTCTAAACGAACTGTACACTGCGATTGACTTGAGCATAATCGCGGAAACCAATAAAAGTTTGCCTCTGACTACTAACTGTAGAGTCTCCAAAGCGATCTGGCCAAAACTAATTCTTAAAAGCACAAAATGTATACTTGGATTCAACAGATCAACTACTCGTACCACCGTCCTCACATGTGTTATGACCGGTCACTGCACTATTGAGACCTTAGCCAGTAGAAGGGGTGTACTTCACAATGACTTTTGCAGGAGTAGAAATTGAATCGGTACGACATCTCCTCTATGAATGACTTGCACTTCAAAGAAGCCGTGCCCAATATCTTAGCGATTATTTCTTTGAAGACTTGGAAAATTTGCACAATGTCTCACTGGAGAGACTAGTTCCCTTTTTAAAAAGGTCTAAGTGGATTAAGCAACTTAGTTAGCGGATGGAAATCAAATGCAGGTATCTCAATTAGCCGAGTGTCTTGTCTTAGACAAGCAACCAGGCCAACGTAATCTAACCTACCAATTTCTATGCAAAATATTTCGTCTTCAAGTGAAATAAAAGGATTGCCTGCGTTTGATGCCCGCAGTAGCCATTGAACCCAGTAGTTACGATCGGTATGACACGTATTGGAAATTTTATAATAACGGCCGTATAATCATATAATATTATATATATAAGTACACATAATTATGTCGTAGCCGAATAGGTTTGTGCGCGACTACCACAGGGTGATTCGAATCACCGGGCATAAAAACCCCAATGATAGAAAAAGTTTTTTCCAAGGGTATTTCGATATTGGCATGGCACTTTCACATACAAATTTTCTGCTTAGCGGGCAGAGAAGTGGTAGAGGTCGGCAGTTAGGCCAGCTTAAAATAGTTAAAAGTTCGCGTTGATTTAGAAACTTTTTTTGTTCACGGTGTTATGCAATAACGATTGGTCGATTTCTTTTTTTATATGGAGAAAATGCACAGAGCCGCCAACGAAAACATCGAAAAGTAATGCCATTTTGGAGCAACTTTAGATGCTGGTTAAAAAGTTTGAAATCTTAAAGAAAATATCCTGCATTTTTTAATTTTGTTCAACCGTTTGGGATTTTAAGTAATATGGTTGTATTTGTGATATAATCTATATTTTTGTATAGAAAAATAAATACATACATAGTTAAATCTTTGCAATATGTCGCTCTGCTATTTTTGTGAACACAGGTGTACATACTAAAGCGTAAATCCAATATCCACTCAATAATATTCAATATAAGCTTTTAACAGCACACATATTTCAAAAATTCTTGATCGATTGTCTTATCCGGAAAAAAAATTGGAAAATTTCAACTAGGATAGAAAACTTGTGTGAAGATTTACCCAAACTCATTATCTACCAACTCTTTCGCATTTCTTGAAATACTTCTTTTACAATGACTCAGGAATTTAGAATGAAGAAAATGTTATTAACAAAATTATTTTAATCGTTCATCAAAGCCTTTAAAAGATTGGTATAATTCCAATTAGTTGCGCGTGTAATCTTTGTCGCCCATCTTTGCATGTTGCTACTACAGGGTTTGATTAAAAAGTAATGAGTCTGCCAAGCGATTAACCGAATCGGCTGGTAGGGGAAAATGATCGTTGGACCTTCCCCTTCCACTAGAAACCAGTCACAGTTCGCTATTTTAAAAGTGTGTTAGGATTTTGCAGTGGCGAAAATGCAGCGATCGTTGGAGCAACGATACTCGATCAAATTTTGCGTAAAGCTAAACAAAACGAGTACCGAAACCATTGGGCTACTCAAGGAGGCTTACGGGGACCAATATCTGCCCAGTGCCCAGGTAAAACGGTGGCTGAAAAACCGCGTCGTCCGGGTTCGGCCCATCCTCGTCAACTATTGGACCCTTCATCACGACAATGCGCCAGCGCACACCGCCTTCCTCTGCACCTCTACATTGGCCAAGATGGAGGTTCCGGTGCTTCCCCACCCTCCCTACTCCCAGACCTGTCTCCTCCGGACTTCTTCTTATTCTCGCGCCTGAAAAGAAAGCTGAAGGGGAGGATTTCCGACTCCATCGAGGCGATCCAAACAACTGTGACAGCCGAATTGAACGCGATTCCGGCGGATGAGCTTAAAAAATGTTTCCTGCAGTGGAATGACCGCTACCAGCAGTGTATTGTCGCTCAAGGGTCCTATTTTGAAGAATATTAATTGTATAAGCCAAAAGGTTTAATAAAACTGCTTAAAAAAAATAAGGCTCATTACTTTTCAATCAAACCCTGTATACTAGATTATTAGAAAGTCCCAACACTGCTACATTTTAGGATCGGAAAGTGACGTAATTTTTGACACATGTTTTTTTACTTATTTTCGTCCTAACCTATGGCGCAAAAGCTTGCACGATTGGAATGTTTGAGAGAAAGATTCTTGCGTAAGATTTTTGGGTCTTTGCACGTTGGTGACGGCGAGTATCGTGGCGATGGAACAATAAGCTGTATGAGACATAGACATTGCGAATAAAAATCCAGCGGCTTCGTTGGCTAGGTCATGTCGTCCAAATGGAAACAAGCGTTCCGGTTCTGAAAGTATTCGATGTAGTGTAGAGAAAGGCCTCCTCTTCGTTAGAAAGATCAGGTGGAGAAGGACTTGGTTTCACTTAGTGTTTTCAACTGGCGTCGGTTATCACAAGAAAGAAACACGACTGGCGCGCTTAGTTAAACTCAGCCAAAATCGCGTAAACGGTTATCACGCCAATCAAGAAGAAGAAGAATCCCCATTGCGGTTAACGGCTAGTGCTGCAAAACTAGAATGAACGACTTTTGATGATGCCGCATGGACTTTTCTTGAGTGGTATTGTTAGAAACGAAGACCTTAAGATGGATATTATCAGAGGCAGTCGTGATAGAAACTTAGAAGCCACCAAGAAGGTTTTGGAAAATTAGTTTTACAGCGTGCGATAACGTGAAACCACTGTTTCTTCCTTTTTAATAAAGCCCAAGTATATCTGGAAGTTGTGATTTGTCAATATTATTTCATTTTGGAAAACATACCTGTGTTTGGTATAACTTGTGTACAGTTAAGTACAATATCTATGTACACATAACCTCTACCGTGCCACCTTTATTTATTATCCAAACGGATAAGTAAATGGCTTTTTAAGTTGCATTTAACTCATCTATGTAAGAATATGGAGACAACGCAACAAAATTGGTCCTAACAATTTTTCTTTGGCTCGGAAATTTTGATGTCCCACAACTTTCGGCAGCCTATGTTTGTTTTTGTTTTCGGAAAATTCAGTAACAAGAAGGGTACTGGCAATCATTTAAAAGGGTTGTTCAACTTACTTTCCTTTAATTTTCCTAATCGTAACCGCTAGTCTGTCCTGGCGTTTCTAGTAGTTGTCCCTTAATGATGGAGACATTGGTGGAGCTTGGAAATTTCACGTAGAATATTCAAGTCAAACCATTCACCAATCACATAAGTAGATATAGAGAGAGTATTGCTCGTCTTAAATGCATTAACTACTATTTGAGACGTCCTTAGGGTATAATTTGGCGGACACCCTTGTTAGTATTATTTTGCAATAAAGAATAGATTTTTTCTGCCATACATTTTTCCGAACCTGACGCACATGGACTATGTAGTCATCCTCATAGGTGTAACACAGAGTTTAGGATTGAACTTAATTCACACATAAAACAAGGATTTTCACGATTAATATTTTATTCAATTACAACGATTAATTTACAAAAGTATTTTGCACAGATAACGAGATATGACACAAGAGTACCTTTTATATTACACATCGAAGAACAAGGACCTTTGGACGACGTAAGACATCTGAGATTAGTTGATATCAAACAACTTGACCTTATCAGCGTAAAAAGCTCTCTCACTTCATCGTCGGCAAATCTCGTCTAGTACTTTGCGCTTCCACAGCTTCATCTGCTTGACGGCCGCTGAAACTTGTATCAAATTGATTCGATTGTCGCGTTCCGTCAGCGACTTGCGTAGATGGCGCAACACACGATTCAAGCGTCGATCGCGCGCCGTGAACACATAGCCGGCGTTACGTGCCGCTTCAATGTAGCAGTACTTGTCGTTAAGTGGCATCCGGGACCACATCGCTCCAGCTTCAGAGGCTGTCATCCAGGCTGGTGACCGACGGTTACACACGCGTCTGTACTCGCTCAGGAAATGCATAAAAGCATTGCGGCTATACGAGGCTTTAGCAACGCCCGTTGAATTCGTCGCTTCCTCGGACCAACACAAACACACTTTAGCCATTTTTGTTTCAATTTGTTTAGTGACAGAATTTAGTTGGTCGATTTTTGTCCTTATAATATCAGAAAATGAGAAATCTTAAAATTAAATAAGAATTTTTTTAACATTCAATAAAAATGCAGTTTTTTTTATTTTCTTTAAATTTTCAATTTCGTTTTATTTTTTAACAATTCAAACTTGACTTCTAATTGAAAAAAAAATTTTGTGCCTGAGATTTTTTTTTTTTTTGTTATTCCTACATTAATCATTCATCTGTCATATTGACATCTACGAGTAGTACATGTTTTAACAATTAGTTAGGAAAATTATTAAATATAGCGATTACATTTTAGAAAAACAATAAAATTTTATATAGAACAGTTATTTTAGCATACGAGAATTAATATGTTATTTAATAGGTCAATTGGTCGGTTTCTCTTCAGACGTCCTAAAGTTCTTCTTTCAAGTTGTGAGAGTGTATTGACTTCTCTATTTTTGTGCTGGTTTATTTCGTTAAAATACCTTGTTGATATCGCTTTTATTTCTTCGTCGATTAATGGTATATTGAACGTAGTATGGATGTCATCATTTTTTGTGTACCTGTCGGATATTGTTATTATACGTAAGATTTTTGATTGTTGTCGCTGTACTTTGTTTATGTGAGTTCTTTTTGCAGTTCCCCACACTTAAGGTCCGTAGGTCCAGATTAGCTTAATGGCCGCCTTGTATACTAAAAGTTTGTTGGAAATATTGAGCTTAGAATTTCTGCCTATTAGCCAATGCAATTGTCGAAATTTTTCCTTTATTTGTTTTATTTTCTTTTTGATATGATCTTTCCAAGTTAATTTTGAGTCCAGATGGATTCCAAGATATTTTGCAGATGTTTCAATTTGTATATTTTTATTGTTGAGCTTAATCGACATAGAAGCAATCTCTGTTCTTGTCGTAAATATTACTTGTACAGATTTGTCCTCGTTTACTTTTAAACTCCATTTGTCAAACCACTTCTTTACATTGTTGGTGTACATCTGTAATTTGGTTGTTGCGATTGAGAGGTTTTTGTCAGACGACAATAAAATTGTGTCGTCTGCGAATGTTGCTATAGTAGATTTTGTTTCGTCTGGAAGTGGTATTTCACAGGTAAATAAGACACAGAGCAGTGGTCCTAGAACGCTGCCTTGAGGAACTCCTGCTGTTATTGGATGGTGCCTGAGATTAAGTTATAAATATTTAAGTAAATTTCAAAGCTCGGCTACAAAATCAATATTTTCACTTGATTTTCAATAACAAATATTGAGTTCGGATTGAAGTCAAAGGTTAGAGAAGTTTTTTTCGTCCTATTGGTTATAAAACATAACGAAACCTTACTCCTAAAAGAAATGAAAATTTCTAAATTTTCTCCTCGTATTCGTGTCGTGCGTCTTGATGTTGTTCCACAAATGGAGGGACCTACAGTTTCAAGCCGACTCCGAACGGCAGATATTTTTTATGACGAGCTTTTTCATGGCGGAAATGCACTCGAAGGTTTGCCACTGCCTGCCGAGGGGCGGCCGCTATTAGAAAAAGCTTTTGGTAGCATTTTGCTGTTTCATGCACGGAAATTCGAATCTACGCTCCCCCGAATAGTAGACACGGCTACGGGGGATCCATATCCGCATAAGAAATTATTTATTGCTTTTGTTGGGAACATGCTTCATTATCTTTCAACCTGCCCAGGCATCCTATATAAATAGAATGGAGCGCATCCAAAAGTTTTTTATAAGATTTGCATTGCATTCTTTGAATTTCTTCCAGCCTTTGCTATCATATAACTGCCGGTGTTTACTCTTAAATTCAGTCACCAAACACATATTTGTGATCAGTGGCTTAGACTCGAATACAAAAAATACGAATTGAGAATAATTGATTTAGCGTGAGTTTTTATAGGATAATTTATAGATTATACACGCATACATACACACCTACATACATACATACCATTTTAGGCCGCACATGTATTTACTCGCTTGAAAGTTTGTGATCCGCTGGCATCATCTAATGGGCTCAATTGACACGTTGACATTCGACGCCAGCCAAGCGGTCGACATTGGAGCAAGGGGATGTGTATATGGTGAGGAGCGTCTATCAAGCAGCTGCAGAATATTGAAGTTGTTGGCGTCGTTCACACAGCCTTCTTTTACTCGAACTGACTGACACACTTTGACGGCTTTTTGATAGATGCGTGTACGTGTTGCCATAACGATGCCACTGTTGTCGCTTTGTTGTTGCCGTTAACCCCGCCACTGTTGCTATTTTGCTCACGAAGCTGCACGTCTCGACCAGTGTGTCACATGTAAGTGAAATTTAGAGAAATGCGCACGTGTGGTGGCATACGGCAATATTCTTTCCTCGTAAAATTGAATTTGCCCCATTTTTGTTGTTGTTATATAAAATATGGAATTTCTTTCGAAGTACGCGCGCGCACACACACACATTCTACTTATATTTGTAAGCATCTTGTGCGGCGCCATCAAAGTCAAACAACAGTGGCAACGGAATTTATAGCGTCATGTGTGTCCATCAACAGCCTCCCAACTCCTCACCCATAAAGAACAACACAGTGAACATGTACAACTGCACACATGCATTCATACATATAGTACATACGTACATGCACACATACAAACGTACATAGGTGCGATGTATATGACCGTGCGCGTTTCATATTGGGTGTAATGTATTGTAATTTTATAATTTATATGCATTCCGCGTCTTTATTTCTAACACACACACTTATGAGTGCGTGCATATGCACATAACGCATACATAAGTATATTCCATTTAACACATTTGCCATAAGTGATATTGCATTTTTTTCAGCCATCGTTACAATGTAATTATTTGATCTCAAACGATGGAAATTTCAGAAGTTGCTCGCGTTACACGGCACCGGGTAAAGGAGTTACTAAATGATAAAGATGGAGGAGGTTCAAATACTTTCTGCAGGGAAGCCGCAACCTAAATAAGACAATTTCATAATTCACAAGGCGAATATGAACTAATTTAAAAGACATTAGAGTCTAAGCTCGTTTCAACTACTCTATTCTTCAAACGATAACAAAAAACTAAAGTAAAACTGCTTGAATCTACTTGTACAATATATAAATTCAAAATTTAATTAAAATAGAAAAATATTATTTTTCTTCTTGTTCTTCTTTATTATACGATTAAATCCGGTTCATCAACAATTTTATACAAGAAATACAATTTGTTTGGTTATAAATTAAAAATAAGTAAATAAATATCAACTATCGATAGAGCTGAATGTCCAACAATCATTCCAGCATGTATGAGGGCATCCGGGTGGCCTCGTCGTCCTCGGTTTTCCCATCAATGCACATTTAGCCAACCTATTGTCAGGCTTTCAAGATTTTTCCACTCCCTTCTTCGTCTTCAACTCCATCTGGCAATGTCTTGCGTATCATATATCCCTCTAATCTCTTCGTTTCGCATACGATCTCTGCGAGAATGTGACCTTTGCCTTTTAAGCTTATATGCTTATTTCGCCATATTACATCGCGTAAGCATTCAGAAATTCATGTCGCTGTTTACTTCGGTTGTTAATTCTTTCAATGATGTAATTGAAACTAGCAGGTAGCAGAATTCCATAACCTGCTTAATATTCTTTCCATATTTTGAGCGGTTGTTTCAGCTCTTCGTCTTGGGTACCGAAATCTGCATGTTAATTCCAGATACAGCTTTCTTGAAGGCACACAACAACAGCTGTAGGTGGAATATGGAGCTGAAGAAAAAAATAAAAAAAAGAAACCATACGGTTACAGTGGTAGTAAACCAGCGCTAGTAGTCAGGAGAAATACTCAATCACTTTAACAACAACAATAGTATGGACCATAAGAAGCAAAAAATTCGTTATAAACAAGGATCTGGCATCGAAAGGTTCCAGTGGCTCAGACTTGTTGACATTCTTAATTAATTCGTAGGTGCTGAACTTCAAGTCTATTCACAGGATGGTCTTAGATTTTCAAATAGTATGCCTCCATTTACGTATTTATTGTAAAGAGAATTTTTTATTATTATTTTTAGAGTTGTTAAGGGGGTGGCAATTATATATAAAATGAGAAAATACAAAATGATTCCATTTTTATTTGGAAGTTCATTAGATCCCACTAATGTTTGAATTTGAATTCGCCATATGTCGCCCACTAGCTCTTTTGACAATTTGCAATCTATTCGTCCAATTTTTAACCACTTTTCCGAGTAAATCGCCAGATCCGCACCAACCCATTAGACCACGACGGCCGAAATAATAATGGTTGATAGTAACGTCGGCGAAATAATAACGGGTAAAATGGGGTTTTTCTTTTTTTTCAGCAACACTAAAAGACTTGGCTAAATAAATTTCAATGAATTTAATTGAATTTCGTACCAATCGATTCATCTTTTATATGTATGTATATTTATAATATTGTTTTATATTTAATATCCGAATCAAAAGCACATCAATAGCACAGGACACAGTACAGGACCTATTGACCAGTTTTGACTATTTATTTGTTTCTGTTTTCTGTTTGTATTTTTATGAAAATATATGTAGTTCATTATTCTACACATAAAAATATAAATCCAAATTTGAAATTTTGAAATTTTCTTGTCATTTGTTTATGTGAAAACAAGAATGATAGAAAGAAGATTGCGCCCATCAGAGAGTACGTTACGTCCCGTTTTCCAAGTTGTGCAGTATTGCCAACTATTTGCTCTTCGCAATAAATTTAGTGCTTTTTTATACCGAAAATGCGAAAATTTTGAAGTTTCGTGTTTGTTTCTTTTTTTTACTTTAAAGCTACCGAAACTTTAAGTTAAAAAAAAACTGTATTATTATACAAAAGAAGGTTAAAAAGGCCACTCTGAGAAGATTTTAGTGATAATGAAAAGCAGTTGGTTCTTATAAAATTTGATATTTTGAAAGTGTGATTTTAATTTTTGGCTCCTTTTAAGGTTATGCAAAAATATTAAATGTCCCTCTCTCAACTCTTCTTAAGATTTAAAACATTTTTACACATTTTAAAAGGTGCTTGAATTTACTGAATGTGGATTAAAACCACAGAGGTGTAATCGTTCCTCCCAGCCATCAATCCTTAGTGGAACATAGGGCATCAAGAGGTATATTCGTTGTAAAAATAAGCCACAAAATACCAGAAAATACTAAAGAAATCTAGTAACATAACCTCAAATATAGCAAATAAGTCGTTCCCTTAACAAAATAGTCTCGCTTAACAAAAAAAAAATTATAAATTAAATTATACATAAGCATAACACATTTATTAAAAAAAAACGCACATTTTAAAGGCAATTTGTCACGCATACAAAGTTCTTTAAGTGATTTAATAAAAATTTGTTGGGTTATTTTCTTTGAATGGGCATTTTATTGCGTTTTTATATCCAAAGCTAGGCAACACTGCAGTAGCGAGAGAGAGATTTGACTGCGAAAATCAGAAGAAAACAAACAACACCTGCAATCGCGGGCAATGCCACCAGATGTTAAAAAAAAAGTAAAGCTAAATAAAACTGAGTGAATTATTTAAACCATTATTAAAAAATGTTTATTTTACAAAATTATAAACATAACATTTTAATTAGAACAGGCTAGAAAAATGTCATGAAGAAAGAACTAAAACTCCGAGACTAAATAACAAAAAAAATGCTAAATCAAGTTACGAAAATGGTAATCTGGCCATACTGGAGCTAAAATCACGTAACTCGTTGTCAAATTCGCTGAGAGCAAAGTAACGGGACCACGATAGGCGCCATCTCATTATTCTTTCCATCCTGATGTGAAAAAAACAACTCAGCCCAAAAATATTTATTACATTTTAACTGTTATCATTTGACTGGAAAAATTAAAGCCAACTTTACATTTTCTTAAATAAAATAAAGGTCAATAAATAATTTTTTTCTCGAATCCTTTATCATAAAAGTCACAGCCGGTTGGATTCCTACTTAAAAGTTTTGCAGGTAAAGAATTCCGGTCCGGAGCAATGGACGCTCAAATACACATAACTTCGTAAATTTTGCTCAAATGAACTATAAATTTCAACACAATATTCTTGAGATATTAAGTATTAATTTAAAAAAATGTTTAAAATATAAATAAAAGTTAATTGCTTTAAGGTTGAATTTAGAGGTGCCTTACCATAACGCCATAATGCTCACCGCAACGATATTTACTGTCATCTGTTATTGGTGCCACCTTAAATTTAGCCTTTAAGGTGCATTTGATCTTTTGGTATATATGAATATATTAATCTCATAGTCCGCGCTGAGAAAGGGCAGTGGGAGCAAATGCATCAGACATTTCTATGCATCATGAAAAATTCTAAATTCTCTACTTATGTACTAATCTCAAATTCAATCAAATATAATATCTTGAGTCATCTTAGTATAAGTCACTTTGTTGCGCCGGAACAGTACATTCTGGCGCCTAAACATAGACTTCAGCAAGTCGAATAAAATACGAAAAATGGAGAAATAGACTTTAATGGCTTCTAAACGCAATAGAATTCCTTGCTCTAATTGATGCCTTCCTACCAGTTTTAATGTACGTTTCCCAAACTTTTATAGGCAGATGTATACATTAGGGCGGGTCGATTTAAAAATCGCTCATTGCTCTGTGAAAATCGTATTCTAGGGATCAAAATAAGAAACTTTGCCGAAGGAACCATACCTCTAAAACGAATTCTGAGGGGAACAATTTAAAAATATCACCATTTTTGGCCTTCACATGAAAAAATCAGCTAAATGGCTATGTTTTTTCTTTTTTTTTATTTATTTATAATAATTTCTATTTGTTTCTCTTAAGAAATTTATTTAGTCAGAACATATGTAAATGAAAAAATTAATTTAAGTGAGTTATAGAAAAGAAACTAAAAAGTTCGACCCAAATTGGGGGACATCAGAATTCGTTTTAGAGGTATGGTTTCTTCGGCAAAGTTTCTTATTTTGATCCCTAGAATACGATTTTCACAGAGCAATGGGCGATTTTTTTGCCTCCCCACAAATCGACCCGGCCTAATACACACATATACAATACATATGGGAGTGTGAAAGTGTAAATTCAACAATTGTTGGTGCATTCACTTCTTGTATACCCGTTTTCCCCCCTGTTTCACATGCCTTTCTTACTTATATATTCACCTAGACTCCTATTTGTTTTCTCTTGTTTTATAGCCCTATTTACCTCTATATTCCCCTAGGCTTTTATTTACTTATTCTGCGTTCCATAGATAAATCCTATTTGTCCTTACAATGTTGCAACGACTTATCACTTCTCGTTGCTGCGGACTAGCAATTCTCCGCCATACAAATATACACACACGTATATGCATACATATATGAAAGTTTTATTTCTAGAATTTATTATCAATTTGATTTTACTCGTACATATTAAATTTTTATTTCATTCATCAAATCCATCTTCATCTGCTTTATTCGCCTCAACCGAATTAACTTGGCTTTGATTTGTCTATATCTTCCTTTTCCTTTCTAGTGAATGTCTAGCAAAATATAAGTAAACGATCTAATACACATCTGCTACCATTTTTAGACGTAAACAATCATCCAAAACTCCCACGGTCATTTCCGCTCGTCAACTTCGACAATTCATCCGTTCGTTTTATCCTCAGGCACTGCGATTACTTCCGTTGCCATCTGCTTTGGCCTCGTTCGCTACTTACTCCGTTACTAGTTTTTCGTCTTTGGCCCATCTTTTTCTTTTCTCATGTTAACATGCCACAGGCATTTTTCACATAAAAGGCTGTTTCGTTGCAAAAACCGGAACGACAGCTATACTTGCAGCAGCATCGATAGCCGCAATACAAACACAAATCAATGACAATTGGAATGCGCGCACAAGAAATTTATGCAGGCCTCACTCACCCTCACCGAGCTCGAATTCCAATAGAGCAACAATAATGGAAACCAATATTGATAGCAAATATAAAATAAAAGTATTATGAGAAAATTGGAAAAAATTGGCAACTCATGAAGTTGGCGCGAAAAAATTCGAAACATGTAGAAAGGCATTAAAAATAATTGCAACGCCGGAATTGCCACAATGCGAAGGAGAATCTGGCAGCGAAAGCTTTAACAGCAAGGAAGACTGCGCACATTCGTATACTATTACCACATATTCGACAGCTGTAGACATGGGCGCTTGAGCGTCGCATATCGATTAGTAAACTGTAGGTTGAGGTTACGATCCTTTTCATGGATATATATAAAACACAATTTTTTAACCTGTCATCCATCGGCGAGCAATGCTGGAATGAATCCGCATGCATTTCTGTCATGAAAAAAATTCTCATAAAAATCATCTACCAATTTGGGGGCTATGTTAAATTGAATCAGCTCGGCCCAAAACTGTTGGTGTATGCATCGTAATATTCTACAATTTTTCGTGTTTATGTAGTACAAGAGTTAAAATCCAATCCAAGTTTGGACGAAATTGCAATGTGATTTACAGAAATGTGTTGCCAGAATTGCTTTGGTACATTCCATTGGGATTTCTTTACTCGAACTTGATTAAATGGAAGCGTTATTCGTTATCCGAATCGCAAAAAAATTGAAAAAAAGTTGTATTATTTCACATACTCCTCATCTGCATTCCATAATTCCAAACTCCATATTTTAAGGCTTTCAAATTTTAAAGTTTTATTGGGAAAAATGGTTAATCGTGAAAAGCGGTCCACAACTTTATTCTCTCTCTTTTGTATCATATCTGCTTCTACTTCAAACAGGGCGAATCAAAATGACGTTATCTCTAGTGTCCAGTATTACAGCCGTTTTCCCCCAAGACTCGACACAGCTCGACTGAAATGTGTTGCTTGTGTTCGGTAGCAAACCCTTATGATAGGTCTACTAAGCTTTAACAGCTTCCTCAAGCTCCAAACTGAACCAAACTCACAGCAATGAGTTTTTTTTTTTGTTGCTGATAATCCATCGTAACAGAGCTAATTTTCATCTCTTCTCATTTTAGTGATCGACGTCTTTAGATTTTAATTCGCATATTTGGATATTTTGCATGGCACTTAAAGAAAATCTTCAGGTTATGTCATTAGTTATGAGTTTTCAAACCTTTCTTGCTCCTTGTCTTTCACATCGAAATCAGCCCTCCAGTTGGGTTAAAACGAATGGAAAAGAAAAAACTTCCCATTTATTTAGTACTTTGTTGGGTATTCTTTATCGTCAATTCCAGCTTCAAATCTAAGTGGCATGAAGTAAACCCATTTTTTTGTGTATTCTAGACTAATTTGGATCCACTCCTCAAGTAACACCTTTTTTCTTGACCTTTTCTTTGTTATGGATGTCATATTTTCTTATATACCAGGTTGTTCAATAAGTTTTGTGATTCGATAAGAGAGGGCGTTGCTACCAGCCTAAATTATTATTATTTTTTTGTTAAGTTGGTACCATCTTCTTATAAACGTAATTGAAGTTTCATTTCAATCTATCAATTCATTCCTCGTTTACAAACCCTTTAGTATTGACGTGTTGCAGTATTTTCTACAATGGAAAAAATGAAGTATCGTTCAGTGTTGGAGTTTTTATTTTTGAAATGTTTCATACCAAATGAAATTTATAAACGAATGTTAAAAGTGTATAAGGAAAAGTGGTCGTACAAGCCATAAAGTCGATCTACGTCAGGGGCGTCCAAAAACAGCAACAGAACCAGAAGTCGTAGGAGGCCCTATTGGAAGATAGTTGAGTGACTGAAAGAGGTTTAGTAGCATTCCTAGGCATCTCATTGGGAAGTGTAAGCAATATTTCGACTGAAGTATTGGCTTTTGCAAAGCTCTCTACACGGTAGATGCCGCATTCGCTAACAATGAAGCAAAAACATATTCGAATGCGGCTTTCTCAGCAACATTTAGAGCGTTTCCGAAAGAATAAAGTAGATTTTGTGCGTCGATTCATAACAATGGACTCTGTCCCCATGATCTTAAATCAAAACAAATGGCTAAAGAGTACTGTGAACCTGATTCTTCGGCTCCGAAACGAGTTCGTGTCCAGGAATCGGCCAAGAAAGTGTTAGCATCAGGTTTTGGGATACGAAATGAATTTTATTTGTGGTTTACTTGCAAACTGGTTAAATAATAAGTTCTGAATGCTATTGTAATAGTTCAGCTGTACGAAAAACTTCGTGAAAAAATACCCAGTTTGCAAAGAGAAAGAATTATTTTTCATCAGGACAATGCGCCGAGTCACAAAAGCATTTTGAAATGGCTAAAATCCATGCATATTTTGCAGGCCTTCCAGATGCTCACAACAGTCGGATTCAAGTCACTAATAGCTTTTTTAAAATACTTTTCTTCTTGAACACAAAGAGCTTTAGTTTCTTTAGCAAATTGAAAACGTATAGGCCGACAAATCCTTGTGGAGGATGGGTGAGGGTTTTTCCAAATTATCTTATCTGGGTCAGAGGTAATCGATTTACAAATTAATTTCAAGGGTACATAAGATGTAACAATTAAGCTTCCATCTTCCGTTCTCGGATCAGAAAAACTTTGCTTGTATTCGCTCTGTCCAGTGCTGCCATCGAAACCCCATTTACCTACTAATTCATACTCAATGCAACTTGATTCAGATATATTTACCAATACTGGTTTTTGAGATTCGAGAATTCGAGAGCAAGTGTGGTCCAACAAACATTGTCAATTAATTTCGGCAGATGATTCTGTAACGCCAATTCCTGTTGGGTAACACCGTTTTTTTTTGCGTCAAGAACTTTTTTATAAGATGGTAAAGCGTTAGGCAATTTTGAATGAATAAAGTCTCTTAATAACAAATACTGATGTTTGGTGAGTTTTGCCTCATTAAATAGAGACAAAACTTCGTCCGTATTGAATTCTAAAGAATTTGAATTTGATTGCTTTGAATTACTTAGCATTGCATGAATAGCGGAACTATCAACATTAGCTAGATGGGATAACCTGCGACGCTTTGTCCTCTTGCTGCAATCCTCAAAATCTTTTCTGTGTCCCTGCCTGTGTTCGCTCGGAGAAGGATTCGAAGAGTTTTTCACCTTGCGACTCCCGCTTTTTCAACACACATAATTCGGTTTCAGTTAACCAATTACTGTACTTGGCAATCAGCCTTGTTTTTGATCTTTGCACTTCTTTCCAGTATCAAGAAATCCGTGAACAGATCCAAGAAACACGACTTTTAACGTCTTCTAAGGATAAATTCTCAGAGTTTGGTAAAGCTTGAATTATGTTCTTCAGTACGTGGCGACATCTATCAACATCATTTTTAATGCTATTGTAACATAACCACGTGCCCAGAATATGTATGCACGTAAATGAACACTTCAAATTTACACCTAAAACAAAAAAAAATCTTTATTAGCAATCTTGGTAGAATCACAAATACTACACATAGGTACAGATTATACCCTATATCAAGCGCAATCGCAGGTCATCGCAGCTGGAAATTATTTTTCCTTAAAGAGGGCATGTGTAAGAATATTTTAATATATGTTTCATTTGTGCAGCTTCGTTAACTTAACTTAGCTTAGTTAAAACTTTACAAACTTCTTATAAAAAAAAATAAACGGCAAATTTTAAAGTACGTATTTCGTGCGGTCTGAAAACCTATTAAATAATAATTAAAAAAGATCACAACACGTTTAACATGTCGTACATACCTTCAACTTGAATTTCCATTGTACAACAGGTCATAAACACAGTAATGCTTAGAAAAATAACACTTCCCGGAACTGAGTAAGTACAGAGCGGAGACCACGCTAACTATCACTTTTCAAATTCTCTTACTTTGGAGGCACAATTATAAGTGAATTGTTTGTGCAGTTGAAATTTCTTTTGTACTCTAAGTTACTATGACTAATGAACTAACATTTAGCTAAATATTGTTGCATAATTTTAACATGACTATTTTCATCCAATGTCCTATGGCGGAACCACTGTGCAATGGATCAAAAAGAAATTCGTGTTTTTATTTTACGCTGCTTCTTAATGGGGAAAAATACCGTTCAAGCGAAGCAATGGCTAGGAACACTGCTCTAGCAGAAACTACAATATGTTATGTGTTTATCGAACCGCCGAACTTATTGAACAACCCAGTATGCCTTTACAAGCTATCACAAATTTTGTTTTTTCCATTTCAAGCTTTTTATAACAAACTAATTGAACGTGTTTTAAAAATGTTTCTGAAACAATGTTTATCTCATTTTAAATTGGAATTACCTCTTCCACCATATATTTTATGGTATAAGCTTATTTGCAAACTCTCCTAAGTAGAAGAATATTCTCGTCGGTTACAATTATCTGTGATATCCTTAATAGTAGCATTGATTGTCCTCTATTGTTGAAATTTATCAAATTTTGTGTCACTGGAAAAAATCCCCGGCGGTATTATATATTTTCTGTCGATATTTTTAAATCCCATTATGACTTGAATCAACCTATAAATAGATCTTTAATTTAGTGCAATAAAATAGAAGTAGACGTACTGTTTTTGTTTCAGCAACTTTTGTTTTAAAACTCTATTGTTTTCTTATTTTAAGTAATAATTAATTTTACTCAATAAGTTTCCTAAAGATTGTGCCTTTTATATGTCGGGATTAGAGAACAAAAACAAATTTTAATCATCCAAAACATAAATTCTGAATGCCGCAACCACTTCTTCAGGTGTCGAAAATCGTTGACCTCTCAGTTTGTTTTTTACATACGGGAATTAAAAGAAGTCATTCGGTGCCAAGTCAGGACTATACGGCGGATGACCCATTAATTCGATGTTTTGGGTGCTCAAAAATGCAGTTGTTTGAGCCGATGTGTGAGAGCTCGCATTGTCCTGGTGAAGAGTGATCCGTCTTTGGCGATTGGTTTTCCTAATTTCTTGGAGGACAACTGGCAAACAAATGGTTGTGTACCACTCAGAATTTACTGTTCTGCGTTGTTCTAGTGGTACGGTTGCGACATGTCCAGTTTTTCCGAAAAAACAGGCGACCATTTGCTTGGAAGTGCTTCGTGCGCGAACAACTTTTGTTGGATTTGGCTCATCTTGAAAGACCCATACAGTCGAATGCTGTTTACTTTCGGGCTCATACGCGTAAATCCATGATTCATCACCTGTCACGATGTCATAGACGTGTTTCGAAGCCCCGCGATCGTATTTTTTGAGCATTTCCTTCAACCAATCGACACGAGCCTTTTTGTGAGCGATTGACAAATTGTGTGGGACCCAACGCGAACCAATTTTTTTGACAGTTAAATGTTTATGCAATATTGAATGAATGCTGATCCCACTAATGCCTAAGATTGTCTCAATCTCACGATAGGTCACATGACGATCTTGCAATATCAGTTCGCGCACGGCATCAATGGTTTTCGGAACAACCACTGATTTTGGACGACCTTCACGAAATTCGTCTTGGAGTGAACTACGACCACGATTGAATTCACAATACCATCGATAAACACTGGTCCTTAATGGAGCTTCATCGCCAAAAAGTTCGTCCATTCAATGTTGCTGAGTTAATCCACGTCGAAAGTTGTAAAAAATAATCGCACGAAAATGTTCACGATTTAATTCCATTTTTGGACCGAGATGAATATTTTAAGTTACTGTAAACAACACAAATAGCGCTGGTATTTCAAAACGTTCTGAGTACGTAAAAGCTAAAATATGTCAAACTTTGCGATACAGCTGTCAGTTGCCAGATTGCAACACCAGGGTTGCCAAATACCGAAATATAAAAGGCGCCCCTCGTACAAGGGTTGCATTTTATTTTTGATGTTTGGAAACAAAGAAATCATTCCGCGCCAAATCAGAGCTGTAAGGCGAATTATTCGATCTTTCGAATGGTTCAGAACTCTCGCGTTGGTTTGGTGAGAGATGACTCGTCTTATGCGGTTAGTTTTCTTTAGTTCTCTGAAAACTTCTGGCAAACAAATTCAATAGTCACAATTCCCATAATCATATTCTGGTAAAAGTCCACCATTTACAAGAATTTGAGACGGATTTTGAAGAGAAGAGAGAGGAAGGGGTGTAGATGCAGATTTTGAGCACGTGTAAAGATAGTTTGACAAATGTTGACAAGACGCTTGCGTGTCAACGTGTTTGTTATTATTGCTTTTCTACGTTTATATTACCCCACACTTCTGGGCGGCATATAGAGTAAAAAGTTATATGTACATACATATATAATTATTGAAATATTATGGTAAGCGGAAGAAGTACAAAATATACGATGTGATTCCACCATTTAGAGCAATAGAATGGAGCCAAGTCTACTAAGATTCACAATACGGCGTTATCAAAGTATACTAAAAGCAATAATTCCATATGCGGGCGCCTGATGGCTCAGAAGTGCTCAATTTGTTTTTGTTTTTGCATGTACGTAAGTAAGCTCTAATGGTGTTCCTTATTTTGTTTATTGAACTGCGGCACGCACAGCTCAAAAGCTGCTGTGGGACGCTTGGCTGCTTTAAGAAAGTTGACTGGCAATACCGAAAATCCTCCCTTCCACCTCATTGAGTTTTCCATAAGCCAAGAAAAGGCTGCACATGCCCACCCATACATCCATATACTACACCCAAGTACATATATTTATATGAGCGACGTCAGCACATACGCTTGCTTTAATATGCTAATTTGTAGTCGCTGCGACTACCTACACACAAATAAACATACAAATAGAGAGAAGCGCATATTTACTTCCAATTGCATGAGCAGCAAAATATTCTGTCTGCTGCTTCCAGCATAGCCAAATATTTTCTTAACCTCTGTGTGGCATCATACACTATGCCTTCACGTCTTCGCTCTCCCTAAAGCTCTTCAACGACATATACTCTTACGAGCATAATACGAGTGTCGTACATTTGGTAGCTCAGCATACTCGTAAAGTGGGATTTGTGCGCTCAGCCCCGTTGCTTTTACTGTTGCTATTTTTTACTTTTATTTTTTTTTTACTTCTATTTTTTTATTTTCTTCTTGTTTTTTTCACTTTCATTGTGTTCGTCTCCTCCGCTCCCTGGGAAGCCACATTTAGGATTCATTTCGTGCGCTTCTCATATTCGTTGCCGCTGCTGGGTAAATTGGACGCGTAGAAACCTTTTCAAATAAACACAATTTTTTTTTTTCGTTAAAAGCAACAAATGCATGGAACGTGCAACGCATACGAAGAGATAATTCCTCCCACCTACTGAGACCTGTTAGATGCCTTTCATGGCTACGAGCTGAAAGGATATTCGAAAGGATGTAGCTCTGGCACCGTTATTTCGTTCTGCTGAATTTTCCTCAAAATTTCTGATTTACCATGTAATTGCGCTGTCAACATATGTGGCAATTTTCCTAAAAAACATTATACAATAGCACAATAAATAGGGAAATGTATAAGATTGTGGACTTGAAACTTAAAATAAACCGATGTGAGAAGCGAAAGATAAAATAAGCGAAGGAAAAGCGGCGATGAACAGATGAACTGAATCGGTAGTTTTAAAGTAAAAAATAGCACAGCTTGTGAAGCTAGTAAATTAACAACAAGCAAACCATGTACCTGTATGTATGTATGTATGTAAACATACAAATTATGTTCCAAAATATGTGAGACGTTTTAAAAATACAAAGGGGGGTCGAAAAGTTTGCGTAATGGAGGAGGAAGTTTGCGTTGGGGAGGAGAGATGCGAAGGCGCACGACGTAGCCGAGTGTGTTGGTGAATGTTCAAAACCCAGTGTGGGCGTGAAATACTAAGAGATAGAAGAAATATTTTCTATCACCGATCGCCTCTCGCCAGGCGGCTAAGTGTATTTCTGCTATGGAAAATCTCCTAATAAAAAATCATCTGCCTCTCGGAGGTCTTCGGAGGAAACTTCGGTCCCTCGGGTGGTCACAATGTATTTGCATATATACTCAACGGCCGAATACTACAATCAGGCAACAAAAGTCCAGTGCAATCGGTTCATTAGGCTGTATCAAATGGGCAGATAAACAAGTCAACCGGAGAGAAAACATGAACTATAGAGAAGCTTGAATTTCTTGTCTTGATCGAGTACCTCGCTAAGAAAATACTACGGATCATTCTTCTTTATTGGAAAAATCTTAATACAGAATAAAGCTATCACAGTAATAAATTATTATTTCTTATTTTTTACATTTAACAAAATTATAAAATATTCGATATAATATTGGATAATTGTCTCTGCTTCGTGCTGCTTCAATCAACTGTCCAATAGTCCTTAATCCACATAATATGACCAAAATAAGTTTCGTTAAGACTTCCTTGTTACAACTTTGCCTGTCTAAGATTTCATGTTCAAGCCGTAATTCACGTAATTTGTGTTTCACAGGTCATTACAGAAAACACAGCAAGAAAAATTATTTCATCTATTCAAGTCAACTGAAGACGCTACGCTTAAGTAAGCAACGTCCTCAGTCATTGCTGAGAAATTCGAAAAAAACTTGTTCTGGAAGATGAATATAGGTATGAAAAACAAACAAATTGCGAAAATGATTGGAGAATCATCTGCGACGATTTTACTATCGTCCAATGTAAACAATGTGTAAACATTTTACTTGAGTACAAGACTATTTTTTAAATCAACTTTACCACCTATTCAGCATATTTTGTCAATAACTTCACTGGAAAAAATTTTTCTAAAAAATGTAAGCACCATTTGATATGAAAGAAATTTAACGGGTGACATAAAGGGATATTTGCAATTAACAAATAGGTACGGGACAAAGCAACGTAGTTTAAATTAAACAAACAAATATTTAACTCTCGTCACCTGTTGGTGACACTAGGAAATAAAGGGTTAGTCGCAGCAGGAGGCAATGCAGTGGCAGAATAATCGGCCCGCCTGTACTTTATGTGGTCACAATAGCTGGAAAGTAAAGTAATATGCAATTAGTGGAATTACATGCCAAAATTGTCAACAATAACTCTTTATTAACAAAAAAATATTAATTCAAAGTTTTTCCCCCCAAATGTATGAAATACCATTATATGTGCATTAAACTATGAACATGCATATTTTTCTATTGGGTATTTTTAACCCACGATTGGTTCTGTAATTATTCTTAATAATACCGAGTATTTTTTAAGAGTTTAAAAACTGAAAATGATAATACAAAACAGAAATATTGTTGGAATAATTTTTTTTATTATAATTTGGTAGATAATTTCATGGCATTTATTTTTTGAATATGATATCCGTCATATGTCCGCCGTGACTACGAGTTACATGGTTCATTCGATCAGCCCAATTTTTAACTACTTTTTCCAATAAATCTGGCCACATGGCGTTTATGGTGGCTTGAATATTACAACAAATCTATTGCTAAGCGTGCTGTAAGGCAATTTCGCCGTATTGTTAGAACCAAATGTCGTATGTATATGTTTAGCTGATTAATATTTGCAAACAAAAATAGCGATAGCGCTCATCGTTCACTTTAACACCTACTTCCTTAACAACTCCTTCCTCATTTCGAAAGAAATAAAAACGCCGCCTGTGCTATATGAACTTCATAACAAATTTATTATTTTTTTTTTTTTTCAAGGATATGGATGTGGACGATATGTGGTTTCAACAAGACGGTGGCACTTGTCACACAGCTAACGAAACAATGGCTCTTTTGCGCGAAAAATTTGATGGCCGAATAATCTCACGTCGCGGCGATGTCAATTGGCCACCAAGATCATGTGATTTGACACCGTTGGACTTCTCTCTTTGGCGTTATTTGAAAGAAAAAGTGTACGTCGATAAGCCAGCAACAGTTCAAGAGCTAAAGGATGAGCTAATTCGGCACATTAACGGCATAGAACCTCAGTTATGCCTCAGCGTCATCGAAAATTTGGACCATCGGATGGAGGTGTGCTGCCCAGGCCGCGCCACCCATTTGGCCGATATATTGTTCCATGCATAATTGAGCCATACCAATATTATCATAATAAAGAGAAATGACAATAATTTCCTAAAACAATTGTATTTTATTCAAAATCAACTCCGGCCTTTAAAACTTAACCACCCTTTATATATATATATTTGGCGCGTACACCCTTTTTGGGTGTTTGACCGAGCTCCTCCTTCTATTTGTGGTGTGCGTCTTGATGTTGTTCCACAAATGGAGGGACCTACAGTTTTAAGCCGACACCGAATGGCAGATATTTTTTATGAGGAGCTTTTTCATGGCAGAAATACACTCGGAGGTTTGCCTGCTGAGGGGCGACCGCTATTAGAAAAATGTTTTTCTTAATTTTGATGTTTCACCCAGATTCGAACCAACGTTCTCTCAGTGAATTCCGAATGGTAACGGCTACGGCGGCCGCCCTGAACAGAAATATAAACACAGTTTGCCATTCTTAGCTATCAAACCATAGTTATAAATATCGATAGTTCTGATGCAGCTAAACAAATAACCAATAAGAAGTTCGATGCTTATTTATGTGCCTATTAAGCATGATATCGAAGCAAACACAAATACTGTTATTCATCTGTCATTGACTGTCGTAAATTATTACAGAACGAAAGAGAAAGTCGTATCTTAGAGTCAAAAATAGTGAAACGCCCCTTTTGAGAGTTTTTTCTCCCGGACTACCAAAGTGAGTATTTAGTGTTTTTTTATCATAGTTTGGCAGTGGCACCTCTTTACCGCTGGAAATCCGGACAGAACTTCGATATCATATCTTCGTTTTACGCTTGAGCAACTTTGGAAAATATTGCAAACTTATTTCAACATCATTTTTTCTGACGAAACACATTTATTTTAACAACCAAAACTGCCTCATCTGGGGATCGAAAACCACGCGCGTGATCATCTAGAAGCCAAAGCATCCTCAAAGAGACAGTTTAGCGGCTTTTTTGGAGTGGAGGCATTATGGGCCAATTTTCTTGGGAATTCCTGCCAAAAATATCATTTCGGTCAACAGTGAACACTACTGAGTCATGATAAACGATTTTTGTGATCAAAAGTTTATGACATGAACTTGGACGAGCCATGGTTTGAGCAGGATGGTGCGGAAAATTAGGTTGAAAAAATGCGTTACCGCAAAGTCATCCAAGATAACCACATGAATGGAATTGTATTCCGTAAATAATGGCAATATTTGCCCTTTCGAATAAACTAATAATATATCGAGAAAAATTTACTTATGTGCATTTTTTCGAACTTTTAAACCGCTTTATGGGTCAGATTGAACAAAACAACTTTTTACAACTAACTCAAAAATTTAACTAAACTACTTTTTTTGGAGCTTTCAGCAGCTTTTGTGAAATACCAATCATTTAGTTTAGTTCTTTTCCGAATAATTGTTAAATAAATCTAAAACAATATTCAATATTAATTTTATAAAGTAAGTGGAATTTTTAAAAACAAAAGGTAAGAGATTGAAAGGGTGCTTAGTCCTTTTCCAATTTCAAAGTAGTAATTCCAATTCAATTTCAATGTAGTAATATTGGTGATCTCAGAGAAAAAGTTTCTCTGATTCGTTTCGCTCACTAGAAATACTCGTTTACTATGGAATACATTATTTGTAAGTAAATGCACGCATAAACGAATCTGCATATGTCTGTCCTTTTCCAACTCAGCTAGAAACATTTGTATGTTGATCCTTTTCATAGCACCCTTCAAAGTAATACCGCTCAGATAACAGGTGGCGCTAAAGTAATCATCCTATCAGAAAATGGTATAAATTTTGCGATTGGCCCCTAATGTCAGTTCTGTCGTTAATAAACAATGTTACGGTACACTGCTCCAGAACGCGGAATATTGCTGACTATTTATTTGACCAATAATCGGTCGGTGACTTTGGCACACCGTGAACGCCTACTGCGACACCAACGCCTACTGGTGAAACACTGCGACGTTTAGCCGCTCGCCTCGAAGAGACTAGCACAACACGAGATGCTGCCAGGCGTGGCAGACCGCGGAGTAGCCGTTCTGCAGAGAATATTGCTGCTGTAGCCGAGGATGTCATGGAAGCGCCGTCGACATCGACCAGACGACGTGCCACGCAAATGGGTATCAGTCGACGGTCTTTACAGCGAATTTTGGTACAAGATTTGAAGATGTTTCCGTACAAAGTCCAGACGGTGTATCAGCTGTTAGCTGCTGACCGCCAATCGCGTCTAACATACGCTCAAGCCACCAAGAGGAAGATGATTTTTCATCAAAAATAATCATGAGTGATGAAGCCCATTCCCATCTTAGCGGGTATGTAAATAAGCAAAATTTACGCTTCTGGGGCACTGAAAATCCGCGTGTAACCCACGAAGAGCCATTACACCCGCTCAAAGTCACTGTATGGTGTGCTGTTTTCGCTGGAGGAGTCATCGGACCTTTTTTCTTCGAAGACGTCGCGGGCCAAACGGTTACTGTGAATGGTGAGCGCTACAGAGCAATGATCAACGATGAATTGGGATTGGAAAACATGTGGTTCCAATAGGACGGTGCAACGGCACACACTGCACGTGCCACAACCGATATGCTGAAGGATGCATTTCCCGGGCGCCTAATCTCAAGTTTTGACGATTTGCACTGGCCAGCAAGATCGCCTGATTTGACCGCTCCAGACTTCTTTTTGTGGGGCTTTTTGAAGTCGCGGGTTTATGTCAACAAGTCTCAGACTCTTGCAGCTCTTAAAGACAATATCCGTCAAGAATGTGAGGACCCATCGCCGGAAGTTTTGGCCAAAGCGATGGAAAATGCCATAAAAAGGGCTCAAATGGCAATCAACTGTGGCGGCGGCCATTTACATGACATCATATTCTCGACTTGATGTAAAAAAAATTAAAAGACCAAATAAAAATAATCCACAAGAAGAATCAAAGTTTTTCATTTTTTTTTTAAATTACAGCCAAAAAACATCGCAAGGTTACTTTTGCGCCACCTTGTATAATATATATACTTGTGCTAGCCATTTTTCGAATCCTCGAAGCTTCTGATATTACGAGATTTTTTTAGACCGAAGAGAAGATTGAATAAATTTTACATTGTCTACAGACAAGCCAAAGTAGCTGATAATTTCTACAAATTCTGACCCCAGCGTGTATGTATTGAAATTTAAAAAGCCACATTTTGAACAAAGCTTATATATACAAACATGCGTATGCACTTATATAATATATAAAGACACATATTATATTCACATATACGAGTACATGAAAACGTATGAGCCCCTAAGCGGGCACAGTAAGCAGCGATGCAAAATATGCAAATACATACTCGAATAAGTAAATACTTATATCCAAATGATCCTGCGCGTATTTACCACGTCGCGGTGTTTAAACACCTAAAGGGACTGCCTTTGCTTTATAGCCGGCTTGCATGTCGCCAGCATTTCACATAAATCAAGTCGATGAAACCGAAATTGAAACAGGCTATGCATATGCGCTCACAGGTACATTCCCCGCTTTTCACATTTTCTATTCTACACACACATATACACACACAAGTACATATATGTAAATTTATATAATAAATAGAGAAGATAAGGGAGATATGCACGTACGTTTTTAATATTGTTACTTTATTCCTCATGCTGATGTGACTACGGTTGCCTACTGCAACAATATCAACTAAGGAAGGGATACAATAAGCGTCGAAATATTTCAAAATTAGCTTCCCGTTGTCACGGGAAGTCAAGCAAAAGACTTCGTCCTCTCTTGGGATTTCATGCTAATGCGCACCTATAACAACTTTCTTCATCACCACCCATTATGCTAATTAACTTCCAAAAAATATACAGTGTTTTTCAAAGGAGAGAATGCACATGTGACCATCCATAACTTTTATGAACTTCATTTTATTTTTACAAGTAGGTGCTTGGTATGCGAAGTTCGCTTCTAATTGATAAAGTTAATTGAATGTATGAACCTCTCATAAATACGAGAGACTTTTGTTCCAACCTCCCTACACTTTAGTTTTAACATCTGTCTGTCTCGTGTCTTAACTTTGTTTCACTTTCCCATGTGGGCACTTGCTGTCTCAACATTTCATTTTCGAAATTTCACCAAGCAAATCAGTTTGCTGAGTTCGTTAAGTTGGCATGCAAAGCCGACAAGGTGAGTTATCAAACTACAGTTGCTGTTAAGACAGCTATGTTACGATATTAGGGAAAGCGGAAATGTACTACAGTGGAGATGTGTGGCATTCAATTGGTGTTTTACTGCTTTTTTAACATAATCCTTGGAAGATGTGGATGTGGAAAAACAAACGAGCAAATCTCGAAGGGGATGAACTCCTTTAACTCGGCATTCTGAAAAAACTTGCATCCACGAAATGAATTTATACGTAAATAGCGAAATTGTTACAGCAGTGCGTACTACTGTGTTTTATATATATTTTTGTTGTTTGTAACAGAATCAAGGTCGACGTAAACTCCCAATAAAACAAACCATCTACCGTTCGGAGTTGGCATGAAACTGTAGGTCTCTCCATTTGTGGATAAACATCAACAAAATGGTGAAGCAACTCGGTCAAACCTGCAACGAAGAGTGTAAGCGAGAATTATATTTATGTACTTACATATAAGTACGATTTTAAATAAATTTACTTTATTGAGACAAAGATCACTAAGAGAGCTAAAACAATTAATTTCGACATTACAAAAAAAAAAACAAGTCCCTTGGCCATGACCTCATCTCGGGGAAAATTTTACAGCATATGCCCGACAGAGCAATAATTTATCTTAGGAACGTTTTCAACGCTGCTATACAGTTCAAATTCTTCCCAAAGACATGGAAAATTGCCGAAATCATTGCGATCCCAAAGCCCAATAAAGACGCAATAAGTCTGCTGCCGACAATATCAAAAATATTTGAGAAGCTACTCTATAACAAAAATAAATTGAATTCCCCAAATGAGTACAGGAAGATTTATATTATTTAATAACAAATAACACCTTGAGTAAGCGCCATAAAAAAAGATATTCAAATAAAAAAGCGTTTATTTATTTTTAATTATTTTTTGGATATTTATGAAGATAACCTTAAAGTGCAGAAGATTTTTAGACCGGTGCGTTTTCCTGTAAGAACAAAGACGGCGATCTGGTGGCTGGCATCCAGAGAATACTTAAATTATGGAGGGAACACTTCTCAAGCCTGTTAAATAGTGATAGCCGCGCATATCACAGAGAATGTGAAGATCCCGATTCGCCAATCGTTGACGACGGAACTTTCGTTCCGCTACTCGACCATGACAAGGTGAGAATAACAATAACGCGGCTAAAGAACAACAAAGCCGCGGGCGCCGACGGACTGCCGGCTGAGCTATTCAAACATGGCGGTGAGGAGCTGATAAGGTGCATGCATCAGCTTCTATGCAAAATATGGTCCGATGAAAGCATGCCTGCCGATTGGAATTTAAATGTGCTCTGTCCAATCCATATGAAGGGTGATCCTGCAATCCGTGCCAATTATCGCGGGATTAGTCTTCTAAATATCGCCCATAAGGTTCTAGCGGGCATACTGTCTGAAAGGCTGAAGCGCACAATTAACCAACTGGTTGGGCCTTATCAGTGTGGCTTTAGACGTGGAAAGCCTACCATCGACCAAATATTCACAATACGCCAAATCTTGTAAAAGACATACATATGAAAGGAGAATCGACACACACCATCTTTTCGTCGACTTCAAAACTGCATTCGACAGTACGAAAAGAAGTTTCCTGTACGCCGCGATGTTTGAATTTGGTAATCCCGCAAAACTAATACGGTTATGCAAGATGACGTTGCTCAATACCAGCCGCGCCATCAGAATTGGGAAGGGCCTCTCCGAGCCGTTTGATACCAAACGGAGTGTTTGAAAGAAAGATTCTGCGCAAGATTTTTGGACCTTTCTTTGTACTTTGGCAATGGCGAATATCGCAGGCAATGGAACGATGAGCTGTATGAGCTTTACGACGACATAGACATAGCGCAGCGAAAGATCCAGCGGCTACGTTAGCTGGGTCATGTCATCCGAATGGATACAAACGCTCCGGCTCTGTTACTATCTTGCGTGGCATGCCACTAGGTTTAGATACTTTAGCTCATCGTTTCTAAATGATACTGATGACCTTAGGGGAAATAAGTGTCAGCCAGATAAATGGGTTTGCACTAAAACACAATGGTTTAACGAGGAGTAGGAAACGAACTGCTACTGTGGTATGACAATAGATGACTGTCTGGCACTTCTACCTACCTACCTAAGATCCACTCAGGGCCTATGCAAGTATACCTGATATCCATCTTCTAACAATCGTAATCGTTTTAACTACAAAACTCCTAGTTAATATAATATAATGTATTTACGGCGAGAACGTGCAATACTTGAAAGGGTTTTGGGACACTCAGCATCGTACAGGACATGTGCTCATCCAGTGCTAAATGGGTGGCGGTTCGAGCGTTTGCTGGAAAAATTATGCTACGACTCCAATTCATCGAATGGGAGCGCAAGACCCAGCAACAGCAGCTACAGTTGCAATTACGAAATGGAGATGAACTGTTTCCGGACAGAATGACGACAAACACAGACACTTGATGAAATGTTTACAACGGTCCCAGGGTGGAAATCAGCCGAGGAGGAGGAATGTTATAGTGTTAGTGGGAGCATGCCCCACATATCACTGGTGCGACGGCGCCTTTGATGATGTTTCTGACATTTTGATTTTAACCTCCTACCCAAAAAAAAAAAGTTTTTACGGCGTCCGCCGTAGCAGGGGAACATAAGTTTGAATCTCCGTGAATAAAACACCGAAATGATAGAAAAAGTTGTTTCTAATCTTTTTTCTTTTTCGATATTTGGATATCATTTTATATATTTCAAAGTGTGTGGACTATATCGACACTGAAAACAGGCTTACAAAATTTTGTCAACACAGCAAGGTTAATGGCGTCTGACCTGGCAACCGTGAAACCAGCTGGATAAGTAACGCTTTTAGGTGAAATACTACTTTTGTTGATTATAGATTCAAAAAACTTTGATGCTGCAGAAAATTAAAAAATGGGTCTATAATTAAATCCTCATTTATGCCTAGCCTTGCATATACGTGTGGCGAAAGTGACTTTCCAGGCATTTTAAAAAAATTCTAAATTTTTTTTTCAAACTCCATTATTACTAAATAATGAAGCAAATATTTATAATCTGTAAGTCATATCAACAAATGATTTAGCTTAATAGTTTTGATTACAGAATTTGTTCGAAAAATGCTTAAGATAAAAGAATTATTATGAAAAGTTTTCCAGAACTTTAAATATGGTTTATGCAACTTTGCTCTTTTGATGGCAATTCGTTGATTCGTTGAGTACAATATACATACATACATACTTATCGCATCACCTTCGCCGGGGCACCCAATGTCAAACGGTACATGCTCATAGATCTTGTCGCATAAAAAATAAAATACAGTTGTCTCAACTTGTTCGTTTTCTAAGAGCAATTTTAAATTAAAAACGTCACTTATGAACGAGCGCTGAAGGAGGCCCAAAGTTTCTCAGCCGTTGCCTACACTTTTAACACTTTCTGTCAATTTAGCAGCAAACACCAAAGCAATTGCATGCTTCCGTGGACGGCTGCTCACTACACACACTCCACTTGGCTACTTTTTCCTTATTTAGCAACAGTTTCTCGCTTGATATTTCAGACTTTTTTCTGCTACTTACGCTTTGCGTGAATTGCTATCGCTGCACAGTGAGATATTCATCGCGAAAAATCTTCCTAAAAAAATAATAAATAATAAAGAAATGTGGGCTAACGTTTTTTAAAGAAAGGAAAAATAAAAGGCAATTTTTTTACTGTTATTCATATATAATATCAATACAATCAAAAAAGATTTCTAGAATACGTTTTCATTCATATAGTAGCTATGGCAATGACCGTTACAACGCATTCTGCCCACCTTAGTCTGTTAACGATGTTAAGGTCTAAAAAATTTCGAATATCTATTCGTTAACTGATCCAAACAATTGATATAAAAGTTAAATGTTTTCAAGAATTTACCAAGTTGAGTAAATTTTGCGTATGGCATTCCGAAGTAAATACAGAGGGAACTCGAAATTTTCAGTACCCTACGACCAAGGTGAAAAGTCGAAGGAGATCCCAAAAACTCTAAGTACCGAAATCCAATAGCATAATAGTGATTCCAAATACTCACTTCTGGAGGCCCAATAGTCGAAAATGTTAGCAAAATCATAAAAAAACTTCGTGTCAGGCCTGCATGTGAGCACTTACACTAAACAAAAAAAAAAAACAAATCAAAAAATCTTGCGCAGAATCTTTCTCTTAAACACTCCAAGTGTCGCTTCATCTTATGTTGTCATCGTCCAAGCTTCTGCGCCATACGTTAGGACGGGCATGATGAGAGCCTTGTAGAGTGTTAGTTTTGTTCGTCGAGAGAGGACTTTACTGCTCAGTTGCCTACTTAGTCCAAAGTAGCACTTGTTGGCAAGAGAGATTCTGCGTTGAATTTCAAGGCTGGCATTGTTATCGGTGCTAATGCTGGTTCCTAAGTATATGAAGTCTTTTACAACCTCGAAATCATAGCTGTCAACTGTGAAGAAGTCACACGACAGCGAGTCACCCTGTCTGAAACCTCGTTTGGTATCAAACGAAACGGAGAGGTCCTTCCCAATTCTGATGGCGCTGCTGGTGTTGAGCAACGTCATCTTACATAGCCGTATTAGTTTTGAGGGGATACCAAATTCAGACATCGCGGCATACAGATAACTTCTTTCCGTACTGTTGAATGCAGCTTTGAAGTCGACGAGAAGATGGTGTGTGTCGATTCTCCTTTCATGGGTCTTTTCAAAGATTTGGCGTATTGTGAATATTTGGTCGATGGTACACTTTCCAGGTGGTTGATGGTGGGCTTCAGCCTTTCACACAATAGGCTCGCTAGAACCTTATAGGCTATATTTAGAAGACTAATCCCGCGGTAATTGGCACAAATTGCAGGATCGCCCTTCTTATGGATTGGGGAGAGCACACTTAAATTCCAATCGGCAGGCATGCTTTCATCCGACCATATTTTGCATAGGAGCTGATGCATGCACCTTACCAGCTCCTCGCCGCCATGTTTGAATAGCTCAGCCGGCAGTCCGTCGGCGCCCGCGGCTTTGTTGTTCTTTAGCCGCGTTATCGCTATTCTCACCTCGTCATGGTCGGGTAGCGGAACGACAATTCCGTCGTCAACGATTGGGGTATCGGGATCTTCACATTCTCGGTGACATGCGCAGCTGTCACTGTTTAATAGGTTCGAGAAGTGGTCCCTCCATAATTTAAGATTGTTCTGTACGTCAGTCAGCAGATCGCCGTCTTTGTTCTTACAGGAAAAGTTACAGTTAAGTAAAATTACCTCTTAAAATTTGTGTTCCAATTTTGAAGTTTCATCGTCGAGGCAAAGCGAGAAAGTGAACAAAATGTAATGTAATATAAAAAACAAAAATTATTTTTTTAACAAATATATTTATTGTATGTGTGAACAAAAATCGTCCTTATTAGTAGAAGTTTGAATATTAAAAACAAATTAAATTACCAATAGTGTTTCAGTTAAAGTACTTTCAAATTCTCACATGAGCTTACCTTAAAAGTATTTTTGTTTTTATATTTTATTTAGTGCATATAAATTGCATAAACCACCCAGTGTATGCTCATGCGACTGCAGCTACTGTGCGTTGTTGTTATGTATAAATATAACAACGAGCCTCGACAGCTCGTGCAGTCAAAAGTTTAGTGCGTTTGTCGTACTTTTGTCGTCTGTCCTTGTTACTGCTGTTATTGTTGGTATTATTATTGTTGCTGTCAGTGTTACAGCTACATATCGCAATCTGCTACTGCCTGTCTAACATGTCAAATTTGTACGCGCTACGCATATCCTTTACATGTCAAACTAAACTTTTCAAACTACAACATTAGCAGCAACGTAAATACGGGAAAGGATCAGCGACAGCAGAAAATTGCGAACTACAAATCCTTGTTTATACATAAATATATATGTATGAGTCTGAGTATGCATGCATTGCTCTGCAAAGCGCGTAATTTCTTGCTGGTTTTTGTTCATTTCCCACGCAATGCCGCTTCCATGTCAGTTCAAGAAAAATCCTGCCGTCAAACTCCTCCCATTTAGCAGCTATTAAGTTGATACTTTTTTATGCTATAGCGCATTGGGGGGTAAGCGGTGGAGGCGAAAAGGCATTTACAAGTTGGATTATAGTGCCTCTGCAAGTTGACGCTACACTTCTAGTTCTACGCGAAGTTGTATTACAGATAGTGTTCATTGCTTCTGTTACTGGCGTAACTTTTGTTGTTTTGCTCATTAAATTTTAACGAAATGCAACCCGCCGCTAAGCATTCCGTTTCAGAAGTTTTGCTGAAAGTTTCCTCCTGCGTGCAAAGGCCGTGGTAGGTTCTTTTGGACTGCGATGCCAACTTCATCTCAAACAGCAGCAAGCTTGAGACACTTAAGGAGCGCAAAAGGCGTCACTAAAAATGTGTGCCTATTGGGCTACAACTGCTTTGTTTACCATCCACTTACAATGATGATGTCGTGTGTTCTACTAACTTCCAGTAGTTCATTTTTGAAAATGGTTGGAAATGAGCATCAAAAATATACTTGGTACTTGTCCTGTCGTAGCATTAGAAGGCAATTTACTACTGAAAGGAAACTAAGCTAACTCGCATGCGCATAGAGTTTATAAAATGCTGAGATATATCGAATCCATAGTACATAAATACAAATTAGTCTTCCCATTGGCAATGAACTAAAAAAGCAAGTGCATTTCGCTCAAACCGTTTCTTGGGTATAAGGACGGAAATGCTGCCTTTTATAGGTATTGGATATAGCGTTAGTATAGCTTCTCTTGCGATTTTTACTTTAGTGCCATGAGGGTTTTACCTAAAGCTACTCCTAGCTAAATTTTACGAAGAATAAGTTCTTAGGATATTTTAATCCTCTAATGACTAGCCTTTACCTTTCAAAAGGTTTCATGAAATAAGGTTAAAAACGACTCTTCTAAGTGGCAGCTAAGGAGTTAGGTTAGGTTAGGTTGAAGCGGTTGTCCTGTGGGACACACTCAGGCTCATAGCCCATTGTGATGCCGCGTGGGCAGCTTGTCCCTATCTCTCCTAAAACCAGTGTGTGTTTTTCAAAAATTTTAAAATATCTCTGATTTCTATAGTACTGAGGTCTTCTAGCTCATTAAAAAATTGTCTACCCAGAATAGTAAACCTGCGTCTGGATAGAGCAGGGCAGTGGCACAGTAGGTGCGAGATTGTCTCTTCCTCGTCCTCATCTAGACAACTTCTACAGAAGTCATGTGTTTGCACACCCATCTTTTGGGCGTGTCTGCCTATTAGGCAGTGCCCCGTTATGACTGAGATCAGTGTGCTAAGACTGTATTTATTTTGGCTTAGCAGAGATTCTGTGCGTTTAGCATTTAGAGACGGCCAATGTAGACGGGCGATTTTGCGGGTTGCTTCATTTCGCCATCTTTCGTTTGCTTTCTTTACAATTTCTTCAAGGATGTGTAGCTTACATGTTTGTAAGGGTATCCCTATGTCATTATCTATGTGCTCGCCAGACAATATAGTGCCGAGTCTTGCTAGTTCATCGGCTCTACAGTTACCCTCAATGTCGCGATGGCCAGGAACCCATGTTACCTTTAGGTGAAATGACTCAGCCATCTCGTTAAGAGATATGCGGCATTTCATGGCTACCTTGGAGGTTGTCGACTGTTTTGTGAGGGATTTTATCGCCGCTTGGCTATCAGTGAAAATGTAGATATCACTTCCGGATATCGCATCACACTGTATCAGTGTCGCGGCTTTTATTATTGCCATCAGTTCAGCCTGAAAGACACTACAGTAGTCGGGGAGCCGAAAACTGAAGGAGATCCCCAGATGTTCAGAATATACACCTCCGCCCACCCTGCCCTCGAACTTTGAGCCATCTGTGTAAACATGGAGCTAAATGTTATACAAAAATATTTTCTATGAAATTTTACTGCATTTGTTTTAATCTTTCATTTCGACCTATGCCATTTAATGCACTTTTTTGAAAACAACTTAGGCCGGGACATGAAAACTTTAGTAAGCCGTAAAACAAAGTCTGGCTAGCTTTTGCAAACAAATCGAGACTTTTATTAATGAATAGGTATATTTTTATATAATTAGCGCTTTTACTCTTTGTTCTTCTTCTTTTTCTTAAATAGCGCGATAACCACTTACGCGATTTTGGCCGAGTTTAACAAATTGCGCCAGTTGTTTCCTTCTCGTGCTAACCGGCGCCAGTTGGACACACCAAGTGAAGTCAAGTCCTTCTCCACATGATCTTTCCAACGCAAAGGGGGCCTTCCTCTTCCTCTGCTACCACTAGCTGCTACCGCATCAAATACTTTCAGTGCCGGAGCGTTCTTATCCATTCGAACGACATGACCCAGCCAGCGTAGCCTCTGGATCTTTATTCGCTACGCTATGTCTGTGTCGTCGTAACGCTCATACAGCTCATCGTTCCATCGCCTGCGATATGCGCCGTTGCCAACGTGCAAAGGCCCAAAAATCGTACGCAAAATCTTTCTCTCAAACACAGCAAGCGTCGCCTCATCGTATGTTGTCATCGTCCATGCTTCAGCGCCACACGTTAGGACGGGCATGATGAGAGTCTTGTAGAGTTTTAGTTTTGTTACTACTCAATTGCATACTTAGTCGAAAGTAGCACTTGTTGGGAAGAGAGATTATACGTGGGATTTCATGGCTGGCATTGTTATCGGTGTTAATGCTGGTTCCTAAATACACGAAGTCTTTTACAGCCTCGAAATTATAAATGTCAACAGTGACGTGGGTGCCGATACGCGACTGTTTGTTTGAAGACAGGAGGTACTTCGTTTTGTCCTCCTTCACCACCAGACCCATTCGCTTTGCATCTTTATCCAGTTTGGAGAAGGCAGAACTAACAGTGAGTTTATAAAGGAGTTAAGGCTATACCTGCTTCTGATAGTCCGTGAAGTGAAGTCCTTGGTTTTATTAGGTGCATTTTTAAGCAAAGTCGAGGTTTTCCTATGTACAAGCATTCACCTACCCATTACAAAGAGTTTTTGATACTGTTTAGCAGATTTAAATTCATTTGTGGCAGCTATCGAAGCAATAGGTCTCTTCTTTTCGACAAGCGTTAGCAACTGGTATAAATGAACAAGCAAGCAACGCTGGAACAGAACTGCCTAAAATTATACGTGTTTGTAAAATTGTGAGGTGTACCGTTTTAAGAGGTATAATTATACTCGCTGCCGGCGAATCTTGCTCGATAACTTTGTTGTTGCATTCACATGCAAATTTTTCGTTAAGTTAGTCAAGCAGAGAAATAGCGAGTAGAGAAGTGATGAATAGAAGAGGCCTAATATAACGTTGTTTTTTTCCATTTTTCTTTATTTATTGAATCTTTCTTGTATAAGAAACTAACAATAAGTTAACAAATCTTATATACTAGAGTAATATGTTTCCTTGCCGGTGCTAAGAAACGAATTATTTGCTCAAATGAATATATATTTACACATATGATTAAATCGGTTGTGAATCTCCAATTCTTCATAGTTGGGAGCTGGAAAGGACGGGTTTCCAGTCTCCGATTCTTCGTAGCTGGGAGCCGGAAAGGCCTAGTTTCCAGTCTCCCTTAGTGCTTCCGTTGTCCCTCATGTCGATTGTGAAAATGTTTTTGTTTTTTGTTTTTTTTTTTTTCGAATGTGGTTGGAGGAAGTTGTGGACGGACTCTCGTGTGAGATGAGATAATTGAGATAGTGCAGACTTGAAGATGTCTCTTTTTTTCAATCGTGTGTGACCTTCATCTAAAAGTAGATTTCGCGCTAGTTTATTGGGATGGTCTTCTAGCTTTTGTAGATATTTTTTGCTCAACCGTACTATTTCATCGGCTACACGAGGTATGCAAATATCTCTGTGAATGTTAGCGTTCTTTATATACCATGGAGCTCCCGTGATTATCCGCAAGGCTCTAGATTGCACTCTCTGAAGTTTTTCGATATTTGAAGGCGTAGCAGTTCCCCACATAACGTAAGTTTAAATAAGAAATAAGATATCAGTTTGGAGCTTATTTATTTATTTAATTTATTTATTATGGAACGAGATTTTTTGCTATATTTTGTAACATAAATATCAAAAACTATTTTTGATGACGTGTTTTCAAATAAATCTAGTTTACATATAAAAGAAAAAATCTTTGGTTTAACTGCTTTAATGCAATCCAAATATTTGGTTTTCATATATTTATTTTGTGAACTCAAGACCGGCTCAACAATTAGACAGCAAATTAAATTATTGCTATTATTTATTTGTCGATATTTCGATCTCAATTGAAAGTACTCTTCACGTACTTTGGGCGATGCCTAATAAAGAACTCCCTAGACCACTGTTTGTTGATTGTCAAACCTTATACAATAATCTCTAACTTAACCTGAGTCTGTATATCCTAGTCAATAAAATGAGTTGTGGGGGTTAACAGAGAAATTAGCTTGGCGTCTACGGCCCCTACGAATTTATTTCCGTTTCGCAATTTTGACCGCTTTGTTTAGAAATTCGCACATATACATATATGTCTACATACATATATTCGAGCAGTCACCTGCATACTTGTGTCGCGAATATTCATTCGATGGCAAATTCTGCACGCCGGAGTGGGAAATCGATTATAAACAAAGGCCAACAAGAGAATATTTCCCTTGTGAGGGGAAGAAGCATTTTGAAACGGAAGTCACATATCTACTGCCGTGCTGTTGAATAAGCCTGAGAGCGAAGAATATATACCGACAGAATACAAAAACCAAAAAAAAAAACAAATAATGCGTGCAATGTGACAAACAAAACATAACTCCCTCTCCAGTCTGCTACGAAATCTGTTCAAAAGCAAGACACAGTAAAATCACAAAAACAATGGAGCATAAAATACCAGATGACTAAGCAGGAATAATCGTGATTAAGAACTGATTTTACAGCTTATGCAGTCTCTTAAGCGGTGTTTGACGCGGAGGCATGACCGTACAATTGTGCAAGCAGGACTTTCATAACGCAGTAGCAGCGACGGCGGGGAATCAAATGACTAAACCTTTTGTTACACATGAAGGTGTTTGTCTTAGCGCAACTGAAATAATTGTTACAATTACGTAGGCACACACACTTGTGCATTTATCTTGTGCATTATTTGGATGAAGGGATTATTACGCCAAGTCGTCATTTCGCCTTCAAAAACTCTGTCAAATTGCAATTTATGGGCGTAACTTTGAGTAACTTCTTTAAATTTCAATCCAATAATTGTGGTTACCCGTATGTACTTTATGTATTATAGAAGTCATCAAAGGTTATCTAAATTAAATGTGAACATTTTTTGTTTTTATACACCAGATATTTATTTAATTTGAACATCAGATCAGACATTTTGAAAGGAATTAATGTTTAATTAATATCTCAAATACAAAACTCAGTTTAGTTCCATTAATCTTCTATTTAAGGTCAAAGCGCGTGAAATACATTCTGAGCTAATGAAAAACAAGTAATAGCAACAGAGAACAATATTATCTACTTCAATAAACAAAAAAGTTAACTTTAAAACCGAAAGGCTTACATTATCCGTCAAGTAAAGGGTGGTCATGATAGTGGCCTTAACAACCTCACTAACAGCGGCTTCTCCAAACTGGATAAAAAGGCAAAGCGAATGGGTCTGGTGGTGACCGAGTACAAAGCGTAAAGTACCTCCTGTCATCAATACAGCGCGGCTGGTATTGAGCAACGTCATCTTGCATAGCCGTATTAGTTTTGCGGGGCTACCAAATTCAGACATCATGGCATACAGGAAACTCCTTTTCGCACTGTTGAATGCAGCTTTGAAGTCGGTGAAAAGATGGTATGTGTCGATTCTCTTTTCATGGGTATTTTCTAAGATTTGGCGATGAATATTTGGTCGATGGTAGACTTTCCAGGTCTGAAGCCACACTGATAAGGTCCAATCAGTTGGTTGATGGTGAGCTTCAGCCTTTCACACAATAGGCTCGCTAGAACCTTATAGGCGATATTTAGAAGACTGATTCCGCGGTAATGGGCACAGATTGCAGGATTTCCCTTCTTATGGATTGGGCAGAGCACATTTAAATTCCAATCGGCAGGCATGCTTTCATCCGACCATATTTCGCATAGAAGCTGATGCATGCACCTCCAGCTCCTCGGCGCCATGCTTGAATAGCTTAGCCGGCAGTCCGTCGGCGCCCGCGGCTTTGTTGTTCTTTAGCCGCATTATCGCTATTCTCACCTCGTCATGGTCGGGTAGCGGAACGTCAATTCCGTCGTCAACGATTGGGGTATCGGGGTCTTCACATTCTCTCTGACATGCGCAGCTGTCGCTATCGTGAAGTGTTCGCTCCATAATTTAAGAATGCTCTGGATGTCGGTCACCAGATCTCCGTCTTTGTTCTTACAGAAAAACGCACCGGTCTCGAAGCCTTCTGTAAGCCGCCGAACTTTCTGGTAGAATTTTCGGGCGTTGTTCCTAATGGCCAGCATCTCAAGCTCCTCGCACTCACGTATTTCGGCCTCTCGTTTCTTCTGTCGGATGACACTACTTGGGCGATTTTACTTAAAGATCTTGATTTGAAAGCATGTAAAATACAGTTAGTCTAAGATTTGAAGCCGCCCAATCTTCCAAAGCTTCATAATTTCAGTCGTAGGGCTATTGAAAAACTCACCAAAAATTCGCATTTGGGACCCGAATTTTGTTCAGCGATGAGATCCGTTTTGGGCTTTATGGCCACGTCAATAAGTAAAATTGCCGTATTTTTTCAAAGGCGAAGCTAACACCAATGTAACAGTGAATGGCGAACGCTATCGCGCCGTGATAAACGACTTTTTGATGCCGGAAATTGAAGCTCATGATCTCCACAACATTTCGTTTCAACAAGACGGTGCTACTTGCAAGACAATTCATGTGTTACCCAAACATCGAGCTTCTTCTTGAAACCAGCCTTTTTTAAATGGTTCAAAACCGTTTGATGATGAATGTTTAGTGCCTTGGCGATGTCATGCCAGCTTATGTGACGGTCTTGGTCAATTTTTTCCATAATTTCATCGACTTTTTCAACGATAGGTCGACCGGAGCGAGCGAGGTGCATCTTTCACATCAAAATTTCCAGAACGGAAGCGAGCGAACCATTGTTGTGCTACACGAACTGATACAGCATCGTCTCCGTAAACTTCACAAATTTCATTGGTGGCTTGCGTGGCATTCTTCCCTATTTTATACAAAAATTTCAAAATATAGCGAATTTCTTCATTATTTTCACTCATTTTTGAACAGCTATAACTTTTTTTCAACTTCTCCGAATTTAATTTTTCTTTTTGGTTAAATGAAGCTTAAAATGTCACCTTTCTAACACAATATGATATGACACAATGTGATTGGTAGCACTAGAGATAGATGAATCCGACGAAATCTATTGACAAAATACGAAAAGACTTTTTCGACTACCCAATAATAAAAAAATATAACTCTTTTACTAAGAAAAACAAACAAAAAATCAAATATTATTACTAAGACATTTATGTATCATACTTACGCGATGCCAGTACTAACTTGCAAGGTTTAAAAGTAACTCTGTTAGTCGTTTTTGACCTAAGCATACATTTTTAGCATTGGTTTCTATTGAAAAGTAGAAATTCTTACCGTTTTGTGCACTGCTTCCACACACTTTGTGCGAGAAAAATTGAAAATGCCATCACATTCTCCCTTTTTTCATTGTGATATCTACTCTTTTTGTTGTGGCATGGCATTCTTTATCAATACGCAGACTTGGCAGCTATAGCGTCTGCTCTCAATTTTTCACTTGTGAACTTTAAAGAGCAAAACAATAATTTCGCGTTTTTGTATGTATGTACCTACTTTGGACATTTTTTCGTTAAGAACTATTGCTAAAACTTGTCAGAAACCTCGTTGCTGGATACAGCGAAAGTGCACAAACACACCTATTAATTTGATATTTAAAAGGTTTTTTTTTTTCATTAAAAGAATTTATAGCTGTCCTTTTATCCGCCTTTATTTGAACTGGTGCTCAGTGTGCTGACATTTTGAATAATTCAAAATCACAGTCGCTGAAAAGTTTTGGCGCGAAATTGTTGCTGACGATAAACTTTAGCGCACACCACTCGCACCCACAATCGATTCATTGACACCGCCACAAGTAACACCGCGCCAATCGAGAAGCAAAAAAGGTTGAGGTACGTTGACTGTGGCATGCAACTAAAGGCATTTTCGAACGTTTGCACTCTTTTGTGACTTCCACCGGCGGCTGTCAAAGTGCGGTGCGTCGAGAATTGAAAAGTCGCACGCCCTGAATTTCAATCATGAGAAAGATGAAAAATCGAGCCGGCATGGAAACTGGAAAAGTAAACAGGTACATAGGTATACATACTTACATATACATACGTAAATGTGAATGTAGCTGTGCCATTTCGGTACGCATACGTATAAAACCTTTTGCTTTTTCTGATCAAACTTTTCATCGTCAATTTTAATCGACTTTCAAGCGATTTCCGCTGGTATGACAGCAAACTTAAGCCTAAATTGAAAAGCTTTTTTCAAAACTACTCATCGCTGAAGGGAGGGCCTAAAACCTAAATACAGAATTAGTCAAGAGGTCCTTCAAAAGATTAAAGAAAATTATTTAAAAAGGGAAAAAAATTTAGTAAAATGTTTAGATATTTGGTGAAACAAAAGAGATTCCTAGAGAGTTGAAGGGTAGACAAGAAATAATTATATAATTGACACTTACCCCCTTTTGGGTGTTTGACCGAGTTACTCCTCCTCTTTGTGATGTGCGTCCCCAATCAAAGGACGTAAGATTTAAAGCCGACTCCGAATGGCAGATGGTTTTTATAAGGAATTTTTTCATGAAACACCAAAATTAAGAAAAAGTTTTTTCTAATAGCGGTCGCAGGCAATGGCAAACCTCCATGATAAAACTCCTCATAAAAATATCTGACGTTCGGAGTCGGCTTGAAACTGTAGGTCCCTCATTTGTACACAAAATCAAGACGCTCGCCACAAATAGGAGGAGGAGCTCGACCAAACACCCAAAAAGGGTATACGCGCCATTTATATACTATATATATATAACTACACCTCTTCTTCTTGATTGGCTTAAGCCATTTTGGCCGAGTTTAACAAAGTGCACCTGTCATTTCTTTCTCGTTCTAATCATCGCCAGTTGTGCACACCAAGAGTAGCAAGTAGATTTTATAATAAATGGCACAATCTTGTCCAGCATCAGGTTAAAATAGTCGCATTACAGAGAGTTCCCCTGTATGAAACCTCATTTGGTATCAAATGGCTCGGAGAGATATTTCCCAATTTTTTTTTTTTTGTCGGGATACCAAATACAGACATCGCGTCATATAGGTAACTACTTTTCGTACTGCGGCCCTAAAATTTACGAAAATAAGCTTACTCATCAGGGAGGTAAACCAGCAACCACCACCATCCTGGGAGAAATCTAGCGCAATCTGGGAGCGCATAACCCAACTAGAATTCCTGCTCCAGCAGAGAAAACAAATCAAGTAAATGTATATCTTTTAAATAAAACACTGTACGTGATTGAATGCAGACAGTTAGAGTCTGAAAGCGTTGACCGCTCGAGACAAAAATAATTTTCCAACACATTTTTTTTTTCCTATTAATATGGAAACAATAAAAAAAAAAAAAATTTATAAAATTAAAACTTTCGACATTGTTATCACGTCAAAAATATATTTACTCTGACATATGGCGTCTTAAGTCAGTCATATTTGACACTTGTGTACTCGTACAGCTGCAGTATGCAAACAGACGAGTAATGCAGCGCTGTACTCCGCAAGAGCGTTTAAATATTATGTAGATTTTTTGACGTTAGAGCAGCGTGAATATCTAATCGTGTCGAGCCAGCTCATTCCGGTGCTTAACTGCTCAACTCGAACAGGTTAGATCTCCACGAAATTTTGCAGTTCGCGGCCGCCACCGGATCGTTCGTTCGGCCGAGAATATCGGCGCTGTGGTGAATTTGAGCGAAATTTTAGTGACTTACACTTGTTCCCGTGCAAGTCCAACCATCTTCAATATTAACAATGAAGTAGACAATTTCCCAATTTGTGTCGAAAATCATCATATGCGATGTGACGCACTTCCACTTCAGCGGCGAATCTTCATTCTTGGGGCACTGAAAACCCGCGTGTGATGCACGAAGAGTTATTACATCTAGCCGAAGCCACTGTGTGGTGCGGCGTTCATGCGGGAGAAATGATTGGACTATATTGTTTTCAGGGCGTCATTAGCAATACGGTCGCCGTTACTTGCGAACGCTACAGGACAATGGATATTATGAAGGAAGCGTTTCCTAGTTGCGTAATCCTCGTTCTGGCAATCTGGCATAGCAAGCAAGATAGCCCGATTTAACCATCCCACATTTCTTTCTTTGGTGCTAATTGAAGTCGTGAGTTTATGCCCAAGGCGAATTGGGTACTGAAGGTGGCGCCATTAAAAAACTGTTGCTTTACTCTGACGTCAGTTACCTTCGCAATACAAAACAAGCGAAAAAAGTGGGAAAAATTGCATGTTTCTGAAAATGCAGTGAATGGCTTGGTAATATTGTGATTTGTGTGAACTAAACAAACTAATGCAAACGAAGTGCCGCCTGTTAAATTGTTAAAACACAAATGAATATAAACTCTCCAAATACAGTTTTTTGCGTTTTTATGCGGAAGACACCGTGGCTAGAAAGTACTATATGTGTGTGTGCGTATAATTTCTTGTGTTTGGTTGCTGCCATTGCTTCCGCCTACAATTCTTCTTCACAAACAAGCAGTTCCCCTTCCTTTTGTTTGTTTATTGATGGACTCTTACGCACCGGCGAACTCGAAAATCACAATCTTCTTCTAAAGGGTGATTTTTTAAGTGCTATAGTGCACGTAAAATTCAGAAAAATGCATGAAATTTTTATTTAAATCGATAGTACAGTCCATATAATTTAATGTTTGAAGATTATTTCATGCAAATGTTGACCGCGACTGCGCTTCAAATGGTCCATCCGCTTAGTCCAATTTTGGCATACTCTTTCCAATGTTTCGGCCGGTATCTCACATATAAATACTTTGATGTTGTCTTCCAATGCGTTAATTGAAGCAGGCTTGTTTGAATAGACATGAGCTTTAACATAGCCCCACAAAAAATAATCTAAAGGCGTTATATCGCACGACCTGGGTGGCCAATTGACAGGTCCCGAATGTGAAATAAAATGTTCACCGTACTCGCCTCTCAACAAGTCCATTGTTACGTGTGCTGTGTGGCATATGGCACCGTCTTGCTGAAACCCCATGTCATGCAAGTCAAGTTCTTGCATTTAGGGCAAAAAAAAGATGGATATCATTTCACGGTAGCGCTCACCATTCGCAGTTACGTTACGATTCGCAGCATCTTTGAGGAAGTACGGTCCTGTGATACCTCCACCCCATAAATCGCACCAAACTGTGACCTTTGCTGGATACATTGGTAGCTCTTGCAATTCTTCTGGCTGATCTTCACTCCAAAATCGACAATTCTGCTTATTTACGTACCCATTGATCCAAAAAATGAGCTTCGTCGCTGCATTCACCAAAAATTCTGTGCTTCGGTAGATTGTACAGCTGCGATATTTCCTTCAGTTCAGTGACCATAAAATGGAAGAAGCGCGCGATAAACTTTCTTAACAGAACACGCATTTTTATAATAAAATTCAATGATTTGCAAGTGTTGTTTGTTTGTAAGACGATTCATGGTTAAATTATAGACCAAACTGAAGATGTTTGACAGTGAAACTAAACACGAAACGTGCGTCAGCAGTTTAAACCAACTCTTTAAAAAGATAATAGCTAAAAACTCACCATTTATATCATTCTTGGTTTATGCCAACAAGCCTCAGACATCCGCTAGCCTTAAGCATAATATTCGACAGGAATGCTTGCAGTTAACACACAAATTAATTTTTTTTATTTAGTAAAAAAGTTGTTCAAAAACAAAATTGGATGGCTAATTTGTGCCACCTTGTATAAGTATAGCACGAATATGAGCATTTGCCTTCGTCAGCAATAAATTTTAATTTAATTTTACCGAAAACTCACAATTTAAAGCTTCTGAAATGCTTAGGTATTTAAGTAAACCCTTCACTAGCAAAGGGGTCGTGTTTTTTAACACTTTTATTTTCCAACTTAATTATCAACTTTTGCACTGCCTGTAACTTCCAAGGTAGCGTATTGCACCCGCATGAAACACTTTTCTAGCAACAGCAATGTTGCATTTAACAGCATTTACATATCTGCAACATCATCTCTGTATATGCAAGAGTTCGAGTTTCCGTGCAGGAAACACCAAATGATAGAAAAAGTTTTTTCTAATAGCGGACGCCGCTCGACAGGCAATAGCAAACCTCCGAGTGTATTTCTGCCATGAAAAAGCTCCTCAACCTAAACTATGGCAGATTCGGAGTCGGTTTTAAACTGTGCGTCCCTTGATTGGTGGAAAAACATCAAGACGCATACCACAAAAAGGAGGAGGAGATCGGCCAAACACATCCAAAAAGTGAGTAATCACAAATTATATACTATATACATACATATACTTACATATATATTTCATTCTGTCAATTCATTCCTCGTTTACAAACCATTTAGCATTGACGTGTCGCAGTATTTTCTGCAATGGAAAAAGTCAAGCATCATGCAGTGAATGAATTTTTATTTTTGGAAGGTGTCAAAGCAAAGAAAATTTATGAACAAATGTTGAAAGTATATAAGGACTTTTCGCCATCAATGAGTACAGTAGAAAGATGGGTTGCTTAATTTAAATGTGGTCGTACAAATAGGAAAGATGATCCACGTAAAAACCGCAACAAGATATCGTATTGGTAAATATTCGGGTGACTGATAGAAATTTAGTAGCATCCCTAGGCATCTCAATGTGCAGTGGAAGCAGTATTTTCACTGAAATATTGGGTTTCAGAAACCTGTGTGTACAATGGATGCCGCATTCGCTAACAATGGAAAAAAAGGATATTCGATTGCGGCTTTATCACCAACATTTTGACCGTTTTCGAAAGGATAAAGTGGATTTTGGGCGTGGATTCCCCCTATGGGTAAGACTTGGGTCTACCACCATGATTCTAAATCAAAACAAGAGGCTAAAGAGTGGTGTGAAACTGGTTCTTGGGCTGTGAATCGAGTTCGTGTCCAGGATTAGTTCGTGTTAGCATTAGTTTTTTGGGATGCGAAAGCAAGTTTGTTTGCGGATTACTTACAAACTGGTAAAACAATAAATTCCAAATATTATTGTAACCTTTTAGACCAGCTGAAGAAAAAAACTCGAGAAAAAGACCCAGCTTGCGAAAAAAACACATTATTTTTCATCAGCACAATGCACCGAGTCACAAGAGCTTTTTGACAATAATAGCTAAAATCCATGAATTATTCACCAGATTTGGCTCCTAGCCACTTCCATCTGTTTCCAGACCTAAAAAATGCATACGTGGAAACGTTTTTTTTATCAAATGATGATGTCATAGCAGTGAAAGCGTATTTTGCAGCCCTTCCGGATTCTCACTTCAGGGATGGAATTCATGAATTAGAATCTCGTTGGAGCAAGTGTAGTGATGTTCAGGGAGATTATACTGAATAATAAACTATATTCAAAGCATCAAATTGTGTTTTTCTTATCCAACTACTAAACATATTGAGCAACCTAGTAAAGTGTTGCTTTTATTACTTTGTGTGACATGCATTTTTACCTTTGAAGTATTTACTTTTTATTTTCAACTTAATCTGGCACTTAGTTTACATTGTGTTTCGTAAACAGTTACAAACGTTTTTCAGTTCTACAGATTATTTTTTTTTTTTTGATACTTTCTATTGTTTTATTACCCACCCATTTCTATTTCCCGGAACAGTTTCGCTTCTCTCATGCACCTTAAGAAGGTCTTTTTCTACCTCATTACGCTTGCTTAACAAGTGCAACACTTTTACTGCAATGGTCCAGCCTGATGTTCACCTTTCAAGGCAATTAAGTTAATTAACTTGAAAGCATTGACATTAAGTGGCTTGGATTTTTCAACAATTTTAACTATATACAATATTTGATTTCAAATACTTATGAAAAGGGAATACAGGAATATTAAGAACACAAGCTTTAATGAAAAATACGAAATTTCGAAATTTTCTCTTTTCAACACTGTTGTTGCCACTCTCTGAAATATCTCGCATTAATTATTTACTCCATTCTCCAGTATTTTCATCAGTTCAGCACACAGCTTTTGCCACCATGAGATCGTTCTTTCAACATTAATTAATTAAGTACGTTTCGTGCAAAAGTTGTTTGCAACCTTCCAAGCATCTGAGTATTTATTTCCTTCTCACACAACTCTTTCTGACTCCAACCCCCTTGACTATTTTTCTAAGCACATTCCCATTCCGTGTGCTTTTTCTTAGTCGCTCATTTGGAACTCTTATTTACAAGTGGAAAACTTTCTTCTAGCCAAGAAGACAAATGAGTGCGAACGCGTACTCTTCGATACTGGCGTACACGCGACTTACTCGTAGTGCGCATTTATCGTATGCCAGCTAGTTGTTGCCACGTGTGTATCATCAAAGTGAAAGACAGTCTCAACGGCAATTAAAGTGATTTTTTGGCTTTTCCTTTGAGGGAGGTAAGAAGAAATTAAACCCGACGAATTTCTGCTCGACGATGCGAAGCTTTGGCCTCTCTATACTTAAGTTTTAATTTACTTTCCTTCTGATTTAAATTTCATCATGAGCAACTGAAGAAGATAAGTGGAAGTTGAAGTGGAATTTCTCAGGTGTTAAAATTGTAACAGCTCTAAAGTGTAGTGATTCTCCTTGCTTGCCGTTTGAACTTAGTGTTATTTACATGCATACATAGTTTGTATACAGTTTGAATTTATTTGTACATGAAGTTTGTCATGAAAGTGTTTCAGCAGGGGAAAAACTTGTTTTCACGCTTTCATTTACAAGTAAATTTACTTTTTAAATTATTTATAATTATCTAAGAATATATATGCAGAACATACATATATAATTGACGAATACACATAAAATACTATGCTGTGGTGTGCGTCTTAATGTGGTTCCGCATATATATTTAGAATAACTTAACTAAAAAAATTTGATGTATTGAGTAAAACTATCTGAAATTTTCCGAAACAAATCACACTCTGTCAAACTTGTCAGCTTTGCAATTCCCTAAAATACAAAGGCTATTCGATTTTATGTTAATATTTATGTTGTTGTTGCCATTGATGTTTTTGATTCTGCTAATCAATGCTGATAATATTCAATTTAAAATAATCGAACGCCTCAAAATAGAGAATGCCTAGCAACAAAATGTCATTTCACCAGGTCCAAAAATATGGTCCAGGGTTGGCTGCAACGTTCTTTTTAAGGGGTTACATGGGTTTCGTCGGGTAAAAAAAGGCCTATTTTCAATTTTTTTTTCTATGTAAAAAATTATTTATTTAATTCAAACTTTTTTCTGACTATAGATACATATTTAAAGAATAATTTCTGAAATTTAAAAAAAAAAAATTAAAACTCCTCCATTGTGACATTTCCGGTGACCCCTCGAAAAAAAGGTGCGTCCGCGTTGTCAGCATAACTCCTGACAGGCTCATCAAAAATGAAAAAACAAAAATGAGTGCTTTAGTTAAGACCATAAACTCGTGCTTGAACGAAGGAAAGAAAAAAAAGTAAAAATTGGAATTTTGGCAGACATTTTTGCAAAAAAATGAAAATTTCGATCAAATTTGCTTGACATTTTGTTTTTTTTTAAACAGTTGTAATTGAAAAAAAAAAAACAAAATCCTTCATTCAAGCACGAGTAAATTGTATTTCGAACACTTGTGTAAAATTTCATCAAAATCGGTTGGGTAGTTTTCGAGAACATTTGACAACCGACTTTGAAAACACGGTTCCGAGAAAAACGCGTTTCAAGTTTTGAGTAACAATAAAAGTGGCTTGGGGAGCACACATTCCAAAGGCTGTATCTCCGAATTTATTATTCGGATCGACTTGAAAATTCCTGAGAAGTTGTAGAAATTAAGAAGCAAAAAAAAAAAAAATCGATTTTTTGAACCAACGAAATCTATGTAACCCCTTAAGCGAAAAACGTGATGTGGCTATGAGTTGTACTGATATATAATATTCTCTACGAGCTAAATTTAGCATATATTCCTACTTTTAAAGAAAGTTTATAAACTAGCTGGGTATACCAAATGTTTGAAGTATTTACAGCATTTGGAAAACAAGGTTTGCAATTTGTATAAAACATCCAGTGACTCCACGCATCTTCTTAAATTCCTATACCTTCTAAAAGAGTTGAACTGTTCTATACTGAATCCGAAGACTTTCTGGCGATTCATGGACTCCAGGAAATCTTGCTCCTCAATTCCAACGAATCTCTTCTAAAATGGTTTGGTTGAATTCTGCTTCACCTAGTGAATTCGCGCTAAGCTTTGGGTCGTTAAGTATTTCAACTGAAGATGTAAGGTATTGGTAATATTAGGACCTCGCCTAAAACCGATGGTTCTCAGCTTTTTTGTTAAGAAACAGTTTATGCCTCGCTAAGTCTCTTACCATTATTTTCAATTACTCTCTGGCCTCAGATAAATAGAACAATTAATTGTTGTAAAATTCCAGATGAAAATTTGGAAAAACAGCTTCTGAGAGATGGCACTACTGGCACGTATCGGGGTTATGCTTAGTTAGTAGCATCTCTTGAATGAATACATACAAAGTTTTAGCGAGGTAGATGTAGTATTTCTTTTTGCTTGGCATTCGTTTAATTCAAAGAAGTCGAGTGATTTTCCTTCTCCAACACGACAACGCACCAGCTCATGAATCAGCAGTTTAGTCGCAAAATTAATGTAAATAGCGTTTCGGCTCGTTTCACATCCCCTATTCTCCAGACTTGACTCCCTGGGATCCCTCAGACTACTGTTTGTTCCCCAATTTCAAGAAATTACTGGGGTGGGGGAAAAGGTTTTATTCAAACGAGGAGGGGATTGCAGAAACGAATTATTATTATTCGGATGGGATCAACCAACTAGAACAGCTTTGGATGAAGTGTATAAACCTAAAAGGATTCTATGACGAAATATACAAAAATGTACACCAAACAATTAAGTAGTTTTCATTTTTGCACGGCAAAACTTAGACCCCGCGACAACAATTTTTGGAATTAGTATTTAGTTTTAGTATTTAGAAGAAACCCACGTCATTTTCTTTTTTAAACTCAAGCATCAACTTTTTCCTCTTTTGGCCGTACTCGCAACACTGTGCGACTATGTACGTAACTACAGCTAATATTACTTTTCGCCTTTTGTAAAAGCTTACAACTCTATATAAAGATATGAAAGCAAGCTTAAAATTCATTCTTCAATTTGTGTCATTCGTATGTTTTGAGCTGTCGCATGTAGAGATTATGAAAATCATAGTCGTTTTTGTAAGTGAGAAAGTCCCCCAGTGCTGAGCTGCGGAAGAAGCGAGAAGATGCAGCCAAAGTGAATTGCTAGAAAAAAACCACATCGTTCACTTTAGTTGCATAAGTGGGGATGGCAGTGTGTGTAATATTGGAACGCTTGTGGTAAATCTCCTTGTCCGCCGCGGCTAATCTGCTCTCCTACCACTTGAGATTGCAGCCACGAAATTGAAGCTTGACTAGAACCAGGTTCCACAATATCGCTTCGTCCTAGCACACAAGAAAACTGACAGCCATACCCATAGATGAATAAATACGTACATATTTACATGTGTACAAACGAAGTGTGTTCAAAAAGTATCGCGAATTTTGTGTTTTTCAAAAATTATTTATTTATTCATTAATATATATTTTGTCCCCTCCAAAGTAATCCCCATGAGATATTATGCACTTGTGCCAACATTTTTCCCCAATCTTCGAAGCACTTCAAAAAATCATTTTTGTGTCTTGTTCAGCTCCTCCTTCGATGCCGTCTTTATCTCGTCAATCGTAGCGTAGCGTCGTCCTTTCATAGGTCTCTTCAGTTTCGCGAACAAGAAAAAGTCCCAGGAGGCCAGATCTGGGCAATACGGTGGCTGTGGCATCATTAGTGTGTTGTTTTTGGCCAAAAAGTCGCGCACAAGCAACGATGTGGGAGCAGGGGCGTTATCGTGAAGCAAGAGCCAATCCGGGCGTTTCTGGCGGAGTACTTCGCGCAAATTGCGCATAACTTGCAGATAATATTCCTTATTGACCGATTTACCCTGTGGCAAGAACTCATGATGCAGAACGCCCCCGCAATCGAAGAAAACGGTAAGCAAAACTTTTACATTCGACCGAACGTGGCGCGCTTTTTTCGGTCTTGGTTCGTGCGGCAGCTTCCATTGAGATGACTGATCTTTGGTTTCTACGTCATAACCATAAACCCACGATTCGTCACCAGTTATGACCCTCTGGAGCAAATTTGGATCGTCGCAGACAGCGTCCAACATCTTATTAGCAATGCTCTTGCCATGCTGCTTTTGGTCGAAATTGAGTAAATCTCATGCCCAAATCATTGAAAACAATCTAATGGCACGAGCCAATCGATATATCTAGGTTCTCAGCAACTTCTCTAACGGTGATTCGATGATTGGTCAATACCATTTTCTTCACTTCATCAATTTTGTTGTCTGTTGTTGAAGTGCTCGGGCGTCCGGCATGCTTTTCGTCGTTCACGTCTTCTCGGCCTTCTGAGAACATTTTGTACCACTGATAAACGTTGCTTTGGTCCAAAGTAGCTTCTCAACATTCGGAATGCATCCACGCACCTAATTTCGTTTTTCACACAAAATTTGATACAGGTTCTTTGATCTATTTTTTTGAATAGGTAAACATCGAAGACGATCAAGCAAAGCAGCTGTCAACAATTAACTGAACATTCAAAATGGCCGAACTCGTCGGCATGAGTGAGAGACATGTGTACCAACATATCGCCACAAAAAAATTGAATTTCGAAAATACGTAACCTGCGAAAATTCGCGATACTTTTTGAACACACCTCGTACATACGGTGGCGTGCATCTAATTAGCTATTTGTTATCGAAGGTTACGCTCTTTATAAAGTTTGACAGGGAGTGGAAAGGATGCAAGATCCAGAGAATACGGTGGATGCTGAAGGACCTCCCATTCGAGCTCTTGGAGTGCGACTTTGACGACCTGTGCAACATGGCGCCTGGTGCTGTCGAGAAGGAGTATGGTTTGACATTGTCGACCAGGGCTTTACAGTCGAATAGCCTCATTCACGCAGTGTAGCTGGGCAATGTAGAGCTCCTTGTTGATCGTGGCATTCTTCTCGAGCATTTCACCATGTTCTCCCAGTCCCACCAATCATGTATCATGATCTTCTTTGGATGAAGATCCGGCTTGACTCTCGGCTTTGGCGTATATCCTGGAGCCGCCCACTCCTTTCTTTGCTTCATATTGATGTATTGGCACCATTTATCATCCCCCGTGACGATTCGGTACGAAAAGCGCTCTTTATTACCGCGTGTTGCTCGATGGCGGGCGAGATGCTGACAAGCAATTTGAAGGCGACTTTCTCTGACGTCAAAGTCGACATTTTTGAACCTTGCAAACCACGTCCGTGCTAGATACCCGCCTGTGACACCTTCTTCATACACATCGCAAATGTCCCAGGCTGTTTCAGCAGCTTTCTGACCTCGATGTAAAGAAAAGAGTAATCTTGGGTCTTCCCTTTCTAAGCCTCCAAAACTAATAAAATAATTGAATAACTCAAAAATACAATTAACATAATTTTTTAGAGCAGAAAGAATTATATCGAATGAATACTTACCATTCGCCAAGCAGCAAAAAAATCATTGTAAAGTAAAGAAAATATAATATAAAAACACTATGAACTTATTACCCAACTCAATAATTTTCTGTCGCACGTTGATGCATAATAAAAACGTAATGAGACATCAGATATAGTTTTGAAAAATCCGGGGTAGTTCTCCACGAAGTAAATATGGAGAACCCAGTATAGTTAATAACAATAAAAAATACGTAATAAAGTCGGAATGTGAAGATTTTAATTTTCGTATTGCAAATGACTTTTTGGCAGATGTGAAAAAAATGATCAAAGTCTGTTCTGCAATAAAAGCAGAAAATTTTAAAAGAATGTATTTGTTTGAGTAATACGGAAGACTTTGCCGCAAAAACAATTACGCATAATATCAACGCTTTAGAGTGCAAACATCGGGTCTCCATTTTGTTGCCAACTGTTCAATATAATTTGCATTTTCCTCGTGTTAGGTTAAAGGCTGAGTTGATATCGATGATCGAGCAATACAAAACCAAATGCATTCGGTGAAAAACTGTCTCGCCGGTCAAAATTACGCCAACTGTTATGGAGCTCAGACGAAAAAAATGTATTAAATGTAAATGGAAAAAACTTGCACTTGCGTTGAGCGTTATAAAGTTTACTGGCTTCAAAATAACAAAAAACGGAACTTCTTTGAATTTATCTCTTAGTTATTCTTTCTTAGGCTACGTTCTACTGAAAAACACTAACAGATCAAAATATAAATCTATGTATCTGACATCCGAGTATGTTCAACTATCCACAAAATTTCTAATGATGAAAGCTATAAAGAAATTACACAATATGAATTTTAAAACATTCCAAAATATTGTAACGTCTTTCAAATTTTAAAATAAAAATAAAATAAAACTACTTACATTTTTTTGGTCTGTTAAATTATAAATAAATAATAGCAAAATCATGTTCAATGTCAACGTCGTTTGCGTATTCGCAAAGACTGTAATTTTTTATTAATTTGTATTCATTGTTATAAAAATGTAGCTCATTCTGCAGTAGATGTCAAAGAAATCGAAGTTTCTAACTCTGTACAAGATTTATAAAAATTCCAAAAACTTTTATCAAAATTTCAGACTTTTTAATAAGAATTAAAAAAATTGAGTATGCAGTTTTATAACTCCTTTTAATACAATAAAGTGCAAGTTGGAAGTGGCTGAAAATTCCAGTTGATTTTTGTTAATTTTTTCCCAGGTGTTACGCATTTTCTCCATATGGAAAAAATCCATGTTTTCATTTATGTGGTATTTGTTGTAGAATTAGCTCTATTTTTATAAAAAATTAATAAAAATTGAAACGCAAAATAAAGATGATCAAAACTGATCAAAATATCACGTTACTAATTAGGTGTACACCACCGTATATAAAAAATGTGGTGTCTTCCCTTACATATTCATATACATACTCGTATATATATAACAGGTGGCGCTAAAGTAATCCTTCTATCAGAAAATGCTATAAATTTTGCGATTGGCCCCTAATGTCAGTTCTGTTTTGACATTTGTGTAGTAAACACATGCGAAATACACGTTAATAAACAATGTTACGCTACACTGCTCCAGAACGCGGAATATTGCTGACTTTTTATTTGACCAATAATCGGTCGGTGACTTTGGCACAACGTGAATTTCGTCGCAGATTTCCTCGCCTTCCCACGCCTACTGGTGAAACACTGCGACGTTTAGCCGATCGCCTCGAAGAGACTGGCACAACACGAGATGTTGCCAGGCGTGGCAGACCCCGGAATAGCCGTTCTGCAGAGAATATTGCTGCTGTAGCCGAGGATGTCAAGGAAGCGCCGTCGACATCGTCCAGACGACGTGCCACGCAAATGGGTATCAGTCGACGGTCTTTACAGCGAATTTTGGTACAAGATTTGAAGATGTTTCCGTACAAAGTCCAGACGGTGCATCAGCTGTTAGCTGCTCACCGCCAATCGCGTCTAACATACGCTCAAGCCATCTTTAATCACCACCAAGAGGAAGATGATTTTTCATCAAAAATAATCCTGAGTGATGAGGTCCATTTCTATCTTAGCGGGTACGTAAATAAGCAAAATTTACGCTTCTGGGGCACTGAAAATCCGCGTGTAACCCACGAAGAGCCATTACACCCGCTCAAAGTCACTGTATGGTGTGCTGTTTTCGCTGGAGGAGTCATCGGACCTTTTTTCTTCGAAGACGTCGCGGGCCAAACGGTTACTGTGAATGGTGAGCCCTACAGAGCAATGATCAACGAGTTCTTTTTGCCGCAACTTGATTAATTGGGATTGGAAAACATGTGGTTCCAACAGGACGGTGCAACGGCACACACTGCACGTGCCACAACCGATATGCTGAAGGATGCATTTCCCGGGCGCCTAATCTCCCGTTTTGGCGATTTGCACTGGCCAGCAAGATCGCCTGATTTGACCGCTCCAGACTTCTTTTTGTGGGGCTTTTTGAAGTCGCAGGTTTATGTCAAGAAGCCTCAGACTCTTGCAGCTCTTAAAGACAATATCCGTCATGAATGTAGGCCCTCACATCGCCGGGAATTTTGGCCAAAGTGATGGAAAATGCCATTAAAGGGCTCAAATGGCAATCAACTGTGGCGGCGGTCATTTACATGACATCATATTCTCGACTTGATAGGTAGGGGTTCTATAAATTACAGTTATGCTGTAATAAGCAAACCATTCGTTAAGTCAATTGCTCTGATATTTTCCTGAAGGATATTAAAAGGCGGTTATTTGCAAAATGTATTGTTTTAAAACTTAACTTCCATAACTAAAATTTCTTACTCTTCTTATTCTGTTTACCAAAACTTGATTAAGGAATATAGGCGATTCAATAACTCACTGGTCTTTAGGGCATCGAAATTGCCTGGGATTTTTGTTTAAAAGGACTTCTAACAGTTCATGGCATTCCTAAATGGCAGATGGTTTTTTTATCCCTTTCATGGCGGATTGTCATTGCTTCGGCGACTTTTATTAGAAGATTTTTTTTCTTTTACTTGATATGTCACGTACCTATATGGTATGATTTCAACCTGGAGTTTACCAAATGGAAATCAGGCACTTATCTTCTCGAAAATGATATCTATCGTCCGGACACAACTAAACTATTTTAAAAAAATTTGCCGATTTTGTTATTGCCCTCATAATTTCCAGTCATAAGCGACTTTCCTTTTCGCAAAAAGCTTTGCCTCCTTAATCTTTTATACTTTAGTAACAAGCCACTGCTCCAATTTTCAAACTATCCACTTGTAAATTTATCAAAAAATTCATTATTAAAATCTCACTTCGAGCAAAGGCAAACTGCATAAAATTTCCGCATATTTAGGTTACGTATCAGACTCCATTCCCAAAAGAGGAGAGCTTTCCTAAGAATAACTAAAAAACTGGCTCAGGCGTTTATCAGAATGACAGGAAGTTTGATATTCTCGCTGAACTAACTTCTGAAACCTCAATGTCATGAGACATTATATTACATGATATGTTCAGTTTTGTCAAATGCTTTAATGGTGGGTAATAAAAGACTTGGGAAGGGCTATCTACAACCTACAGGATAATCCAGGGAATGGTAACATGGTGCAGGGACGGATCCCTCACCGAAAAAAATACAGGGCCAGGTGATGGGGGCCGGGGCAAAGTTGCTCAGAAGATACTCACTTTAATCTTGAACGCACCTATAACATTAGAGCTTGGCTTTCAATACTGCTTGCCAGGCGACAATCAATTCTCTCAACTTTTTCCAGGTTACGTCAAAACTGATACCCGAATGTCTTGACAAGCTGAATAGCTTACTATGGGTTCCAGGGCACATGGGAGTTATACGGAGCGAAATGGCAGACAAATTAACCAGGGAAAGACGGCCTCCCCATTTATAGGCCCAGAGCCATTTTGTGATACTCCAATGGAGTTTCTATATGTATAGAGCTATAAATATATTTTATCAGAGGAGGAAATAAAGCTTAATAGAATAGGGTAAATATTAAATTTTATTAAAGAAATGCTGTGCAGTAACTCTAGGATCTCCGTAAACATCAAGAAATGTTTTCATGTCACTTTTGCCAAAACTCAAAATATTCTAAAATCATCCTATAACATTGCTGATACTCTTCTTCAACCGGTTCATGAATTCAAAGATCTAGGTGTGATCTTTGACTCCCAATTTTCATTTAATAGTCACATTAATTTTATTGTATCCTTCTCTTACTCAATTTTAGGCTTTATACGGCGTAATAGGCCGTATGATGTTAATTGACTTAAAATCGCTAGAAAATAGAAGATCTATACTTTCGCTGTCTTTTGTTTTTAGTTTAATTAAAGGTGATATTGATTGTTCATCCTTATTAAACAATATTACTTTTCATATTCCTACTAGATCTCTCCGAATCACTTACCCCTTTCACCTTAAATTACTTAACACGCATTATGCGCGTAAGAGAATTCAATGGGATCTCGAGCTCTGTTCCGCTTGACTTTTCGATGTCAAAGAATAAATTGTATGAGTTCCCAAACTCTTTTTTTTAATTTATTAATTTAATTATTTGTATTAATTTAAGCTTACACTAGTTCAAAGTAGTCTGTAAAAACCTGATTATGTTTTAGACTCTTAAATAAATAAATAAATAAATAATTAAATAAATCCTGTTCAAAGAAATACTCTGGATCCATGAATGGGTACAATAGATATTTCAGTTCGCGGTGCTATTTACCCTCACAATAATAATAATAATCAGTTAAGGAACTGCAAGAAAGTTGCAAAAGGGTAACAGGATTACAGCATTGCAGCAATTACTAAATAGCACGAACAATACCATTTGACGTTAACAAAAACAACGAGGAACATAAGGAATATGTACGGTGTAATGGGTGCTATCAGAAGTGAAGATTTATCTTCCGAAGATTTCAAAAATTTAGACAACGAAATGTTCGCGTTGAAGATATTTGGCCACTCTTAAAGTTTTGTTAATAATTAGTGGGCTACTTTCCAATTTCTCTGAACTCTTTCACGGACTAAGTTCGATAATCGTGTAATCAGAAGTTTTGGATATGCCAGTTGACAGTTAGCATATTTTTGTTACAGACCGAGTTTATGCCGATTATCCGGTTATCGAGACACGAATCAGACTAACGCTGATTAGAGGGTACGAAATTTAATTGACATCTGTCAAATCTTTTGTTTATTATTCAGTTGTTTATGCCAAATCATCATGGCAAGTTACGCGATTGAACAGCGCGCATTGCGCTCCATTTCAACATCTGCCCGCCCTTATTGAAAACCCCTTTATAATAAAATGCACGAAACAATTTCGAGGAAATTAAAAGTAGTTAAAAGCGCCAAAAATCATCGATATAACTATTTCTACTTGAACCCACAGTAATTATACATTTTTTTTTGTCACTTTTCAGTAAAACAGCTGCTAATCCCACTATCAATTTTCTGATTTCAGTTATTTCGAAAATGTATGTACTCGTATAAGTAAAACTAACACCGCTGAGTGCTGTGGAGGATTACAGTAAACCGGTTTGGTCATTTAATTTCAGATGACTGCATTAAATCGTGGCATAAACAATGATTATAAGTGGATAACAACACCGACTGTATTCGTTTATTATTTTCCAGCAAACTCTCGTTGCTCCTTTTATTTTTTGTGTGCTCTCCCCACGCCCAGTAGCCACGAACAGCGTAATACGAGTAAATGAATGATCCGACTTTAATCCACTTAATAGACTGCACTCGAACGCTTTGGTTAATCCCTGCCCTACTGACCGGGCGCTCATTTACAATGTAACAACAACAACCGCAAGTGGCAAAGCAAAATAACAATTGCACAATAATTGCAGCAATCGCTCGGCACAAACAGCCTGTTCGGACGTGAAGTGAGAGAAGGGGGCACCATAAGAACAAACCGAGGCCACAACGACCACCAAAAATATGTAAATACTTGTGAAATATTTTTAATGTCAATTATAAAATGATGGTGTCATTCGACTTACGACTGAAAAAGCGAATGCATGTATTTATGTATGTATGACATAAACAAGCGCAGGAAAAGCATGCAAATAAAATGCAATTGAAACAAGAACACGACTGTTGCAACAAAAATAGCAGCAAACGTCAGTACTGCAATTTCCGTAATTTTGCAGTGGAGTGCGGCGTCTACAATTCATTGTAGTAGTTCTTTACATTTTTTTTCATAATGCAATTGGCTACTGGGGGATGAGGCACAAGCATGCATTCATACATATATGAATATGTATGGTGTATTTACTGTTATAAATATAAAACATATATTTTGAAGTCACTCTCATTGTTGCTGTTGATTCTTCCTTTCTTTCCTCTTGTTTACCTCAAGAGTTCTTTTGCTTGGATCAACATTTCCGCCATAATGACCCGCTGCTGCAAATTTAATTGGTTTCAGTCGGAAAACACTTCGAGTACTAGCGCAATTTGGGTTGGTTTTACATGCTTCGCCTCCTTACAGCTTTAGGTGGTCGGGTGGTTCTCTTGAATTTTTTTTATTATTTTGGTTTTTTCTGGCTTGGTAGCTTACATGGATGAGTGCGCGAAAATATACGACATTGGAGAATAAATTCTCAATTACAATAAAAAAAATATTTATAAAATAAAAGCAGCTGCCCGGAAGTGCGGCACTCGAATGGTGGCAAATTAAAATGTACACTTTTTACCAAATTTTTTATTACATTTTTTTAATTCTTAGCAGCTTGCGGATAAATAAGAATAGGCTGCTCTAAATAATTAAATTAGCACAAAATTTAAGAGCAATCTCGTAAAAATGCTTCTAAAAATGTCAAAATATCAATTGAAGTTGAGTAAGAGCGGAGTAGAGTAAAGTATAAATCCAGAATCTACATGAATGTACTCATTACCGCGTGTTGACGTCATTAGATAAAACCTGAAACAGTTTCATTAAAGACTGTTCTGTAGTACGAATTCTGGCACTAAGTAACTGCGGAGTGAATTGAGGGTGTAACATTAGCGCCATTAGTGCTTCCAGTGCAAAGTGATTGTAGGTCAAAAAGTGTAGGTCAGGCGCAGATCGGGCTCTAGGCACTTACCTAAAGTTGAGGACAACATGAATAGGGTGAGTTTTTCTCTTAAAGTGAACGAGAAGGATCTGTAGGCATTGATATATTATATGTAAAAGAATTAGAGCTCATTGTTTAGCTTAGGATAAGTGCTAATAGGAACTGCCCAAGGATGGTAGATTACCAGGTTTAGCTAATCTGCCATGGTGAAAAACAAAATTGTGCCAGCACCTTCGGCTGCCACGTCAACGAGTCGTCGGCAACAGAATTCTGTCCGCTCATTTCCCACGTACTATGTTCACTCACTCGTCCAATAAGTTGTTGTTCAGACTGCAACGAACTAACATGGGCGTAGACTGTTTTGATTTTTGTTTTTGTATATCCCCTTACAATCTTAGCTTTTCGTAAACAAACTGCTGTAATGACCACGGTGACGTCAGTCAATCAGCTGATTCTTTCAAATTCGCTGCGCGCCGGTTAGCGGCCTGATATTGGTCACACTTGGTGAATTATTTTCACCATGGGCAGGTCCTTAGATCCACAATGCAAATTTGGTTTTGTTACAGGAAAGATAGAATGCGATAGTGCGCCCATCCAAGAAGCGCAACGTCACACTAGTATAGTTGCGCGTGAGAAATGCGAAAATAAAGAAAGAATTCGAAATTACACAAGCAACACACGAATAAATTGTACAAGTGAGACGTCTAATACACAACGATTCTGTCAAATTCGCTGAGAGCAAAGTAGCGGTCGGCGCCACTTTATTACTCTGTCCATGCAGAATAAACTCAAGGGATACAACTCAATAAAATATGACAAGTGCCAAGTTTTACTGAGGAAGTTAGACTCAGAGAAATACTCTGTATAATTGAAGGCGACACAATAGTTCAGGTCGCAGTGCTAAATCTCCTCATAATAATTGTTTAAAATATAGAAAAATGTGGTAAAAGAATTAAAACTCACTTCCCACGGAGCTCTCCAACTTCTAAGAAATCATTCTTAATGTATCACCACATCAATCAAAATCATTACAGAAATGAAATCAAGCTGAACTAGACACGTATTTTACTAAAACATACATAACTACGTATGAACATTCGAGTGGTTAAATTTTTTTTTTCCCCCAATACTACCCCCTGAACGAGGGGTGCCTTTTATATGTCACGATTTGGCAACCCTGGTGTTGCAATCTGGCAACTGACAGCTGTATCGCAAAGTTTGACATTTTTTGGCTTTTACGTACTCAGAACGTTTTGAAATACCAGCGCTATTTGTGTTGTTTATAGTAACTTAAAATATTCATCTCGGTCCAAAAATGGAATTAAATCGTGAACATTTCCGTCCGATTCTTTTTTACAACTTTCGACGTGGATTAACTCAGCAACATTGCATGGATGAACTTAATTCATTTTTTGGCGATGAAACTCCATCAAGGACCAGTGTTTATCGATGGTATAGTGAATTCAATCGTGGTCGTAATGCACCCCAAGACGAATTTCGTGAAGGTCGTCCGAAAACCATTGATGCTGTGCCCGAACTGATATTGCAAGATCGTCATGTGACCTATCGTGAGATTGAGACAATCTTAGGCATTAGTGGGACCAGCATACATTCAATATTGCATAAACATTTGACTGTCAAAAAAATTTGTTCGCGTTGGGTCCCACACAATTTGTCAATCGCTCAAAAAAAGGCTCGTGTCGATTGGTCGAAGGAAATGCTCAAAAAATACGATCGCGGGGCTTCGAAACACGTCTATGACATCGTAACAGATGATGAATCATGGATTTACGCGTATGAGCCCGAAAGTAAACAGCAGTCGACTGTATGGGTGTTTCAAGATGAGCCAAATCCAACAAAAGATATTCGCGCACGAAGCACTTCCAAGCAAATGGTCGCCTGTTTTTTCGGAAAAACTGGTCATGTCGCAACCGTACCACTAGAACAACGCAGAACAGTAAATTCTGAGTGGTACACAACCATTTGTTTGCCAGTTGTCTTCCAAGAAATTAGGAAAACCAATCGCCAAAAACGGATCACTCTTCACCAGGACAATGCGAGCTCTCACACATCGGCTCAAACAACTGCATTTTTGAGCACCCAAAACATCGAATTAATGGGTCATCCGCCGTATAGTCCTGACTTGGCACCGAATGACTTCTTTTTATTCCCGTACGTAAAAAACAAACTGAGAGGTCAACGTTTTTCGACACCTGAAGAAGCGGTTGCGGCATTCAGAATGCATGTTTTCGAGATGCCTCCTTCAGAGTGGCAAAAGTGCTTCGACAATTGGTTCAAACGCATGCAAAAATGTATAGATCTTCATGGAGAATATTTTGAAAAACAGTAAAGTGATTTTCGGTGATTAAAATTTGTTTTTGTTCTCTAATCCCGACATATAAAAGGCACCCTTCGTATTTGTTCTATGACAAAAAAAAACTGAATGCCCTGTTTTTTTTAACATTTAGCAATGCCAATACTTCGAAAATTTACTTTACGATTGCATAAGATTATTTGGTATAAAATGTTCCAGATGAGCATTATTTAATCTCCCCTTTCGATTTCCCTTCGCAAATGTCAAAAAAATCATGCCCTATTATTATTATTATTAGCTGCTGGAGGGCCGACTTTAGACCCTTGATTGTCAATGAATTTACTTCTCGCTTTTGTATGAATTTGGGTCCATATAAGAGATTTGTCGGCTTTCAGGTAATCTGCATACATCAGACAACGCGATGTCACAATAACAGACTATCATTAACAAATATTAAGAACAATAGTGGCCCGATATGGTTACCTTGAGGTACACCTGAGGTAACTTTGATGGCATCAGATTTTATATTATTTATCAAATCATGAACTAGTTTTTCGAACAGACTTATGTATCGGCATAAAAAAATCGGCATGTAAAAAATTACCAGAAACCAGTGATTTATTTAAGATAATTGTTAATGATTGGGCTAACGATGTAGCACAGTTTTTAAATAATAAAGCAGACACGCTCAAGGCTGAAAGACCCCCGAATACATCATTAAATGAGACCTACAAACCTTTAAATGTTCTTGAGCAGTTAAAAGAGGTATTTTCTATTCCGGTATCAGATTGACTAACATAAACAGATCGAAAAAAATCTGCATTCCGCTGTAGCCGAACGGGTTGGTGCGTGATTACCATTCGGAATTCACAGAGAGAACGTAAGTTCGAATCTCGGTGAAACACCAAAATTAAGAATAACATTTTCCTAATAGCGGTCGCTCCTCGGCAGACAATGGCAAACCTCCGAGTGTATTTCTGACATGAAAAAGCTCCACATAAAAAATATCTGCCGCTCGGAGTCGGCTTGAAACTGTAAGTCCCTCCATTTGTGGAACAACATCAAGACGCACACCACAAATAAGAGGAGGAGCTCGGTCAAACACCCAAAAAGGGTGTACGCGCCAATTATATATACATATATATCCCACAAAACCTTCGGCATACTTCAGATTACTCTGCTTCCAATATTGTTTCATGCCTTGAAATAAGTCACTGACTTAACAGGATAGCCTCTCACATATGAATGCGCTGCTTCCCTTCGTTAACAGGGATTTGCATTTTCCATCTCTCAATCTTAATGAACAATTTTCTTGTTTTAATTAAATGGCCAAAGCGTATTTTATAACCTTATTAACTCTTCATCAGCACAGATTTGGATAGCAACACCTTTCCAAATGCTCTCCAATTTTCCTCGATTTAAAGTTGATACTGAAATACTTAGTCATCTGGTTAAGCGATGTTCAGTCAAAGATTTCTAGAGCTTTAAGAGCACTCATAACCATAAGTTCTACACGGAGTACACTCATGAAGCCTGAAGAAAGCACTAATATTTACTACCCAACGAATTATGCATAAAAAATACCGTAATTAGAGTTGCATAGGGGGAAAGTTGTTCGTTCCCCTATACTTGCAATATGAAATGAACGGCATTCCGGCTGTGCACATTAGTTTTTCGTAAATATTTATTATCATGTCATTTGGCCCCAAAGAGTGAAAGATCTTACTTGCACACCTCATTAACTCACAAAACACTCCACTTACATACCAACAAACACAATGAAGCGGGAAAAAAGCATGAGTCATGAATAAGCAAACAAATAGCAGAGGTGTTAAGTGGACCTATACACACACACACACGCACATGCGCAGCCACGCGTCTTAAATGATGAGCACTCATACGCCCTGCTTGCCGTAGGCAGACGAAATTGAAAGCACAACGCAATGGATCAGACGCCCAAGGGAGTGCCATTATTTTTCTGCTGGCAAAATGTGCACACATGTGTTGATGGATACATACGGAAATATGTACCAGCGTAGCAGTTATTTGAAAATATTTTATTATTTTTATATAAATAAGCACACCCGACTAATTCTTATATATATGAATATTTCAAATCCCAAGTGTGAAAAAGCAACAATCAGGACAAGAACACAAGAACAAGCAAACAGCATCAGCATACTGGCGTTGAGTGTGTCGCTACCGACAAGCGTGTGCAGCAGCATAAAAAGTGGAAAAGGCAAACGCGAAGCAGCAAAAATGTGCCATCGAGCCACCTGTTGCTTAGCAACTTGAACGAGGAGTTGCGGTTCAACAGAGTAGCGCGTGAAAACGAAAGGAATACCGCAAAAATTGAAGGTTTTCATTAAATATCCTTTAAATCAACAATTTGTTATGCAGAGCCAACAAATACACACACATTCACCCAACCGTAATAAATACTTCAAACGACCCTAGTCACACAAACTGAACACGATTTCTCACGAATTTTAGTGGTTGAGGGTTTGTGCGAACGTGTAAATTGCGTAAGATAAAAACCAACGAAAACAAAGGTTTGCATAGAAAATTTTGCAGAGCAAGAAAAATTACGCTCCCGCAAACCTCAAAAGGCCAGCTGACGGTACGCAACCCTACTGCGGCCTTCATATGCCAGAAACAGGTACTCTGTTTCATTGACCGCTGCTCCCCGCCTCGCTTCGAGTAAAACGACATCATGCCTGCCACAGATACCTTTTGAATGCTACATACGTGCACTTTGTTAGAATTACCGATTCATTGGCCACAGGTGAGGACTGGGCGAGGGCAACCGAGAGATCCTTTGTGCTTATATGTTACATGTGTGCTCCTTTGAGGCGATTTATTATCCGCACAGAGGTCGCATTTCATACATTTTATGGTAGATACTTTATGGTAGTAATAGTAGCAACGACCCTCGTCAAGTTGGCTAAGATGCCAAACAATGCTTTGTGGCATCCCCACCGCATTCTCCAGCATTCGCCATTCGCTTCCCATTTTCTAGACTTTTAACGCTTTCAAGCACATGTGCTTAGTGATTGCCACATGCTTAAACATATAATGTAAGTTTTTTCCACTCTGAATCCACAACTCGTTGAGTTTGCAATTTTAATCTCACTTGGGAGTGACCTTTGCAATTCACATTAGAGAAACTATTAGAATTTACTTTTGTCTATGTATGTGTGTACAAGAACAATAGATAGGCAAGGCAAGATTATTTTACTATCAGGAGTTAAATGGATACGCGAATTATAAAACAATATGAAGAAGGTTTTATATGTTTAAGTGCAGGTCAAGTTCCTTCTCTAATTTGTCATAAATAATGGGCAGTATCATTTAATGCACATTTCACAAGAAAAATGGTTTTTATAAGAAACTTTACACTTGCACTTTTTTTCTGTCGGCGCAGACGCTGTTAAATGTTATTATTATTTCTCAGGCTGAAATCAGATTCTCAATCATTGGGCCACCAACCAATGTGTGTAGTATTCCAAGTATTTTGGATATTGCCGTCTATTCTTCTGAGAATTTGCTAATTTGTAGGATTGATTGCAGAAAATAAGAAATAAACCGAAAACATTTAAAAAAGCATTAAACATTTTTAAATTTATACGCTGATGAGAAAATTGGTACATGGATTTAAAGTGAAATATCTTCTCTTCATTTTAACATTTTTATTATCTTTTTTTAATTTTTTTTAGGATAAAATAAACTTTTCGAAAAATCTTTTTGTTCAAAGTTTCAAATTCAACGCCAGATGAGGAGCTTTTTCATTACAGAAGCTTGTCATTGCCTATCGAGGGGCAAACATTAGAAACAACTTCTTCCAGCATTTGATGTGCGGAAATCAGGGCACACCGAATGATAGTCTCGCACAAGCCCATTCGGTTACGGCTCGGTCAAACAGCCAACAAAAGGGTTGTAAGCACCAAATATATATATACAGCGCACGCTCGATAACGTGAACGCTCTAAAGCGTGAACAACCTAAAACGTGAACAGACATTTTTGTGCATTGACTACTCTAAAACGTGAACAAACCCAAAAAGCTCTATAACATGAACAATAAACATTACAATTATTTGAATGTAGCTTACATTGATCTGAAGTAATTCTGAAATTGGGGAATCCCCTAATTATAAAATAACATTTTATTCGTAATTGCATGTAAGGAGTAAAATATTTCAGTCGCGGTTTTGGTTTTGCAAAGAGTGTTTCGTCGTATGTTTTCTGGTGAAAATGAGTTCTAAAAAACCCGTATGCTTGACATTCAAACAAAAGGCTAAAATTCTCGGCTTTTTAAAAAAAGGCTGCTAAGGGTTGCTAAATCAACAATTTGTAACATTACAGCGAAAAAGCAAGTGATTTTAAAATGCGTAAACAACACGTATTGTGGACCTGGAAATAGAAAAACACTGCGTTCTTCAGAGTTCTCCAAAATGGAGAGAGCTCTTTATCGTTCGTTTATCCGAATGCGAGATAAAGACTGGCCAGTAAGTGCTCTAATTTTAAAAGAAAAGGCAAAAACACTGCATGCAAATTGAAAGAAAATGAAGCAAACTTCTTCGCTAGTGATGGATGGCCCCAAGGATTCAAGAAGAGGTACGGTAGTTGTATTCTTAAAATATTAGGCGAAAAACTGTCTTCGTAACCTCAGCTAGTGGATGCGTTTAAAGAAAAACTTAAAGCTCAAATGGCCGAATTGGAGTTGTGTAACGATGAGTTATATAATGCTGATGAGTCGGGGTTATTCTGAAGACTTTTGCCAGAGAAAACGTACGCGTCAAGTTCGGAGAAGAGAGCCTCAGGGGTAAAATCGGAGAAGCAGCGAATCACGTTTTTATGCTGTTCAAACGCCACTGGATCCCACAAGCTTAAGCTGTTTTTAATTGGAAAGGCGAAGAATCGACGCTGCTTTAAAAACTTTCAGTGTCCCACCGACTATAAGAGCTCGAAATCCGCCTGGATGACGTCGGCTATTTTCAAGCAATGGTTTCATGAGTCATTTGTTCCACAGGTGAATGTTCCTTTTAAGTTTTGTCCGATTTTTAAGCTTATTTGGTTGTTTTTTAAGGTTACTAATCGACAACGCTCCTTCTCACCCAAATGAAGCTGAACTAACAACGCAGAATGGGCAAATATCGGCAACGTTTATGCCACCAAACGTTACTCCCCTCATTCAACCGATGCATCAGAATGCAATAAAAATCATTAAGTTGCATTACAGAAACAGCCTTCTAGCTTCAATAGCAGCGACAAAGTCTGATTTGCTCGAGTCGTTGAAAAAAATTAACTTAGAAACAGCTATAAATCTTTTGGATGCGGCTTGGTTTCGTGTTGGTGAAGCAACATTAGCTAAGTGCTGGAACAGTATTTTAAATTTTGCGATAAACAATGATGATCCCGAAGATAATGTTCCGTTGACGGTTGACGGTAAAAGAAAAATGGGAAGCTGAACTTCGCACCTTGATGAGCAATACCGTCGATCTCCTTAGTAGTTTAAGTCCTGAGGTTCGTTCGTGTTCGCAGATATGCTCAAAGATATGTATGTGGGTTATTGAAAAAACTTTTTTTATTAAAAGTTTCAGATTGAATTCACGTTACCAGCCATGTTCATGAATGGAACGAAGATATCGAGGAGGGCAGATGACGATCATCAACAAGAGGACGAATCCGATGATGGCAGCGTATCAGAGCAACTGGAGAAAATTAAGTCGACTGAAGCAGTTGAAATTTTCAACAAGGCATTAATACGAGTATGGGCTGGTCATGAAGACGTCGATCAAAATGATATAAGTGTGCTAAGACGGTTAAAGGAGAAAGCTGTGCTTCAAGTTTTAGAAAAACATAAGATACAAAAAAGATGGCTTTTAAATAAAACCATCGTATGACTTAATTTTCAATTAATATGTAACAAAAACAAGAATAAAATGTGAATTTAAATATGAAAAAAAATATTTACTTAGTCTTTTTGGGCATTCCAAAACGTGGACTGCCTTGGTTTGAATTAGTTCACGTTATCGAGCGTGCGATGTATATATAGGTACTCGAGTAATGCGAGTGATTTTGTACTCGAGTAAATCACATTTGAACTCATAAGTCAATATATATGTATATATATATATAATCATATTGACTTATGAGTTCAAATGTGAGTTACTCGAGTACAAAATCAGCTAATGTTAGTTTAGCTAATCTAAATTATTTACTTACATACATATATATATAATATATATTTTTTGTACTCGAGTAACTCACATTTGAAACTACTCATAAGTCAATATGATTTTGACCCTAGCATAACAGAAGTAATAAACTAATTTGCGTTATGCGCAAAAAATTACTGACAAGCATTAGTCATATTCACCAAACCGATTTCCGTACGCTTGTTTTCACTTTAGTTTAACACTAAGAAGACAAAACCTACTTTTACTTCCCCTTTATTGGTTGTAAATATGTTTGTGCATGCATTCATCATTTGTGGCTACATAGTTTCGTTTGGTTTATCGTCATGACATTCTTCCTTCCCTGTGCCCATTTCTTCCTTACATATCCATTGTGCTTATCCACATCAGAGTGCCACTTTACTTACTCGTAACTTTACTGTTACTGCCAAATACCATTTCTTTTACTCGAAAAAGCTCGTAATTCTTCCAAGAGTGCTCAACCACATTTCACCTCTCAACATTCCTAACTCTCAACTACTATCTTTTTGTTGCTGTACATTTCATTGCGGCTATGCTTACGATCCTTTTTTCTACAAATGTATGCACACATGCTCAGGCAGATGTTTGTTAGAACACAGCACACCCTGCTGGAAACACCTGAAGTAATGAAACTTAGATTTTCACCAAGTGCTTAAATTTCCAACGTTGCCATAAGGGAGCCCCGAGTGGGATAATCCCAATGGATGTAAAAATTAACAAGCTCCTGTGTAATTTTGCAAAGCAGAACTAGTAAAAAAGGTGGCTTTGTCTGTACTCTTTTTTTTCTTGTCAGCGCTTATATATTACAACATATAACTGAGCATCATTTATTACTGGTCGCCACATTTGATGTGGCTACACGGTGTGGGTTACTATACCTAACTAAACAGCGTGCAATTTTTATTCTAAATTTAAAAATATGAAATTAAAGAAACTAAGCCGTAAATAAAATATACTATTTCCAACTTTAGGACAAACAAGCCTTAAATATCGTGTGCACATGTATTTAGCTTAATTAACAATATCTTAACAGGTTTACAGCCAGAAAACTTCATGTCCGATTTCGTCCTTGGACTTCGAAATGCGTTTAAGAAAGTCTTCCTCAATGCCAAGCTCAAGGGTTGTTGGCTTCACTTCAAACAAGCACTTAAAAGACGGGCAATGGAATTCGAAGATTTAGGCAAAATTCTAATTAAACAAATTATGCCAAGCACTCCTTAATAAACTTTCGCCCATGCCGCTTCCTGATCCGCACAATATGTTGGTGAGATTTCTCATTTTCAGCATCAAAACTGGCATTACCCCAATTGTTTTTAAAAATGTCCTTTGATGCCTACACATAATACGTTGCCTATAATATCGAATTTTATAATTTCTGCAGCAGGTTCTGGGTTTTCTATAAGGTCATTTTTCTCCACACTAATTATACGAGTATTTATACGTAAGTAGATGAGAGCATAGATATGTGCTGCTACATTGTTGCACCTTACGTTTCTTCCACACTTCAATGTTGTTGTTGTTTTTTTTAGCTTCTTGTTGTGTGGTAACTACCTGGAAAGAAATAAGGTAGAAAATGTTCAGAAAAGCGCTGAGCTAAGCTCTGCCACATAAAAACAGCTTCCAATAAGAAAATACACCCGCGGCGAATACGACGAAATTTTTTCAGAATTATGCGTTGAAGTGGTTGGTCTGAACTATTAATTGGCTCTTACTGACTGGCCAATTTCCTTGTCCTAAGATATAAATCAGTGCAAATTCCATGCCAAATTCCTTGAACATCTCGCTCCTTTGCGCCTCGATGCAGCTAAAGATTTTCTTCTTCTTTTTGATTGGCGCGATAACCGCTTACGCGATTTTGGCCGAGTTTAACAAAGCGCGTCAAGTGAGGACAGGCCCTTCTCTGCCTAATCTTTGCAACGCGAAGCCAAAGAGGTCTTTCTATTCCTCTGCTACCACCAGCTGATACTGTATCGAATACTTTCAGAGCTGAAGCGTTTATATCCATTCGGACGACATGACCCAGCCAACGTAGCCACTGTATCTTTATTCGCTGCGCTATGTCTATGTCGTCGTAAAGCTCATACAGCTCATCGTTCCATTGCCTGCGATATTCGCCGTCGTCAACGTGCAAAGCTCCAAAAATCTTCCGCAGAATCTTTCTCTCAAACACTCCAAGTGACACCTCATCGGATATTATCATTATCCAAGCTTCTGAGCCATACGTTAGGACGGACATGATGAGAGTCTTGTAGAGTGTTAGTTTTGTTCGTCGAGAGATTTACTTCACTACTCAATTGCCTACTTAGTCCAAATTAGCACTTGTTGACAAAAGAAATTCGCCATTGGATTTTAAGGCTGACATTGTTATAGGTGTTAATGCTGGCTCCTAGATAAACGAAGTCTCCTACAACCTCAAAATCATAACACCGAGTGCGCCGACTGTTTGTTTGATGACTAGAGGTACTTCGTTTTGTTCTCGTTTACCACCAGACGCGGAAACCGTTCTTTGAAAAAAATAAAATAAAAGTAATTTTTGGTTTCAGCGACCTCAAACGCTTTTTGGTCGAGGCCCATTTTTGAAACTCAAAATTTGTAAACTAGTGTAATTAGCGATTTAGGCAAATCATTAGTGACTTTTAAGTTTCTTCCATCAATGTCAACTGGATCCAGCAATAAGCAATACTGGCATATGCTAAGAAATAAGGCCGGTTATGCTGGAAAAAAGACACAAACTGTTACCTACCATCATAAAAACAAAAATGGTATGATTCTCAAAAGAACACCCGTTACTAGGGACAGAAAGGGAAGGTTTAAAAAGAAATTAATTATATTTGCTGTTTGAACAGCAAATATGTATGTATGTACGTGCATATGCATTTCTATAATCATATGAATATGTGGAATAACATACCATCACGCAGCCAACGAAGCAGACCGAATAGATTGTCGGTATTCCAATTAAAGAATAAACACAATAATGAAATGACATTTTTACCGCAAACCCCACAAAAGCGTGCAAACCCGATCATGTTCGGCTACATTGTTGATATTGTTTTTATTTTAATTGCTTGACGCACTCATTGTTATTAGGTTTACAATACAAGACAAACCACACACCCATGTAAGTGTATAATTTGTTCATAGTATAAGTATGTATATGCATACATTTATATGTATAAGTATATACAATTAAAACCTTTACCGTAAAGGCTGCTGTAGCAAACTTCGGCAGCGCATTTACCACTTATACTTAACCAATTGGATCGATGCAGAGAAGATTATAGCAGCATTAATTTAAGAGAATAGCAGTCCTGTCGGTGTGAGAGTCAACTGTCATTATCTATAATATAAAAATGAATCGCAAAATGTGTTGGTAAGCGCATAACTCAATTACGCATAGACCAATCTTAACAATTCTTTTTTTAAAATGTTCCTTGAAGTCCAAGGATGGTTTGTACGGCAAGAAAAATTCGAATAATTTCCGGCAAAACCCTAAAACAGACCTTTTCTTTTTCCCATACAAATATTGCGCGTTCGTGTGTGTGCGTGTTCGCTTTGAAAGATCTAATGCGTTCACACAAAAGTGATAATATCGTGAACACGAACAAATTCAAAAGTCAAAAATTGTAAGAGCTATAGATTTGATTGGCCTCGCAATATTCTTTCGTTTGTTTCAGTTTCAGAACGAGTTAAGGAATGATTTCATTCACAAATAATAAATAAAAATAGTTAAGTAAATTCTAAGAATAAACATGCAGGGCTGAACAAATCCAAACATATTTTAAGAATACCAAAAGATAAACAAAAGACAAACATTATTAATTAATCTAGAAAACCCATGTTTCTCACATGGTCAATTGTATGTTGCCTATTTAAGTGTTGAAAACCCATCAGATTTGTTTGTATATTCACCAGGTAATCAAACAAAAAACATTGTATATCATAAAGTACCACAATAAAAATAAAACAGATTTTTGTTAATAATTATGATTCACTTGACTTACAATAAAACGATTACTGAAAATACTTATGTATATATGTTTTATTTCATTATTCTTTATTATATCGGTTATTAACCCTATGCTAATAATAATAATAAAAAATAATTAATTATCTCTAAGTTTTGACTTTGAAGCACCCACTTTATAAATATTTGTCACCTTTAGGTTCCCACTATCCCTTTAGATTATTTTTCAATCAGGTTTGAACGTTAACTTCCCCTCTTAGTTTAAAGCCCTCTGGCAAACATCCCAGTGGGGGTTTTTAGTGGGTCCCAAAAGGGTGGCCAAAGTTCGTGGAAGCGAAGACACTTAGGTCACCCGAGCTGACTTTTTTCTTTAATTCTCCTGAACAGAACAGTCACCATGATGATAGGGCGGTGTGTAAGAGTCAACAGAGTAAAAACGTCTTAAGGTCGAAATATAAACTGCCACATTCAAAATCTATTTGACAGAACGAAGTCTGTCGGGTCCGTTAGTTATCAATAACCAACAGCATTGAATTGTATCTTTAATATTAGATTATTGAGAACAGTTGCAATAAAATTAACAAATTTATTATTTGCTAGGTTTTGTTAGGTAGAACAAGTATTCAGATCGGAATAGTATGATCACAACGTCCCCATTGTAATAATGAAAAACGAAAAATAACCAACTGATAGAGTAATTTTAAAATACTCGTATGTAACAAAGTTGAAATGTTAAGCGAGTAGAATAGAACTCTTTACATCAAAAAAGTTGTCGCTCACCTCAATATCGCAATCAGAAAACGATATACAGTAGCTCCAACCGAAACTCGTGCTTCCGCCTAAATATTTGGTTTTACATTAAATAGGGGGGACTAGTATTGCAATAAAAACTAATTGGTTTTATTTAATTAGTATACTGCATAATGCATTAAACGGCAAAAACCAAATTTGAAATTCTCCCTTATTTATCAAAATAAAAACAAATCGTTTATTTTAATTTGTATCGCTTTGGCACTGGTCATTAAGCGATGTACATATGTAAATCCTGGCCAAATTGTTAAACAACGTACTTAATGTCAATGGACAGATGTATAAAATAAAGGAAAAAAAAACAAAAAAAAAACTTATGTTAATCTGTTAAATTTCTTTTCACACAGTCTTCCCAAATCCGATTTTAGAACAATAAATGTAAATATTTGCTTAACTGTGCAAATAACGCGCAATTTGATTTCGTTCTACTGTTTCATTATTCAACTTTACGCAGCTAACATCAAGTCTCATTAGATCCGTAAGAACTTCTGTCAAAAATTTACATTTTATTAAATGCCATCTGCCAAAAATAAACGGACAGGAAGAAATCAAATAAGAGAAGTAAACAAAATCAAAGTTGAAATAAGGAGCGGACGAACGTGGCATTTGTCCCTTGTGCGAAAATTTTAATTTCGATTTTCAATTAAGCACCGTCAATTTCCTCAAAATAAACTTTTGCAAGCTTTTGTCACATCAACAAGGTAGAGCAGGATTGGGGATGTATGGCATATTCCGCTATGGAAATGCTAAATCGCAATTTGGAGTGAGTTCGCGAAGGCTGCGATTGTGGCAGCGGCAGTGCTGACAATTACTTGCACTTTTGCAACATGCCACCGACCGAACTGAAAGCGCCGCGGAATCCCTTTGCATTTGTTACCCATTTCTGTTTACTTTGTAGACTTCGCCCATGAGGGGTTATATATATATTTTTTTTTTAACACTAGGCTACATTTTATTCAATTCTCATTGCTTTTCGTTCGTTTACTTACAGATACTCCTTTACCCAGAAGAGGGTTGGGCACGTACTGCTTCCTCTAGCTACTGGACTATTACGCCTTGTTGGTGGCAACCGAATCGCTGTCGAATCGAAGAGTTCACGGGCACACAACGACAAACAACCAAAGCGAAAATGATGCCACTCGAACAAAAGGGTTCGCTGCTCATCGCAGGACACTTTCGCAGCAAAAAGACAGCGTCCGGCAGTGCGGTGGGCGCTAGAACTTGCCTTGATTGTGCCGACGGTAGTGGCGCAGGTGCGGGCAGTGCCAACGAGAAGGATATTGACGAATTCAAACTGTATCTAACCTCCAATATCTCTATGGAGGACTACAATATGGGCTACTGTTTGACAGGATTCGTGGAGCGTCGCTGCCAGCACACCAACACCTACCAAATGACCCACTTCGCCGTCATCAAACGGCAATGGCCGTCCATTAGCAGCGCAGATGCAAAATCAACGTAATTAAATGAAAACTTTTACATTATTTATTTATTGTACCAATACGTACGAGTAGAAGTGAGTGCGTGCTTGTATGTCTAAGCCAAATAGAAATAGTTGAGATTAAGCTAAGTGTTGGAATAGCTTTAGGATTACATACATAGATATTTCCACAGTACGATTTATGGCAAAGAGTTAGATTTAGGCAAATGCAGGCAACTTTAGGCGCTTAAACGTAAATAACACTCGACAGCTGTCGAACTATTTGCAAAGTTTTTCTATTCTAATATGCGGGATGTACAGATACTTATATGTGTGTATATGTATCAAATTGACATTGGTGCAAATATTAAATTTACCAACGTACATGCAACACATCACAGAGGAATTTTTAGTAAAACCGCTGCCTGACAGATATTATGGGAAATTCCAAATAACATTTAATGGTGCAAAAAAATTGTGCACAGCATTTGACAGTGTCATTAACAATGCACAGTGCTAACGAGAATTCGCAGCATGCAAATATTAAATATCAAATAAAATAGTCCATATTTTACAAAAATGAAAATCAAATGAAAAAAATACAAACAGAAAAATCAAAAAGGCAAAAAATTCATATGTCATGGATTGTGGCTATGAGGCTATGAGTTTTCAACAGTGCCTGATTTGATTAGTATTGGAAGTCTCGTAACGTTAAAAATAATAAAAACATTTTCAGCTATTAAATTCATTGAACTGTCCAAACCACTCACTGAGATTCTTTTTTATTTCATATCGAAGCACTGAACTGGTTGAAAGCGCATATTTCCTCTTATGTATGAAATGTATTTTAGTTTTCCGTTTATCTCTTAAAAACAAACTTCCATTGTTGTTGGTGCAGAAAATACTCTCAGAAAAAAAGAAGAATAAAAACTTTTTATTTGTTCGTTCCACTTAAGTTTACTTGAACTTGAAACTGAGTGCGGATGTCATCAAAATTAGTTGTTGAGTGAGTGACTTTTATTGGGAATTGGGAATTTTGTTGGAGTTTCAATAAATACCTAGAAATTCAAGTAACTAAACTTGGCACCTCGCACAGTGGTACTTTAGTGGCGAAAAATTATTTTTTAAAATTTCCAATTCAAAAATTCATAATGAGAGAAATCTCTGACGAGTTAAAATCTCTTATTTTCCCCAAAAACTAATTTGTTGTCTTAGAAAAGCTTTTTGACGTGATAACGTCTTATAATTCGATTTAGCCGGCTGCACGCACGAAAAAATGTGTCGTTATCTTGCTCATGCGTCCTTACCCTGCTTGAACTGCAAGCGAGAGCTCGGAACGAACGACAAATACGCACAATCGGCCTCCGCGGTCGGCAACGTTCGACATCTGGCTCTCTCCTACTTGAGTGAGCATATATATGTATGTTATGTATGTATATGCGCATATGTATATAAATTCACATATTTGTATTTGCATATGCCTTCTACCTGTATGCATGGTAATGAACCATTTCTCTGTTGAGAATAGGACGATGATAGGAAAAGTAGGAAATGAAAAGGGGTGTTTCGAGTGAAATGTGTCTTGAAAAAGGCAAATCAATGATGTTGCCTCTTAGTGTTGTTGACTTATTAACGTCTGATGCACAATCGAAATTGAACATACATACATATCTCTCATGAATTTGATAAATGTTTCGTCATTTTTCACATTTGTGTAAATGTAACTTGACCTATTCCATTGCGATTCCATTTACCTCCTTCTCTATATCCATACAAAATATCTATCAAACAAATAAAATTAAAATTTTGTTTTGAAAATTGCAACCATTCCATCAGTATTTTCTTATGACGTTGTCACTAAACTTCTCTTCTTACGACAAGTAAATGGAAGGCGAGAGCCTATTCTTTGGATTTACGTGAACAAATTCACCGTACGAGTATATCATTGAACGCTGAACAAACCTAAAATTTTCTAACAAAGCTCACGAAAATTGTAATGCAAATTTGTATTAAAGTATATTGCATAGCGGTCGCTCCTCGATAGGCAATGGCAAACCCCACAGTGTATTTCTGCCATGAAAAATGCTCCTCATAAAAAACAATTTACCGTTCGTAGTAGGCTTAAAACTGTAGGTCTCACCATTTGTGGGACAACATCAAGACGCTCGAGCAAACACGTAACAGAAGTGTAAGCGCCAATTATTTATTTGTTTATTTTACATTGCATACTTTAAGGCTTCAACTTTTTTATTGAAGATGATAATAACAATTTATTAACAGTTGATTTGCAGCAAAACGAAAAAAGTGTACATATACAAAAATGTTTTTATAAAAGCAGTCATTTGAATTTATAGTTAAATTGTGTTGAACAGAAGTAGAAATAAGTGCTTAAGCGTAGTTATTAAAAAAAATATAACTTTCTGTGTCATAAGGCGAATTAAGCCTCACTCAGCTTCCTAATTGCGGTCTAATGATGAATTATTCAGCTATTTCCTTGAAGCGAAACATTTTTGCCATTTTTGTATGTATGGATTTTTGCAACCGGTCCGATTGCAGTCTTGATTGCACTAGTTCAAATCTAGTCACTAAAGTATACATATGTAGTTCGAGCACCACGACATGTATTAAATATCGTTAGCCCGTATTTCGCACGTTCAGCCAGTTCTCCAATAATGTATGCGTGTGTAAGTCTACATGTAGGTGCGTATATATGACAAATAGTTACGCAAGGTTGCGTTAAAATGGATCTCTGCAATTCGTATCCAGTTTACATTTTTTTTTAATTCAACGTACACGCACAAATGTACAGGGTAACCAAAATACTGACACAGTTTTAAAATATAAAGAAATTTGAAATTTGAAAAGTCGAGCCAAGAAGCACCGAGAGATTTGGTAACTCCTAAAACACTCAGCCTAAGACGCCCATTGTATTTAAAACTCTGGAAAGTGTAAGGGAGTAACGAAAGGAAAAAGATTGTATAGAATAGAGAAACAGAGGTAGTTGGACCTATGAGAATTTTCCTGGTTCATAAGTATAAGTAATTTTAACATTCAGATTTTCCACATACTTACGCTTGAAAAACTCTGGGAAATATACAAGAATGATTGCTGTGGTCCAAATACGTGGTTGTGGAAAATAATTTCGCTCGGGGGCTGTAGGCGAGTTTGTAGTTTACTAGTGAGCAACACTTATCGTGCCCGTCGTCGTGCGGTACGTACCAGCGAGAATGTGCCTCCTCTGACCGTTAGTGTACAAGTCAGCACAGGAATATCAGCTTACCATCGACAATTTTACACAGAAGTCTGGTTAGAATTTACCACAAATGTCTCACATAATTCGTTTACAAAGCACAACCGCACCTACAAATTTAAGTCCACTTCATTCTCGCTTCGCAATTTGGACCTTATAATAGCTACAATTGGGTGTAGATCTTTGTTAATAAACAAAATTGTCTGATCAGGGGATCGGTTTTCTGACGAGGTTTCTAAAGCCGAGGCGCCAAAGCATTCATATAGACTGGCATCATATGTAGATTAATTTTTCTCTACTGGAAACGCCATGTTTATTGAGATCTGACCTTGTTAGATTTTTTCTGAATTATTGCTAAGGATTGATATTAAGCAGATTAGCCAGCAGCAACTCAAAGCGTTAAGAAGAATATCGTGCAATTGTGAGTGAGATGGAGCCAGAAAGCGTCAATAAGGGCTGACAAGATGCGCTACTGGGTATAGCTGGCGGACAGTCACACGAATGAAGTTATGTTCCATAAAGAGTAGGGATTTTTGTTGCTTCTATTAAAGTCGAAAAATACCAAAAGAAATATTGCTTTCTTTATTATATTTCATTTTTAAAAAGACACCTGCACTTGGGAAATCATTTCTTTAATAAAGGGTATTTCAAAAGTGATGCCAGTAGTGAATAATTCCTAGACCTTACCTATTTTTATTTCTTCTTCGACATTTGTCAAGTTGGTAGATGCACAATTTTACACGACAGACCACGCATAGTGGAAATAAATGACCGAATGAGTCGACAATTCAAGGGTTGGTAAAAAATTTCTAGGAGCTGTTTGCACAGAGCATATAAAAATAACTGGCAGACCAGACTCGAAATTTTTGAAAAGCAAAGTCTGTGTGAATAAGCTCACAACGATTCCAGAGCTTAAACACAACATTCGGATCGAGATTGCTGAGCTCAATGCAATAAATGTGAGCGAGTCCTTGAAAATTTTAATTCTAGTATGACAGCCTATAGACGTGCTCATGGTGCACATTTAAATGATATAATTTTTCACATATAATTGTTAAGAGCCTCATTTTTAATATAATAAAAATAGTGATATTGAAAGAATGTAAATGTTCACATGTTTTATTTAAAAACAACCTCTAAACGCATCTTTTGAAAGGCCCTTTATATATATGTATGTGCTCATGTCCATATGCGTTCATATATTAAGATTTATATGTGCAGCGGAAGTGACTATTCATTTGAGCCTTTTTGCGCAGAGCAATAATCAGATGCCACGTTTGCTTCGCAAGTGAAGTGTGAAATTAAAATTTTTCCAATAACCTTTTGAGTCCTTGTAAAGGAGAGAAATGTATAAGAAGCAAATAGTTTGAAAATTCAGAAGTTTACAGGAAATGGTGAAGCAAGTGTTCTTTTTTCTTTTTAATATTACACCACTTTCACTTGGTGTGATATATTACCTCAAAATCCAATCTAACATTATGAAAGAAATGTTGTACAACTCCAATCGCTCATTTGCTGCAAGAGTGACATCAACAAATATGATCTTATAATATGCCATTAAATTCTAAATACAAGGTGAAGTCCAAAATAAACACGACGGAGGTAAAATACATAGAAACGACAGGAGCTTTGTTCTGATAACTTCGAGTTTATTTATTCAAAATAGTCCTCCCTGGCCTCGACGCACTATTTTGGCGATCTAAAAGCTTTTCGAAAGAGTGTTTCAGGTCATGGCCGGTTGTGAAATGCAATTTCTAATCAAAAAATCAGTCACAAGAGTGGATTGATGAGATGGTGCATTATCATGCAATAAGTGCCAGCTCCTTCTTCGCGGTATTCAGGGCGAATCCGACGAATGATAGAAAATTGCATTGATGGTTTGGCTCGTTGGCATGAACTACTTGAGTCGACTTGATTTTTGACTTCTCCAAACGCAATTTATTGGGTGGTGGCACGTCTGGGGCCTTTCTTTTGGCACTTTGACGCTTAGTTTCAGGTTCATGTTGGAAACACCACGTCTTTTCTCGCCTCTCGAATGTTGAATTCTGAGCAATGTTTGGTCCTCAATTACCTTATGCAGAATGAAACGTGCACAGACCTTTCGTAAGCCCAAATAATCAGATAAAATACGATAAATCGATGTTTTGGTTATATTCAACTCTGATTACATGAATTTCAAAGATGATTTCCGTTCATTTTTGATAAATTTACGAACAATTTCGATGGAGTTTTCAGTGATTACTGATTTTGGGCGGCCCGTGTGTTCATTGTCACTAAACCGAATGTCACCAAACTTTCACTGGAAGTCAGCTAGGGATGTAACTTCCAACGCACTAACTCATTAAAAAGATGGCGCCATCAAAAACATTTTTATGACGCCAGTCTTGTTAATTTTGGACTTGCGCCTTGTATGTGCTACAAATGTGCTCTTAAAATCCTTATAAGCCTTAAGATATGCTTCTAAATTTTATATACAGCGCACTTAATAACTACAGCACAAAGGTTTATTGACAAATTTTGACAACTTATTAGCTTCTTATATAAGTTAAATAATTCTGTTATAAAAACCATAAAACTCCAACTTTCAAACTTTGTGCAAATTTAAAAAAAAACTTCAACAAATTTCCATCAAAATTTCAGACTCCTTCATTCGAATTTTTAGAAAAATTTCAAGTATGCAGCTTCATAGTCTATTGGATTTTAACATAGAAAAGTGTAAGTTTAAGGGCCTAAAAATCGCATTCATTTTTGACAATTTTTCTTTTCTAGTGTTCGAAACATACATATATTTCCTTTCTCGCGCAGAATAAATTGTATGTATTATATATATGCATGGGTATGTGTATGCCGTTACTGTACACTTGGATATTCATTTCACTTTCGAGAAAGCGTCACTAGACTGTTATCATTAAAAAAAATGTTTTATTAGTTCTAAAGGCAAAAACGAAATATTAATTTATTGCAAACTATTCTCTATAAGTGGAGCCAAAATTTTATACTTTTTGTAAAGCGTGTACATATTTCACCAGTATTAGTATGGTTGGCAAAAGCATGCTGGAAAATGTGTTTTCCTGACCAAAACCTAAAAATAATGTTTGAGAAAGGCAATGACAAACTATGAAAAAAAAATTTCAATTGGAAATCGGCTTAAAACTGTAGGCCCTTCCATTTGTGGAACAACAGTAAATAAAAGGAGCAACTCGGCAAACACACCCAAAAAGGGTGTAACACCAATTATATAATATTTATATGTATATTAAGCAGAAATTACTATCAATTAAAAGTATTTCATTTGATGAAAATACTTTACTTTTCTTTAGTGGTGCTCTTTTTCTTGATAATTTCTTATTTTTTTGGATAGTGAGACTTTTGCCATAAATGAACGATGTGTATATTTTTTTTGAACATATTGAAATTTGAAAAATTCGATCCAAGAAGCACCAAGAGAATTGGTAACTCCTAAAACACTCAGGCTAAAAAGCCCATTGTATTTAAAGCTCTTTAAAGTAAAAGGGTAGATAGTCAAGGAGGAAAGGAGAGAAATACAAAAAGAAAGATATAGGATAGAATAGAGGCACAGAAGTAGCTAAACCTGTGTGGTCAATTTGAAAATATCCTACAGTTTGAGAGAACGAATTTTACTCGTTCTCATGACATCGGAACCTTGCCCCAGTAAATGGAGGGCACTCACAGAGAAAATGTTCAGTGCTATCCGGCTCCTCTAAGCAAGACAGGCAAATCGGGTCCTCAAGAATTCCAATGCTGGTCATATGCTGAGCCCATGGATTGTGCGACCGGTGATTACTGATTTTGGGCAACCGAACGTCTTTTCTTCCTAGTTTTAGAAAAAAGTTCAATAGTTTTCTGTTCGGCCTTGCCACAAAACACTTTGCGGTGCTGCAGCGTAAATCTTTAGTAAATTGCATACATAATCGCTGATCCAATTCATGATTCCGATTAATGGCTCTGGTCGTTTGGGGTAACCGCTGTTCCACAGTTGGCCAATTAATGCGAATTCATTCCCCTGAACACCGCAGTGTCTTGGAATCCATATAAGTACATGCTTATTCTGTCTTTTTCTTCTTACATTCTTGAAGAATCTTTGAGGTGTGCTTTGCATTCTCCAGAGCCTATAGTGCAGCCTGACTGTCACTTAAGACTAAAGACTTTACTCAAATTATCAATCAATACTTAAAATTATGCAGATATTTTATTTTTTATTTTTTTCGATAAAAAATTTGTGTATTAAAAGCAACTCCCGCATATAGGAATGAAATACTTAACCTACAAACATACATCTGTGCTAAGATTTGCTTTAACTATAACAAAACGTATTACAGCAGCAAGCTTTTTCTAGTATTTACATACAGACCCAGAGGCTAACTTTAAATCTTAATGTACTTGTAGCAAACCGTAGATGCTGTTAAAAATATATGAAAAAACAAGACTTTATTAGAAACCAAAGAAAATACTGTCCAACTGTGCTAATGCAACGCGAGAAGTTCAAGCAGAAGAATATATCAAAATTTCGTCCATTAAATTGGAGCGCAAACAAAATGGCAACACTGCAACCGAAACAGCTAACATTACCACGCCCACAACCACCAAACTTCACGCACAAAATCACTCTTCCGCTTCACTACCTCACTAGCTACTCACCTTCACTGCGACCTTATTTGCATCACCCACATCACCCGTTCACATTCATTCGACACCTAAAAGCACACAGCGTTGCATTGTGCCAGGCCAAGCCGCTCCAATTAAATACCTAAATAAATAAGCGTAAACTTAAAACTTTAATCAAAATAAAAATACAAAGCCATACCTATTCGTGAAAAAATATGATTAACGATTAATCAAAATTTTTATAAAAGTGAAATTATTTTTTGCAAAAAAATATAAATGTTAATTAACACAACAAATGCGCTGATCATAAAAAACTAAGTTAACTTTTGATATAAAAAAATATTAAAATTATGTATGTGTCATTTTATGAGTGTATAATTAAAATCCTTTAAGCACATATGTACATATGTACAATACAATATATGTATGCATGTGTGTACATGCGTGTGCGGTTTAACCATTTAAGCTTACGCAATAAACAACTTATGTATGTAAGTAATTATGTAGGTATAAAGTATTTACGTATTTATGTGTTTGTATTTGTGTATGTATGTATATGCATGTAGCAGCAATTTGTATCGTGTTTATTGTATAAATGTAAGCGCTTTGTGTAATTTTATAGCAAACAAAAAATCAATTTAAAAAATACAAAACAGCAAACAACTTGCAAAAAATGCATTCAGTGTCAGTACCTGCAAATATTCAGAATATTTATAATAAAAAAATTGTTGAGTAAAGTGTAGCGCTCCGTTAAGTTAGGGTATTTACTTATACATATGTGTATGTAATTAGGTATTGTATACGCACGTATTTCCGTAGTCATGGGAAATAGGCATTTCGTCACTTGCAAACAAGAAAACTTCTTCTCACACCGGCGCGGTAAAACTGCCTTCATTTCCGCTTAAGTGCAATTTTAACATTTCTCTTAAAAAACAACAACAAATACAAAAACTTTAAATAATTTGCTGCAGTGAAAAAATTATGAAAGATAGTATAAAAGCAGTTACTGGAATTCAGTCAACTCAATTAACTTTTGGTCAATTAGCACGAACACCGTTTATAAGAAAAAACTGAAACCAAGTCCTATCCCATATGGGCTTTGCTTTCCTTTCCTGGGAATGAGAGAAACTGGGACCTTGCCAATGATATGGTATCGTTAAGTTCGAACATTAACTGAGATTTCTTGGCTTTGCCCTCTTTAACGACCATCTGCTTTATTTAGTTTGGAAGTTTTATTTACTTTGGTTTAATTTAGAAAATGCAGACTTAAGGCGCAGGTGTTAAGGTTGATATACGCACTAGCATACATTAAATATGATCTCATCTTCCCGACTAGAATTACAGTGAGGCATGCCGAAGAATCAGTTAGGCCCGAATTAGGCAGGCCTTACTGAGGCACGCCTCACTATTACCTTACCAGGCCCACGTTAGGCAAGGCAAAGATTGGCATGCCAGAACAATACCAAATTTGGTTGTGGTCACGAAAATCTGGGGCAGTGTCTCACTTAGGCATAAATTGGAATCCCTAACTGATTTGTAGAAGGGCATCCGGAGTATTACCGAAGTTCGGTTTTTCGAACCTGCGCTTAATGAGGCAGATGTTTGGCGATACCTTTCGGGACTTAGGCCTAGTTTGGCTGCCTTATGGGGCGCAAATTTGGAATGCGGTCTGCCTTATTTGCCCCTAATCACCGCCTTACCAAAATTTTTAGTCGGGTTACCTGAGCTTTTGAATACGGCATCTCGAAGAGACTGCTCTTAAGCTTTGAGCAAACAGAGAGCTGAGTAAATTTTTCAAGAGATTTTATCTCAAATTTTTTCCGTAACAATTATGTTTCAATAGCTGGAAGAATGTCACCATCCTGCTTGGCATGTCACTAAATTTAGATACTTTGAATGATACGAGTACTGATAACCTTAGGGATATAAATGTCAGCCAAATCAATGGGTTTGCATTTAAAACAAAATGGTTTAACGAGGAGAAACAGCTACTGTAGTCTCACAGTGGATCAGCAACGCGCTAAATGAGTTGCCTTAAACACAGACAAGTCCTCTGCCAGCTCTCTGATGGTTAATTTGCGGAAACTGATAGAAAAGTTGATCAATTTCACTTTATTGATGTTTTCATGTCGATCGATGTCGACTGCCTATCACTACGTTCGCCATCCTCGATGGACTCACAATCTCTCTTTTTTCTTTAGAGTATCAACACCAAAACAGTTTCCCTACATTTCTAAAGTGTTCGTACCATTAAATCTTTTTTAACGCAATTTTTGAAATTGTAAAAGACGGCTTTACAAATGTCTAGTAATGGCCATAAAATGTTAATCGCAGATGTGGCAACCTAGCAAAAAATTAAATTATAAAATACTTTAGTTACCCTGTCATCAAGATTAATATTTACTTCATTAAGCAATATTGGTAGCATAGAGCTAAGGTGATATTTTGAATGAGAAATAGCAATCGCCTTCGTCTTTGGCAAATTTAATTTCAAATTGTTAGATTTGGACTAGTTCGAAATATAAGTGAGATCTTCATTAAGCCTGGCTATCAAATTTTAAACAAGACCTGTTGGCCTTGGCTAGTATTTCTTTGTCTCAAAAGTTACAGGTTACAGTTACAGGTTCGAGTAGTTATCGCCACAATTAACTTGTAGTCAATTGGGTATGTAACTTTTTATTAATTGTAATGTCATGTGATGAAAATTTATAGTGACAATACAGTTTTTGTTCAATAGTACGAAAAGCTTTTGAGAAATCGAGAAACGCTATCACTATTGGCGAATTTTTATCAGAAGCCCGACTGGAAATTACTCAGCAGCCTATTTTTGTGCATGTGGCAGATATGTAATTTGTCGTACCAAAGATGTTTCAAATACTTTCAATAGGGCCGGAAAAATGCTTATTGGTCTGAAGGCTGGAGAGCGATTGGATATTTTATTTTTTGCATAGGTATTATAGCTGCCATCTTCCAAAAATTTGGAAAAGTAGATGAGACGAGTGCAAAGTTAATTATATACGTAAGTGATGGTATTAAAAAATGTTAGAATTGTTTTAAGGATCAATATTAATTTTAAGACGATCAAGATTCGCCACTAGCGAGCATGGTTATACCTCATAAAATGAGGCATACCTCATAGCTCAGCACGATGCAGCAACTCTCATTTCTGATATAAGGAAATGGCGAAACGAATGCTTAAAGACCATACATTTAGCGACCACACCAATTAAGAGTGGAAGATTTCATAGATCTAACTGTAGGTTTGAGCGCCGTTTTGAATTATTCAAAACCCATTCAGTGATCGCTATAATTTCTGGCTATAGGATGTCAGAGCAGATTTGTGCGTTTGCCAATATTTTCCGTACATTCCGCTCAGTTGAATTAAACAATATTCTCCGAGAAGAAAGTACGTCGAGTTGCTGTTTCATTCTTGCCGTGCAGACGCAACTTTCGTTAAAGGAAGTTGTTCATCTTCAGCTTCAAGGTCCTCATTTTCTTTGCATTATTCGTCCGTATTAAAGCAGAAAAGTTTCCAGTTTTTCCCCAAGGTAAGGCCAATTTAGCTGCGCTCATAGCCTCAGACAGTCCTCCAACCACTTCAAGGGTAGTTGAGTACTGCAAATCCAGATTGAACTATGTATGTCGGTAGACATAATATCCTGATGCTAACATGGGTCCCAGGGCACGTAGATTGCGGGTAACGAGATCTTTGACTATTTAGCTAGAATGGGCTCTGAGGCCAACTTCTTTGACTCGGAATCCGTTCTGCCACTCTCTTCTGCAGCCATCAAAGCCACGGCTAGCAAATGGGTTACTCTAACCTACAAGCAAGCTTGGCAGGCTGAGAGAGGCTCCAGATGGACAAAACTGATGTTACCTGTCATGTCCTGTCCTGTCATTAAGCAGAAGGGACTGTAGGCAGCGGGTTGGACTGATTACGGGCCACTTTACATGGGCGAAGCACATGGAAAAGGTAAACATCTCCGACAGTGCACTCTGCCCAGCATGTGAAGAGGAGGATGAGACGGCGGGCCACTTTCTGTGCGTCTGCCCGGCCTTCGCTCGAATCAGGATTGAGGTCTTTGTGTTGTCTGATGTGTCAAGAAGCGACCTCTTTGGCTCCTTAACACCACAAGATTAAAAAGGGAACCCGAGTGCAGTACAGTGCACTTAATGTTTTCTGAGTGCTACACTTGCTAGTCTATCTCGACAAAAAAACAAGGCAATTTATGATTCGGAAAATTACTGTAGATTTCGATGGAAGAAATGAAGTTATTGGTTTGCATGGCAAGATTGACGCCAATGTTTCCCAAACAAGGTAAAAAAAATCGTTTTCCATTCTGCGGCAATAAAACTGGAATAAGTGAATTTTCATATTATAAATATTTTTAAAAGGATCACAAAAACAAAACTTCAACCAATCAGCTATATGTTGCTAATCCAGATTTTTTATATCTCTAAAAGTTTGCCACGTAAAATGTGTGAAAATTAAGCATAGAAATTAAAGGTATTTGTACAAATAGACGCAGACATCCACAAGAGCTTCTTAAATACGTATGTATAAAAAAACAAAATTAAGAACAAATATAAAAAAAAACTATTTATCTATACAAGCAACTTATATGGAAACTGGTTTGCATAGCAAAATAAATAAAAATAATAATAATAAAAGTAAATGCATAAATATTTAAGTGTATACAAAAAATAGCTGGCAAATTACCATCTAATTTATAAAAGCCTAAGAATAGTAGATTAAGAACAAATTCGAAAAGAAGCAAGCAAATGCAAATGGCAAAAAGCGACCAAACTGTGTATAATAAGCTAAAATTAGCGCTCATAAAAAAGCTCAAATGAAGTTAGGTAATTAAGACGCTTCTATTTATAATGCAATTAAAAGATTGAAAATTTAGAAATTTGCAGAAATTTAACTTGCTTATGACAAAACTTTGGATACGTGGCGTTTTTGTTGAGTGTCTACTTTAATTAATAACTTGGAAAGAGTGCATAAAATGTAAAAAATGTATGAGTACATGTACATATGTACATGTGTATGAACCACTTACTTGTAAATAATCCTTTTCTTCACATTTCGATACATAAAGATTTCCGCTGATGTTATGATTATCCAATTAAATCCCATTTTTCACAAAAACACCAGAGCGCAATTCTTCGCCTGTCTGAAATATGGTATAATGTAATTTTTGTGAAATGCTAAAATAAATAACAAACAATGCTGAAAATGCAAAAGTTGCTAAAAGAATATTAATAACTATTGCCAATCCTGGCATTACTTACGCTTCTGTTCGCTCCCACTTAGTTCTTCGCTTCCGAGCTCAATAAAATGAACTCATTTACATATTTATTGATTCCAGACAGACAATGAAATGAATGGAACAATAAGCTTTGGAAATGATTTAAGGCTCTCAAAAAAGTGGAAATAAAACAGTAATGAGAAAATGCAAATATTGCGTTGATAAAAAATCTTATATGTAATGGAAATATTCTGTGCGAATGAGGAAGACAGCCAAAATAGCAGATACGGCTGCTGTCTTTTTAATAAAATCGATAACACAGTGCAACAAAATGAAAAAAAGTTAGTCCCTGAGGTCCATAGAAATAGCAATCTTTTTCCAGTTATGCTGATAAAACAAATACTATTAAGCGGATTTTCAAAATCTATAGTGTCAATTAAATGTGAAAATATTCAAGTAAGCAACATTTCAATTGTTCAATTGTTTTGATTTATTTCAGATGTAGTTTTTAATTTTTTGTGTGGGTTTCAAAGGCCTTCGCACTATATAGTCACCGTCGTATTTTCCTCTCCTACTACTGTGGGCAAAAAGTAAGGTGAATTTGGTTGTAAAATGAAAAATCTTTATTTATTCTTGTAAATCAATTTCATCCCCTTCAAAATAGTCCCCTCTCGATGAAATACACTTATGATTCAGCTTTTATCTCCTCGAAACGCGTTCCCCGAAGTGCTCTCTTGAATTTTGGGAATAGCCAGAAGTCACACGGAGCCAAATCAAGCGAATACGGTGGTTGCGGAACGATATGCATGTAATTGTTGGCGAAATGGGCACGAAGAACGAGTGCAGTGTGAGACGGTGCATTATCGTGATGCAAAAACGAAGAGTTGTTGGCCCATAATTCTGGTCTTTTTAGACGAATTGCTTCACGTAAACGACGCATAATGCTCAAATAATATTCTTTATTAACAGTTTGGCCAAGTGAAAGGAATTCATAGTGCACCATGCCACGAAAATCGAAAAAAACTGTCATCATGACCTTTATTTTTGAACGACTTTGACGTGGTCTTTTCGGTCTGGCCTCGACTTTAGCACGATATTCGCTTGATTGGTCGGTTGTTTCAGGGTCGTAAGCATAAATCCAAGTCTCATCTCCCGTAATGATGCATTTGAGCTTGTCCTGATAGTCTGAAAGCATTGTTTCACACACATCAAAGCGACGACTTTTTTCCAAGAAATTGAGAGTTTTCGGTTCCAAACGAGATTTGACTTTTCGTAGGCCCAAATGGTTTTTCAAAATGGTTTTCACAGATCCTTCTGATATTCCGATCATATCAGTAAGGTCTTTAACAGTCAACCGACGATTTTTGAGCACTAACTCCTTCACTTTATTGACGTGTTGGTCATCTGTTGACGTCGATGGTCGTCCGGAGCGCTCTAAGTCATCAACACGTTCTCGACCTTCTTTGAAGTCTTTGTACCACTTATAAACATTTTTCTGCGACATGGTCGAGTCACCAAATGCCTTCTGCAACATGCTAAACGTTTCCGCAGCCGAAATTTCATTCCGCAAACAAAATTTGATGGCACTTCTCTGCTCAATCAAATCAGACATTGTAAAAATCGAAAAATGCACTCTTGGACGTTTGGTAAACACAAGCGTAAATATATTACTGATAATGACATTCACATGAAAGTTGGCACAGATGTTATTAACAGTGCTGCCAACTCATGAAAAAAATAAATAGAGCGAAATTTTAATCCCCCGAAGTTTGACAAATAAATTAACCCTACTTTTTGCCCACATTAGTAGATGGTTCCTCTGCCACGGAACTACGGTAGCATTTCATCGAAGACAGAGAAGTCTTTGCGTGCAGAACTCGGTCTATGTACGTACCAAAAAGTTGCCAATTGACATAGCTTCTCCGAATTGCATAAAAAATCAGAACTGTGAACTTTGCAGTGGCATAAAAGGAAAAAACTACTGATGCAAATATTTTGTACAAAACGAGTCTTCGTTTTTCCATATCCTCTGAGAAAAATACTATGTGACCGCAGGGATTAAACAATTATTTAATTTTGTTGTTTCTTTACAGACATATATTTTTTTTATTTCAAATGCAACACAAAAACTCATATCCTACGTTTGTGAAGACCAACCGGTCGGTCCAATTTGGGACCACATTTCCCAAGCTTTCAATCATAGCTGATTTATCAACCTAAAGAAGTTACTTGGAGTAGCCTACAAACACTAATTCGAAGGAGTCAAACTACACTTAACCTAAATATATAAAGTTTTCCTAACAATGTGCTGGTGGACTGCCATACTGCCTTACTGGGACTTTTTGATATGTAGACAACTGGCATTGACGAAGAGACCAAAAAGGCGAAAATTATTACGACTTTTATTATTGACTATATTTTTTTTTATTGTAATATTGAAAAAGTATAGCTCAGAGATGCCTTCGCATCCAAACCAAACATACCGTGTAGTGAAGTTTTCGATAGTTAATGGGAGCTAGGACTCGAAACGCAAAAACACCTAAAATATAAAAGCGTTAGAAAAGCTTGTCTCTGCCTTGACAGGCACTGGCAAACAGCCAAAAGTATTTCTGCGAAGAAAAACTCTTCAGAAAGTTTTTCTTTCATTCGGAGCCGGCGTAAAACTACAGATCCCCCCATTTATAAACAACATCAAGAACCGCATCACAGATGGTAGTAGGAACTTGGCCAATCACCCAACAAAGAATGTACGCGCCAATTATATAATGGGCTCTCAATAGTCTCTCTGGAGTTTTTCTCAATCCAAAGAAAGCTATCATGCTTATTCACATATCCATTAAGTCAGGATTATGCGTAATAGCTATAGATGAGTTTACGAAGAATATCAGTTGTTTTCCAGACTGGAAGTACAGCCAAAAGATGATCTAGTAGTTTCTGTTCCTACACCGGTAAGATGTTATAAGCTTATTGATCAATATTTTTGCTCAAAATCTTCCTCATATTATTTAAAAAAAGTTGAGCTTATGGCTGGAATTTAAATAAAATAACTACTTTATATTGATATATTTATTTATTAATCGATATTTCGACTCCAGTTTGATTATATGAGCTAAATGCTCTATAAGTTTGGCGCAAAGAACTTGAATTTTATAAGTTTCCCAGTTCTGTTTGTATAAAAGTTAGTTTGAGTTAGATAAGATAAGACAAAGGGTGATTATAAATGGCAATAAGCTGGTAACATGCGTGCTAATTAAATCGTAGCCTACCATAATCTCTACGATTCTCAAGAGACTTATGAAGCGAATAGTTGGCATGGAGAACGCTTACAAACCCAACCTCAGCGCTTTGCATCGCAGTCAGCATGACGTACAAATATACCAAGACGGAAAGCTTGGTTTTTCCCACTGTCCCAGTTAGTAGATAAGCTGCCTCCTGGAGTTCACTCCGACAATCGAGCTCCGATTATAAATTCTTTGGAGCCTCAGCGTTCGGTAAATAAGCAATCGTTTCAATTCTCAATTCTCAATTCTTCTCGCTTCAGTCAGCCTCAGTTGCACGTACGAGTATTATTAGCAGTTGACATTTCTTTCACTGCTCAAATTTTGTTTATCAAAGGGCATGATTTCCTTTTCACATTCAAGCCGTCGTGCTGAGCCGACTGCTCTCAATATATTTTTGTTCCTAATATCGAAATTTCTTGCAGTAGGTACTCGTATATACGAGTATTTCCCCTCCTTAGTACTTTGCTTACTGCTTACTACGTACCCCAGATAACTTATATTACATTTTTTACACACTGCGGAGAAGTCGAATTCACACATCGCGCCTGCAAAGAGTGTTATCTTGAAAAAAACTAACACTACGCCGTAGCCGAATGGATTGGTGCGTGACTACCATTCGAAATTCAGAGAGAACGTAGGTTCGAATCTCGGTGAAAGATCAAAATTAAGAAAAAGTTTTTTCTAATAGCGGTCGCCCCTCGAGAGGCATTTCTGCCACGAAAAAGGCTCCTCATAAAAAATATCTTGAATCTGTAGGCCCCTCCATTTGTGGAACAACATTAAGACGAACGCCATATAGGAGGAGGAGCTCGCCCACACACCCAAAAAGGGTGTGTATATATATACTTGGAGGATAAATACTTTGATCTCGATTATTTGATCTCATTTAAAGACTGATTTTGCTGTTTTGAATATTTCGTACTGTATAAAGTTAGAAAAGTAAAAAGAGTTTCTATTGCTTAAATTATTTTTCAAAAGTTGTTTTCTTACGTGATTACAAAGTATCTGGACACAAAAGGATATGTAAAGAATTATTAATTAGTTAGTATTTTATAACCCTGAAACATCGCACGGTCTTTTAGGTTAGTCGTGGTCGTTGCAAACGCCCAAACGTCCGCGTGAAGGTTTAGGTAAAACTTGTACCACGACAGGGTAATCTAACTTGTTCCGAAAAAATGAGTTTCTTTACACCTCAAATATATTGTAAGTGTTTCAGAAATCCACAGGCAACCAGTCATAAGTGTCATAGAAACATAACACGGAAACATAGAAACGGAAAACATCTTTTTTAACAAATTGTGTTCTCAGTAATGCCAAAATTTTTCTATTACATTTAAGGTAATTTTTTTTTTTTTTTATAAGAATGACAGAAACCTCTAAGTACTTGTTTAATTGTCAGAAGCGCAAAAGAAACGAATTTTTCTAGTTTTGGTAAGTTTAAATACTAATTTTTCCAATATATGTACACTACAGTCATCCACATAAGAAGCACCGTGTCATTGCACTGGGCAAATCAAAAACGTAACAGAAAATCAAAAAAGCGTAAAAATTTAATTAGTGCAGGAATATTTTCAGTGAAGAAAATTTTGGTTTAACATTTTCGAACTTAAGAATTTGTATTAGAAAATTACAAATAAAGCGTATCCTCAAAAAAAAAAAACATAAAAACAAACCAATTTACATTTAAATATAAAGCTAGATGACAAATGACATCGATCGGTAAGTAGTAAAATTCAACACAACAAAGCTGAAATCAGGTAAGCAAAAGATTAAAAATGCTGCAGGGATACATCGAAGAAGCATTTTAGGGACTTTTTTTCAATGTCTGGTTAACCAGTGGTAGCTTCACCGAATGGTGGTTTGCAATGACAAATTTAGTTTCAGTAAGTTTATATTATTCGAAGTCGGACTAGATCATTCGTTGTGAATAGTTTTTAAAACAATTCACGAAAGCGATTGTGAATGCACAAAGCACAAGCGGTGCTTCAATATTTTTGGAATTAGTCTCACATCCACACCTTCCACCAAATGTGTCTTAACATCTGTAAAGTTTCTGTTTTGACTTTGTCCCGTTTTCTTTTGCTGTTCTAGGTACTATTACATTTTCAAAATGGCATCAAGCAGATCAGATCATTGACATTTCTCTTTTAACAGAAAATTCGTAGAGGAAATTTACAGTGAAATGAACAGTGAAAATTCGGGTAATCTATAGAAGGTGTAGATGTGGCGTACGAAAACAATTGTTGTTTCCCAGAAAGAGAAGTGAAAGTGCATTTTAAAAAATCTTAAAAAAGTATCTCCGTTTATTATTTAAGCGGTACATAAGTTAATTATAAACAGAAGAAAACATCTCAAATGTTACATCATTTCAAAAAATGTTTGTAATCTGCTAAAACGATAGCACAGCAAAATGTTATTCATTATTCTCACTGCTATCAACTAAGTTTTTGTGGTGATTAACAGCTAACCGGTAGCTCCTCATCCGAAAAACTTCATCAAAAGTAAACTGCAGATGTTTGCTAACCAGGGATTGAGAAATTGCTTTTTTAGCCATCTACCGATTAAGTTCCGATTAAGCGCTTAGTAATACATGGAGCAAAGCTTCCTTTGTTTTGTTTATAGATAACACTGCCCTGCATCGGTTTTGCAAATAAGATGGGACCTAGTGATCCCGAAGGGAATTTTCGCGCTAAGCACGAATCCGAGTTCAAAAATTTTCCACCACGTGGGGTTGAAACCCCTAAAAATAGCGTATTTGGCCATTTTTCAAAAATTGTGGAGCAGAACCCTAACGTGCTACGGTCTTCGTTATTGTCAGTAATTGAAGGTTGAACTTTGCTCTTCGAAATAAGCCCAAACCCAAATTGTTCGCATGCACCCTTAGAGTAGGGGGTGTACTTATGTCTACGGGGGTAGAGAAAAAAATGAACATAGGAACTTATCTACACCCAAGATTCCGTCCGCCATTTTGAATTTTGGGAATCTGACTACAGGTTTGTAATCAGCGACACTAAGTACCTTAGGAACACTGCACTTTTCATTATATCTTATCTTGGCGATAGTATGGTGAATTCAATGAAGGTCGACCAAAATCAGTTGTTGTTCCGAAAACCATTGATGCTGTGCGCGAACTGATATTACAAGATCATCATATGACCTATCGTGAGATTGAGACAATCTTAGGCATTAGTGGGACCAGCATACATTCAATATTGCATAAACATTTGACTGTCAAAAAAATTTGTTCGCGTTGGATCCCACACAATTTGTCAATCGCTCAAAAAAAGGCTCGAGTCGATTGGTCGAAGGAAATGCTCAAAAAATACGATCGCGGGGCTTCGAAACACGTCTATGACATCGTGACCGGTGATGGACATGTCGCAACCGTACCACTAGAACAACGCAGAACAGTAAATTCGGAGTGGTACACAACCATTTGTTTGCCAGTTGTCTTCCAAGAAATTAGGAAAACCAATCGCCAAAGACGGATCACTCTTCACCAGGACAATGCGAGTTCTCACACATCGGCTCAAACAACTGCATTTTTGAGCACCCAAAACATCGAATTAATGGGTCATCCGCCGTATAGTCCTGACTTGGCACCGAATGACTTATTTTTATTCCCGTACGTAAAAAACAAACTGAGAGGTCAACGTTTTTCGACACCTGAAGAAGCGGTTGCGGCATTCAGAATGCATGTTTTGGAGGTACCTCATTCAGAGTGGCAAACGTGCTTCTACAATTGGTTCAAACGCATGCAAAAGTGTATAGATCTTCTTGGAGAATATTTTGAAAAACAATAAAGAGATTTTCGATGATTAAAATTTGTTTTTGTTCTCTAATCCCGACATATAAAAGGCACCCCTCGTATATGTTGTTTTATACGAAAAGTACAAAGTCTTGAATAGCTACGGCTTTGATGTCTGAAAGAAAGTTGTTTCTTATAAAATTTTGGGCTCTTTAACGTGCTCCCATCCCATGTTTTTCAATATTTGTTCGAACCTTTTCCCAACTTTATGATGCTCCTTACCAAAACGGCGTGTTTCGCAAATAGCTAAACACCCATAGATTTTCATTTAAAATAAATAAAAATAAATAATTGGCGCGTACACTTCTGTTAGGTGTTTTGCGAGCTTCTTGCCGTGGTCCCGGAACTTTGCTAGCTTATTTATTTTTGTCAAACAGTTAAGGAGAGGAAAATAGCTAAAGGGCACTTTTAAAGTTAGAAAACTTTGTCGGTTCGGTTAGTAAAGCTCAATTTGTAGATGAGAAAGTGGCTACAAGAAGCTCTTCATTGTGCACATGTGTACATGCACATATTTGAATATATCTCCAAAATCGAGATTATATACATAATTATTTATGCGATATAATAAACCAAATTTATGCTAAATAGAATTTTGCTCAAGCGGAGAAATTAAAAATTAAAAAAATCGATCAACACTTTCATCTGCGGGAATTTTATAATATTTTTAAAAGAGAGGATTTGAAAACAATCTTCCATAACTTTAAGTCGAGGTTATCCTCCAATGGCTTAATCCGCCTCCATTGATTTTTTAATAGATTTTTAGAGGTACAACTTTTTAGAAAGAACTTTTTCTTTTTTGTTATTTGACATTAGCAGTGATGATCGAGCCCAGCACCGACTGCCGACGTGTCACACCCTGGCTCACTCTTCTACGCCCTCCGCCCTACTTCAATCAGGGGGAAATAAGATTTTCGGAGATAGCGCCACCTCTGCTAAGCAATTTAAGGGGTTAGGTGGGTTACAGAGGTTCAAAAAAAGGGTATTTTTACTATTTATTTTTAATATATACAATCATATATTTTATTTAAACAATTCAGCATATCAAAGATACATATTTAAACAGTATTTTGTGAAATTTTTATTCAAAAATTCCGAAAACTCAGCCGTTGGTACCTCATCTCCCTTAACGTCTCACAAAAAAATGGTCTTGCCGTGGACAGCATAACTCGTTATTGGTTCATCTAAAATCAAAAAACCAAAAATATTTCGTTAGTACATGGATAAATCTCGTTACTGGACGAAGGAAAAAAAAGAAAAATTTAATTTGAATTTTTGACAGACTTTGAACAAAAAAACACATTTTTTGGTCAAATTTTCGTCATGTGTTGGCTCGAAAAAATTAGTTGTGATAAAAAAAAACAAAAATCCTTCGTTCAATAACTTGATAATGTTATTCCAAAGATGTGTGCAAAATTTTAACAAAATCGCTTCATAACTTTTCGAGAAATCGTGTCCACCGACTTAAAAAATCGAGTTTTGAGATAAACGCGTTTAAAGTGCGAAACGCTGCACTGACATGGCCTGATGGGCGGAACTTCTGAAGGGTCTATCTCGTAGAATTTTACTCGGATCAATTTGAAATTTTAGGAGAATATTTTAAACATATTATACTATTTAATAAGACAAAACAAAAAAAATCGATTTTTTGAAATTTTCAAACCCACCTAACCCCTTAAGTGAATTACGAGTATCGCGAAAAATTCACGGCAAGTACCCAGAACCCAAGCTGATGGTGTTAACCACGAACTATATTCCAAGCATACTACATCTCCATAAATAATATGTACGTGAATATGCAACGCTTGCAGTCATTCTACGCGGAAAGCTAACTTGGTTGCTTGCCACTATTACGATTTCAACTCGTTCGCGTGCATATGTTTGGCCATACTTCCATACACATGCATACATCTATTTATATGGATATATGTAAAGTGTGTAAGTCAATGGAAAGCCCAGAGTAGGAGCGAAGGAACTCGGAAGCAGTGTCGGCGTAGATTTTGTAGCAGAGGTGAGATAGCGGAAATTGCAGGAGCGAGACTAATAAGAAATTTTGTGAACTTTGCAAATTTTCCACCATTAATTTTCCGCCATCGCAACGTTATACAGGAGGTAAGGGCAACATACCAGCATTGCCTGCTTAGAATTTGGTCGAATATTTGTAGGTTGCATGAATTCAAAAACTTATTCTTTTCGCCCACTAAAACACAAGCGTGCATGCTGGGTAAGAAGAAACGCCTATCCACCCTTTCAGATAGATTTCTCAATGGCTGTCAGCAATGAGAGCAGGCAATAATTGTCAAGCAATTTGAATCATACTCGTACTTCTGCCGCCATTGCCGTAGCCATTTCCTCTGGCGTCAATGTGAATGGCTCGTGGAGTGTCATGATAAATCACATGGCAATTGAGAAGCATTGCTCGGCGCGTGAAATACATGCATACATACGGATGCACGAGTATATAGGTAACGCTTGTATCTTTCCAACAAATAAAGCGAAATTAGAAATTAAGAATCAGTAAACGAAATGGAAAAGGAAATATGACTGAAGAAAGAAAAAAAATCAAATGACTTGAGCCTACATGCTTTCTAAAGTCATTTATTAAAATTGATGATGCTGTAGAGGAAAATACTCAGCGCCCTTCCGATTCTGGAGCACTGCTGAAATTTTCAACGAATGGTAAAGCAAAGCAAGGAAGCGGAAATTACCAAAGGAAGTGTTCGACCGCCCAACTAGAAAAGCAATAAAAAATGTATCCCCTCCCCCGACCATTGACACTTAGAAATTATAGAATGATAAAGGAAACTGAAGAAAAACGTGAGAAAAGGTTGCTCGAAAGGTGATTGCGATAAGTGAGAGTGAGAGGAAATTTATCATTAAGCAGCTTCTTTTGATGACCATTTTAATATTTATTCTACTAAGTAATAGAAAATATTTTTGCAACTATATTTACCTTGGAGAATATTATATAAAAACATTTCACATTTGTTTTGCGAAAAAATGTTCAATGTCGTGCGAGGGTGTGCCAAAATTCCCAAAAACTTAAGCAATAAATAAAAAAAACAATGTGTTTTCCAACATTTTTCTTCTTCCTTGTTTCACCTCTCGTGGGAGCATAGGATCTTAGGGAGCAAGGCTTTTTTCATCTGACCCATCTGACTTTTATATGACGCAGTTCATATAGGAGATGGTGGTTTTAGAGAGTACCTCCTCAAGTATGGTCATGATGATGAAGTGATGCATTCTTCTTGTGTCAAGGCAAATGAAAAAGCAGCGCATATTTTCTTTGACTGTTCAAGATATGTACATCATAGTAAAGAGCAAAAGTTTTTAGAAAACAGAAGAGCAGACCGAATAAGTCCAGACAATATTGTTCCACACATACTACAATCTAAAGAAGTATGGGATTGTATTAAAAAACTGTCAGCTTTCGTACTCCGTAATTTAAGATATGTGAAGAGATGGACATTTAATAAATCCCTGAAATTCTGTAGCCAATAGGCTACGCTCGTCCTACGATGTAGTAGTTAACGGCTGGGCGGTACGATTCATTTTTGAGCTAGTGCTCCAGGTGTGTGGAGGCAAACTGACGATACCAGACATAGAAACTTACCTTTCTATGGCATGGCGGATGGGAAATACTGATACGACAGGGGCGGCTCTCTCATCAAATGATCTAAACAGTGGGTGGTAGCAAGTAGTTGCTACTTTCGACGCATCGAGTCAGAACAGTAACGGACGTTCAGCCTAGTGCTCAAACAGCCTTCCTACGATATACCTAACGGTAGTAGGAATCGATACTTTGACAGTAGGAGGTTTAGTTCGGGTTAAAGTCCCACACTGACGGTGTTAGGCTTTCGATGCTTCCCCGTCGTAAAAAAGTGTACTATTACAGTGTACAATTTCGCATCCCAAAAAAACGGGCGGACGAGAAGATTTCTGTTTCGTTGGTCCTAGGCTCATGGAGTGTTGTGATGAATTAATGTTTTGTCCATAGTTACGAAATGGCGCAAAATCTTTTTCGAGGTGCCCTTGAACATCGCCAAACACTCCTTTAAAGCTGTCAATGATGGCTCTTGTTGTCAGTCGTTAGTAACGGATGTATCCATCTTGAGAATATCTTTTGAATGCTGTTATTGAAATGCCATTATGAAAAGGTTGATTTTAACGTTTTTCACAAATTAATAGTGGCGGGGCACCACTTAACGTACGATGATGCAAACAATATTTTGCACCCTTATTACTGTGATGGAAGGCCAATTGTCAACGCAATTTACAAAAAATGTCACTCCACTACTCAATGTATTATACATACAAGATAAAATTATGTACAACTTTAGCTGAATTCAGTTTTGACGTGACAAGGTGCCTTTTATATTTCGGGATTTGGCAACCCTGGTGTTGCAATCTGGCAACTGATAGCTGTATCGCAAAGTTTGACATTTTTTGGCTTTTACGTACTCAGAACGTTTTGAAATACCAGCGCTATTTGTGTTGTTTACAGTAACGTAAAAGATTCATCTCGGTCCAAAAATGGAATTAAATCGTGAACATTTTCGTGCGATTATTTTTTACAACTTTCGAAGTAGATTAACTCAGCAACATTGCATGGATGAACTTAATTCATTTTTTGGAGATGAAGCTCCATCAAGGACCAGTGTTTATCGATGGTATGGTGAATTCAATCGTGGTCGTAGTTCACTCCAAGACGAATTTCGTGTTGTTCCGAAAGCCATTGATGCTGTGCGCGAATTGATATTGCAAGATCGTCATGTGACCTATCGTGAGATTGAGACAATCTTAGGCATTAGTGTGACCAGCATACATTCAATATTGCATAAACATTTGACTGTCAAGAAAATTTGTTCGCGTTGGATCCCACACAATTTGTCAATCGCTCAAAAAAAGTCTCGTGTCGATTGGTCGAAGGAAATGCTCGAAAAATACGATCGCGGGGTTTCGAAACACATCTATGACAAAGTAAACAGCAGTCGACTGTATGGGTGTTTCAAGATGAGCCAAATCCAACAAAAGTTGTTCGCCCACGAAGCACTTCCAAGCAAATAGTCGCCTGTTTTTTCGGAAAAACTGGACATGTCGCAACCGTACCACTAGAACAACGCAGAACAGTAAATTCTGAGTGGTACACAACCATTTGTTTGCCAGTTGTCTTCCAAGAAATTAGGAAAACCAATCGCCAAAGACGGATCACTCTTCACCAGGACAATGCGAGCTCTCACACATCGGCTCAAACAACTTCATTTTTGAGCACCCAAAACATCGAATTAATTGGTCATCCGCCGTATAGTCCTGACTTGGCACCGAATGACTTCTTTTTATTCCCGTACGTAAAAAACAAACTGAGAGGTCAACGTTTTTCGACACCTGAAGAAGCGGTTGCGGCATTCAGAATGCATGTTTTGGAGGTACCTCATTCAGAGTGGCAAAAGCGCTTCGACAATTGGTTCAAACGTATGCAAAAGTGTGTAGATCTTCATGGAGAATATTTTGAAAAACAATAAAGTGATTTTCGATGATTAAAATTTGTTTTTGTTCTCTAATCCCGAAATATAAAAGGCACCCGTGAAGTGCAGTGACAAGTGAATGTGGTGTCAATTGTTTATAGCAACGATAATTCCGGCAATAAAGGTATTGATTCTTTCGATATTAAATACATATATGTTCAGTTATATATTGTCGAATATTCGTGCTTTCATCATTTAAACAAACAACATCGGTCCGCTAGTGCAGCGATTGTAGGTTATGCTATAATTGAAAAAACTATACAACAATAAGTTAAGGCATTTTTAGCCGCGAATCACATTAATTAAAATATTTTGCGCAAACATCCTAACAGGCAAGTGAATTTTTACGCGCTAATTTTCATAATTATGTAACAGCCATCTTGCCAATGTCAAATGGCCACTTACGAGCTACGGCTTGATGTCGTTCACCTGAAAAGTCAATATCATCAGCATATAACACGTATTGAGTATTCAGGTGTATTTTCAATTTCAAAACTTTCATGTGATCGTTTATTTTCCCAAATCTGATTATTTATTATAGATAGCAACTCCTAAATAGCTGTGAACGTGTTGACGACACTCCCTTCCACACCTCTTGCACCAGCACCAGTGTGGCAGCGGTACTGATCGTTCTCGACAATGCAATTCGGCAACTTAATGGGCCACATGAAGCGAAATTAATTAGCACCAGGCTAACCAAAAACAACACAAAATAAAACTACAACAAAAAGTCTAGCTGGAGGTAATACTGCTATGGCGTTGCACAATTGACAGGGTGTGTGTGTGTGTGTGTATATGTGTATAGCACTCTGGTCTGCGAATGCAGCAGACTTGCCGGCGACGTTGACGAAGAATTCCTCTTCAATTTTTAATTTGGATTTGGTTTTACATATTATTCTCTTTTTGTAAATCAAAAGAAAAACACATCGGCAATGCGCGTGAAATGAATAAATTTAGAAACGAATTAGAATTTTACTTGTGCATGCCAAAAAAAGCTGCAAAACAGATGACGGCTGCAGCATTGCTGCTTCCTGACGTGGCCGCGCAGTTGGCATACCATTGGGCTGCGGACTCCGAGTATTTACATACACACGGACGTGGCGAGTACGTCAACTGCAGCTTCCAAGTTAATGGGCTCGACATGCGAACGCACGAAATTGCGCAGTGGCAGAACAAAGCGCAGCAAATGCAACCGCAGCCGCTTCCCAGTTCACCGCGTTGAATGTCGCCGCTGCCGTTGTAATTGCAGCTGCTGCAAATTTGGTCGTAGCTGACATGATTGCTTTGCGGTACTGCATGCGGCGAGCAGATGGCAACTGGCCCTGTGGCTGCGTTTAGGGTCAAAAATAGAGACATCCATTGGCACCAGCAGTCACACTCCTCCCGGCGACATGTTCGCCTTTTGTCTTTTCATGTCGGTGTAAGGGTGTCTATGCAAGTATACAATTACTGTATGTATGTATGTAAGTATGTGCATGGAAATTCTTCTTGTTTGTCTGCCGATTTGTCTGTTGGTTGGTCAACCATTCACACATCTCGCGGATGCGCCACTCATTCAGCACTTTCGCAATGATCTGACAAACTGTGCTCCTAGTTTGTCTCTGCCTCGCTGGCCGTTTGCGCATAAGCGGCTAAATTCATTGGTGGTGAGTACCTCATTCAGACAGCTCATAACCGCAGATAATAGTACGAATTTCGGCGGATTCTGCTTTTGTTTATATACATACATACGTACATACGCCACTGCATCTCTTGTCATTTCGTCATAAACACAAAATGGTTCGGTTTGAAATTTAATAGAGGTTCGTCATTCTCGTGGGAGCGCATAGTCATCTGCGACAAGTGTCAACGACATTGAATTGGTGCAAGAACAAACAAAACCAAAAACAGCAGCAGAGATGGTCCAAGGGCAACGACCACATATTCATATATCCAGTAAAAATTTTGTTTTTTCAAGGAATATATCCGGTTTTAACTCATTTGGGCAAACATAATTCGCACTCTGCAAAAAAAAGTTACAATCTAAAAATTATTTATCTTAAAGCAGGAAGAGGGTAGCCCGCACGAAATAGCGAATGCAAATGAAGTTACCTAAGTATTTTGGAAGTTGCCCTCACTTATTCTAAAAATTTGATTGCCCACAATTCATAAAGCCCACCAAAATGTTATATTTATAGAATCGACATTACCTTGTATAGACTCGTCTTGATTTAATCCGAAGAAATTTGTAAATAAATAAATGTTTGTATCCTTGAGTATAGAAGAAGGAAACGAAGAAATATTCTTAAAAATGTCAATTATTTTTGCATTTCTTCAATATTGAAAATCATAATTTAATAACAAAAGTTTGTGTAAGGTTTGACAACTGATTTTGGATACTACTTAATAGGCCCGTCACAATGGGTCAGTTCCGTCCGTTGCGGCAACGGATTTGACAGCAAAATATATTTATTTGAGTCGAAGGTGCCACATACATACATACGTGCCGGACGCCATGCCGGAATACATAAAGATTGGCGCCTTTCTACTTTTGCCGTACGGCAAATGCGACGAAAAGGACAACTGTTTAAAGAAGAACAATTTTGTATCGCGCATATTTTTATCGATGGTGTTTATTATTATATCAAATTAAATACAGAAAATAAATGGAATCAAAATGAATTGAGTCAATTCAAATGCACCCTTTTCTTTTCGACAAAAGCTTGAAAGAGTGGAGAAAAGGATAGGCTTAACCAAGTTGTCCTACAAAATGAATGTGCGTCCAGATCTGGAAGTTATGGTCGTACCCACCGTATACGACTACCATAAATTCTATTAAAACCCTGTTTCGCATCAATAAACATTCATTATATAATATATTTCACAACCAACGAAAACCTGTTTATACAACAAGAAATATGATATTTGCTTTCACGAAAAGAACATCTGCTGTTTTTTCGTTTATATGCGGCAATACCTTCATTGTGGCACCATGGTACGTTTTACACGTCATGTCAGTCAAACGCGTTGCCATTGATGCTATTTGTAAGCAAAGACAAAAGGTAATAAAAAATTAAAAAAGGAGGTCGATAATTTTATGTTTTTTATGAATGGAATATGTGACAATTCTATGTATTGACAATGCATGTGATTGGCATCAATATAAGCCTAGCTATCGAGTTCTTTATATACTACAGGGCCCGCCATCTATCGTTACGGATTTGAACTAGGTATTATTTGAAGAATGGTAACACTTAGCTGTCATCTGATTTGACAGAAAATTAGTTTTATTCTTCCGCTAAACGAAAATGGTTGTGTATACGCTCAAAGAACGCTGGGAAATATTGCGACATTACTTTGAAAATCATGGTAATGTTGCAGAATGTGTACGAAAATTACGTACGGCAATGGGAAGAAGAAAAGCACCGAATGAAGCGTATGTGCGTTACTTTGCGAAAAAAGTAAGAGAAACTTGGTTGCTTATTGACAAACCAACGCGTGACCGACCAAAAACCGTGCGTACACCCGAAAATATTGCTGCTGGGGCCGAGAGTCTTCGTGAATCACAAGGAACATCAGTTCACCGTCGTTCTCAACGATCGGACATTTCGGAGACATCATTGAGACGAATTTTGCGTAAAGACCTTGTTATAACGCCGTACAAAGTCCAATTGGTTCGGCAGCTGAAGCAAACCGACCACCCAATTAACCGGAAGGTTTGTACGTCAAAATAAAAAAAAACAGCTAGGAAAAATATTGAGTAGTTTCTTTTTTATAGCATTTTTAATTCCGTAAAGTTATATGGCGGACCCTATATATCGTATTTCATGGTATTTTTGTTTGTAAAGCTTTAATTTAGTAATGTTTCCCAAATTTGCTATCATTTTTTTAGGTTTTAGAAAGGTAAAAATCCTAAATCCTAAACAAATGTGATAATCGAATTTATTCCGAAATAAAATAAAACTTAACTTAGTATTTTCAACTTAATTGGGTTTAACAATTGGAATTTAACAATTTCTGCAACTTTCGATACGTTTTACAAAAGCTTAGACAACCTCTATCTTAAAAACTTTCCCAAAAAGTTTCCCAAAAGAGATATTTTTCGCATTGTCAGAAGACCTAGTTAATCCATGTACAAATTTTGGATACTTCCTGTGCCATATCGCCCCAAGCCCAATGAATTGTTTTAGTTGGTTCTTCCAACTTTTTAATCAACCCCTCAGTAAGTATTTGACTGACGTTGGATTGGAATTTATCCAATTTCACAAGTCATTTATTAAGACGGGCCAATTCTTTTTCCAAGTGAAACATACGAATCATGTACTGATGATCTCAATTGAAATTTGTTTAAATAAAATTACACTTTTTAAATAAAAAAGATTTACTATGGCTGCGTAGAAACATCAACCAAAGAATGGGTCGTCTTGGGCTCATTCCAGCAATACAAAATTTCGATAGGCTCCTGAAGAGCATAATTAGTCAACTTTGCCCCATTCCGATCTGACCCGATCTCGAAATCCGTTGCCGAAAAGTGATACGCAAACTTTTTCGCCTGGTGTTAATGAAGTGCCGCACGAGTTTACCTAATATTTTTTCTTTTCATTTTGTCTTTTGCGACATGAACAAACTTAACTCCCTCTTTTGCCCACGTTTTGTACTCGTAGTATAACAAAAGCAGTATTGCCTGTTTACATTTTTAGCAAAAGAAATCTTACATCAGCTTTAATTATTGAAAATTATGGCAACCATATGATGTTCCTGATAATTAAACAGATAATGTCATTTCGTGCTACATTTTTCAGTTCTAAAAATCCATTTTATTTGATGCGAAATTTAAACAAAATATTTTATTTTAAAAGTTGGCAAAGCTGGAAAATGAAATTTTGGACTTTGAAATTTTATAATGCGAAATCGGAAAAACTAAATGAAAAATCGATGAAATTCCCTCTGAAACTATGCACTTGTGCTCACAGAATTAAGGCATTCATTTACAATATTCTCAACATTTTTCAAACTAATAAAGTTCTTAACTTCTTAAAACTCTCCCCAAAATTTAACAAATTTCACTAAAATGCCATCGAAATTTTCAACTTTTTAAACAGAATTTTTATAAAACTTCTGAGTATGTAGTTTTATAGCACTTACAATTTCAATGCAGGTAAAGTTTGCAAGTCGCCAAACATCGCGTTGATTTCTTACAATTTTTTTTTTTGTTTTTGGATACGACGCCCTTTGCATGGAAGTCTTTTATAGAGAAGAAAATGCTCAACATCGGATACAAAAAACAAAATATGTATATGCATAATGCTTTTAAAGAGATAAAGAATGTATCTGTATATGCAGAAGTGCAAAAGACTGAGGTAAGTGTTGTTATTTTGAATGGCGACCGAACGATGACCGAGTCAGTTTGAGTTAACCGCTGCATCCTGCTAATGAAGTTCATCACGTTGTTAATATCGAGACGTATATATCAACAGGTGTAGCAAAGTAATGAGGGCCAAGATGCCTAAATCTTAGCCTCGTAAAAGCAGGACTGCTAAAAAAATGGTGCTGAGATAATTCTACCTTATCCTTCATACAGCTGACGCAAAAAGAATTCGAGGTAATACCACTATAAGGACACTCACGAAATTTGAGAGCTGTCGACATTAGAAAATTCATTGAGAGCCTCCGATTCATACGAGTACAGGGACAGAATGGTTTCGCAACTTTACAAGTTTGTGAATTTGCCCAGTACTCGCTGAGTTGATGGGAAGCCCACGCTTGCTGGAGCAGTAGTTAAGGGAGTCCCAATCTGCTCATTTCGTGGGGAAACTACTATCTAGTCAACTCAGATGAGTTGCCCCCAATATCGCTGTGACCAGGGACCTGATTGCCGCTTAGCTTGCGGAGTAGATAATTTTTTCACTTAGTCGAATGTGAGAGAAGATAGTCCCGCTTGGACTAATAGGGGGTGTACACTAATCAGTCGCCACGGGACGAACTCAAAGTTTCAATACTTTGTATAAAAATTTTGAAAAATTATAAACCCTAATTTTAGTTAAATTAATTTAAAAAAAACTTGCCTTAACATAATTTTGAAAACAATAATTTTATAATTAAAAAATTGCAATAAAATATTAGAACTGGTCTTTATTTAATTTCTTTCACTCTTATTTTTGAGCTTTTTCAGTTATATTTGAATTTATTTTCAGATCGTAATAAAAAAATATATCTCCATAAGCATTAGTGAAAACCATCATTTTGTATATAATTTCACATGTTTGACACAAAATTCCCCTCCTAAACAAAAATGTATTGGGGCAACGCTTTTGATAAATGTCTTTTTACATCTGTTTTCTAATCAAAATAAATGTTTGTAAATGTAACCACTTTCTTTGTTGTATCGTTGGATTTAGTATCGAAAAAATAAACTAAAAAAGATTTTTAAAAATTTTAATAAATTTAGGATTTATTCATTACTGAAAATTATGGTCTAAACATTACACTGTGGTACAAAAAAAAAGTTGCAAAAAAACTTTGGATCGGACATGGTGAGGGTTGTAGCTTATGAAAAACTGAAAAGAAAGATATAGGAGAAATTTCTAATACACCCCCAAAATCTCATTTTATGGCCATAAAACCGTTTTTCAGTAGGTTGATGTGAAGAATAACTCCTAACTTCGCTAATTTCCATTCGATTTCAAATTAGCTTTTTTAGTTCGAAAGAACAAAAACAAGCCTTTTTGACAGTGTGTTAACATTTTTTCTGAAATGACAACTGACGAGACTGTAGGCGGAAGTACAGTAGTACCTCGATTCTTGCACATACTCGGTACTTGCACACCTCGACTCTTGCAACATAAAAAATTTTTCCATTACGTACTCAGTACTTGCGACATCCAAAAAATTTGAACTCGATACTTGCGACATTGCCTTGTTGCTTTTGGTAACGGTTCCTTAGATTCAATAAAATTCGGGGAAGTCCCGATTTATTTCGGAAATGAATTGCTGTGATTGGCTAATTCTCTTACGCACGTGTATTTTGGGACATTTGAATCAGTTTTAACGGACGTTTCATTGAGTGCGGTCTCACAATGGCAGGGAAAAAATTTACGTTGCTTACAATAAAGCAAAAAGCTGAAATTTTAAGGAAGCTAAGTAAAGGATTTTCTATCGATGCCTTAGCCAAAAGTTTTCACGTGCACAGGTCAACAATAAACCGCATTAAGAATAAGAAGAACACCATAAGGAAGTTCCTGGCGGATGCTGAATCTGGTCCTGGGAAGAGAAAAACGTTTAAACCTGCAAAGCTTCCTAAAATGGAAAGAGCATTGATGAAATGGTTTGCAAATCAACGAGCCAAGAATTTACCAATCACTTCTGATATGCTTAAACAAAAGGCCAAGATTCTCCATGCCAAAATTCAGGAAAAATCGGGGGACTTCCATGCTAGCAATGGTTGGATTACAAACTTTAAAAAAAGATATGGAATACGAAGACTCAAAATATGTGGAGAAAAACTTTCAAATAAGACTCATTCAGTTAATCCATTTTTACAAAAACTGAACAAAAAAATTGCTGATTTAGGTTTGACTAAGGACCAGATATACAATGCCGATGAATCTGGTCTCTTTTGGAATGTTTTGCCTGATAGAACTCTTGTGCGGTCAAAAGAAACTTCCGCTCCAGGAAATAAAATCAGTAAGGAAAGAATAACTTTTCTGGCTTGCCCGAATGCATCTGGAAATCACAGAGTAAAACTAATGGTTAATGGGAAATCATTAAACCCACGATCACTTAACAATTTTACGGATATTACAGTTGTCTACAAAGGAAATAAAAGTGCTTGGATGACCTTGGCTTTGTTTGAGGAATGGTTTCACAAAACTTTTGTTCCTGAGGTACATCTGGTCATCTTTGTTTGTAAAATATTTCGTTTACTAATTTAAATTTCCTAAAAGGGTTCCTTCGTGCCGAAAATCTTCCCGAAAAGGCTCTATTGCTTATTGATAATGCTCCATGCCATCCCAAAGACGGCGAGTTAATGAGTAGTGATGATCAAATATCTGTAATGTGTCTTCCTCCAAACTGTACTGCACTTATACAGCCCATGGACCAGAATGTTATAAGACTTACGAAATTGAACTACAAAACAAGACTTTTAAGTGACATCGTTCGCCGTGGAACACAATAGACGAATCTCTGCGAAACATCAACTTAAAACACGCAATATGCTTTTTAGCTAATGCCTGGAATGCTGTTAATGTGACCTCCATTCAGTCATCATTTCATAAACTGTTTGAGGTAACATCCGAATGGGATAGTGAAGATGTCATCCCTCTTTCAGAGTTACGGTTACAGCTTGTTGAAGATACATTCAGTATTTAAGCAATTTCAAATTTTTTTAGTTCACCATAAAGTATTATTATTTTATATATTTACATATTAAAAATAATGAACTTATTTTCCAACCAAATTCTTTCAAAAAATTGCCTTTTATTGCATACAAAAAACAAATACTCGCTACTTGCGGCAACCTCAATTCTTGCACCGAGCCTTGTTTTCATTATGTGCAAGAATCGAGATACTACTGTATTTGGAATTTTTTTATTTTTTCTCTATTTTTTCAACTTTGGCATAATTTTTACGATATTATCCGATATTGAGGATTTTTTTTAGTACCCTACTGTGTTAGTAAATTTAATTTTGCGTCAAATGAGCTATATTTGACTGTAATTGAATTAAAATTAGTAGAGTTGTGCGAGTTTTAAGATTTTTTGTTTTTTTTTTTACTAATTTGGAATGTTGGTATAGCTTACGCTAAATGGGAATAAGGACGTGTTTTGATGCGTTATTATAGATACGTAATATTTATTGGAGTGTATATGTATACATAAGAGTACACTGTACTGCATACAACAGAACTGGTTAGAACTTACGAAAATATCTGACATATTATAGCACTTTTTTCAATAGAAATATGAAAAAGCTCCCAAGTGTACCAAAGTTCACTCTGTACATTGATTAACAAAAGAAGTTTGTTATTATAATTTAACCTTATTAAAACGTCAAAGTTTTATTGTTTGTTTCATTGAAATTCAAATGATATAAATCAAAACGTTGCCAGAAAAGTCAAATTTCTCAATATTCTCCGATGATATGGCATCATCAGCCTTATCATAAGCCAGATGATTGTGATTTTTGTAAAACGGATGTAAACGGTCATCATTATAAAACTCGAAAGCACATAAAGTATGCTGATGTTGCAACTGTTAAGAACCCCGTAGTCTTGGACGATATGATTGACTCAACTGCAGGTCATGAACTGAAGGAAGTTCAACTCATTGCTGATGATGATCAAACTGATAACAATAAACCTGATGATGAAGAGTACTTTCCGTCTGGTTCTAAGTTTTCAGAACGAGACATTGTATCAAATTCAGATTTTCAGGATCTTTCTCGTGATTTACATACTTCTATCGGGAAGACAATCTGAAACGCTCGCTTCTCGATTTAAACAATGGAATTTAGTTGATGACGACTTCAGATGAATGATGATGATCGAATTTCTTACAGAGAAGTATTCAAAACTGATGAAGAAATGACAAATGTACCGTACCATACTAAACTCCAAAGGGCCGTTTCCAATGCATTTTTAAGTTTGGAACCAGTGCCGTTGTGTACTGCACCGTACTATACCGTACAGTGCTGCACTACACAATACTCCAATAAATATTATGCATTTATAATGACACTTGTTATTATTTTCATGCTTCGAAACGCATACCAAATCTCGTAGTAAAAAAAGAAAAAATCTTAAAACCCACACAACTCTATTAATTTTAATTCAATTACAGTCAAATATAGCTCATTCGACGCAAAATTAAATTTACTATAACAGTAGTGTACTAAAAAAAATCCTCAATATCGGATAATATCGTAAAAATTTTGTCAAAGTCGAAAAAATAGAGAAAAAATAAAAAAAATCCAAATACTTCCGTCTACAGTCTCGTCAGTTGTCATTTCAGAAAAAATGTTAACACACTGTCAAAAAGGCTTGTTTTTGTTCTTTCGAACTAAAAAAGCTAATTTGAAATCGGATGGAAATTAGCGAAGTTAGGAGTTATTCTTCACATCAACCTACTGAAAAACGGTTTTATGGCCATAAAATGAGATTTTGGGGGTGTATTAGAAATTTCTCCTATACCATTCTTTTCAGTTTTTCATAAGCTACAACCCTCACCATGTCCGATCCAAAGTTTTTTTGCAACTTTTTTTTTGTACCACAGTGTTATCAGAGATTATTTTCAAATTTTTTGAGTCTTTTTATGTATTGAGAGAACAATATGCTTCTAAAATCAATTTTATAAAAAATATTTTTGGAACTTTTCTAAACTAACTGAAATTTTGATATGGATTAGATATAATGTATTCTAGAAAAGATTGCCGACGTGGAAAAAGAATTATAGCCTTAAAATATATTTTTTTTCATTCATTTTTAACAACAATTACAAAAATTTGGAATACTGTTCCTACTCTATTTGATTTAATTTGCTTCTATGACTATTTGTAGTACGAATTGCTTAAGCACCCACCGTATTAAAATATTTTTTAACTGACACTAGGTACTACTAGAAACACTACTACTTGAAGAGTGAAGAAGATGTTACAGCTGCGAATAGTATTTTGCAAAACTTCCGGAAAATCATTACAGAGATTGTTTAAAATTATTGGAGAAAGTAGGATGATATTATATTGAATCAAAAATAAGCTAATTCACTTTAAAAGTTCACATTCTTTCGATTTTGCTTTCGTACTTTTAAACACGCATGTGCATTGAATGCAAGGAAGCTAGCACCTTAATAAAAAAATTCCCGGAATACCGATATTCAGAAAATTCAAAATACAAGATTATTACTCAAAAGTGATATTAGCGCGTTCTAGTACTCCGCATCAACTGCAAGGCACTTATGCCAGCTTTTGATCCAGCTCTCGAAGCATTTCTGGAACTCTTTTTTAAAACTCATTTCCCAGTGATTTTTTGGTTCGGTCAAACAGAAAAAAATTGCAGGGAGCTATATGAGGTGCATTCAATGGCTGTTGGACGATATTCGCGGATTATGATGTGTGAAGCGACGGTGCATTATCATGGTGCAAAATCCACGAGTTGTTTTCCCACAAATCGTTTCTTTTTTGTCGAATTGCTTCACGTAAACGTCTCATACCGCCCTGATACTCCTTACTAGTTATTCAATTCTTATTAACTGTCTGACTTTCTGGCAAACATTTGTGGTGTACCGTTATAATGCATAACAACCGTGAGCATCGCTTTCTTTTTTTACTGAAAACGACGTAGCGCTTCACTCACTCGCCTGATGTCTGGATTGCGTGTCGTGCTCATAAACCCACGTACCCACATCTCGTCTCCAGTAATTATACATTTGATGAATTTTGGGTCGCATGCAGCCTTGGAAACCATGTATTTGGCGATATCAACGCGGTCCCTTGCTTTCATTAAATTCAAGTTCCTTGAGATCAACTTTGCATAAACACGGCGCAAACCGAAATCATTAACCTCAATGTCCTAAACGACCAGATATAAGGTACCAATCTTGACTCTACCAAATATTAACGGACAAGCCCTCTCACTTTCACCCAGTGCAAAGTACTTAGGGATAATTTTGGAATCCAAACTTAGCTGGAAATTAAACGTTGAAGAACAAGTAAGGAAAACAGAAATTGCTTTATATGCCTGTAAACGTATGCTTGGAAGAAGATGGGGTCTTCAACCCAAATATATGTTATGTTTGTATAAGGCGGTTATACGACCAATTTTAACGTATGGCTTGGTGGTTTGGTGGAAAGCTCTAGAGAGAGAATACAACATCAAATTACTCGGCAGAATACAAAGATTAGCCTGTGCAATAGGTTCGGTGCAATCAAATAATGTCCTACAGAGGCTCTCAATGCGCTGACACACGTTATTCCAATAGACCTACATATAAAGAAGACGGCAACCATGAGTGCATTTAGGTTAAATGAAGCGGGTCGCTGGAAAGAAAAGACGTATGGTCATGCCCGTCTACTATTGCGACAAACTCAGTTAACCTCGGTGAGGACTGACTACATCGTCCCGACGGTAACATTCAATAGGAATTTTGCCACTCTCTTTTCATCTAAGGAAGAATGGAATAAACAACTTCGACACTACAGTCTATACAGATGGCAGTAAAATGGACTGGCAATTGAGGAATGCACTACGCTACTAATCGCAGATTTCTCTTTTAAGAGCTATTCTTTCGGATAGCCAACAGCCAAACAACAACCTCTATAGAGGCAGAGCAAAGTAGGAATAACCTTTCCACCTTAAATTAAAACCGTAATATTACCTTAATCTGGGTCCCGGGACATGGGAGTATTGAAGGTAACGAAAAACCAGATGAACTGACAAGAGGGAGATCTGCCATGAATAACGCTCTTGCATAATCGGTATTCACACCATTAGGTGCAGTCAAGAGTACAATTTCCCTAAAATACCTCCGAATCGCAGATTGTAGATGGAGAGACCAGACGAAATAAAAAATTAACAGAACGTTATGGCCTCAAACAATCGTCAATATTGTTAAACATAAAACGACGGGACGCCTGGAGACTAACGACAGTCATAACTGGCTTTTGGTCTGTCGAAGAACAAGCAGCCAAAGAGCATCCCTCACAACACTTACTGTCACAGTTGCAAATAACCGGAGAAAAAGGAAACAATCTTCCACTTCCTCTATGAATGCCCTGCCCTATGGAAGGACAGAATGTTAACCCTAGGCAAACCGCTATTCGAGGGTCTCGAACAACTGTATGGCTTAGATGTCAACAATCTAATAAGGTTCTTCAACCGCACAGACTGGATATAGTCATGCCGTAAATAACTGTGAACAATTTGATAACGAAGATGTGGCAACAAAATGGTGCGTTACTCAAGAGGACGTAATTTTTATAAATGTCAAGCAATGGCTATTTTGTTGGGAATGTTAATCAGAGATGTGGCAACCTAACAAAAAAGGCAGAACTGAGATCAGTTGACTTAGAGCCTTGATGGCGGTTGTTCCTAGAATTATTTGATATAAGGATTGTTCAGCAGTTCTTACCCTCTAACTCTAGCGCTTTAAAGGCAAGAGTATTTATTATTGTATAGGTGAGATATGTTCGATATTGTTGGATAATTAATAAATTATAACTAAAGCTTTCTTTGCACATTGCAACTAATGTATACTGAAATTTTACAAAAATAATTTTTCCAATAAATTCTCTTCCCGTTTTGACTTTTTTTCGGCGATTAAGCTGTTTAGATAAATATTTGTGATAAATATTTTTGAGGTACATTTCAGCACGTTTTATTGCTCTGGCAGGAGTATTTTTCGTCCTTTCTCACAAAAGAGATAAAAAGGGTCCACCTCAAGTAGAGTTAGAGGGTTAAAATGCTGCACGAAAACTGCCGAACACAACATAAATCTAAAACTGAAGGATCGCATAGTTTTCTATGCCGATTTACCATAAAAACGCAAAAGGGAGAAAACTTTCAAATCGCTGATTTTTCGACTCTACCAGAATCCGTTTTGTGATGTTAATTTGGATTGATGTGCAATAACTGTTTAAATAAATCGTAACTTTTGGCTAAGAAAGGAGGGAACAACTTATTCCCATACCCAATACATTGTTAGTTTTGATTTCTTTGGTAATAAGTTAAGGCTCAATGTAACGGCAACACTAAGTCTGAGCATCATGCAGCAACTGCATTGCATTAAAATGATTACACCAAATGCGCTACTCATGCAACTTTTTGTACTAATCCTGCGGGTTAGCATTACCTTTTGCGCAAACAATTACCAAACTAATTATAGATAGTAAATAAAAGTGGTTTTGAAATCATTTGTGTACTTTTTCAAATGCGTATTATTTTCTTACTTTTAATTTCTTCGCATGCACGCAGTTTAAAGAAATTAAAAGGAATTTAAGGACGGAAAAGCTACAAAATAAACCAACAACATTTACTTATAAATGTTACTCGTTTATTACTTATATTTGCCTTCCTCAACCATCTCATCTATGCGCCACCAGTTGACTACTTCGGTTTCTTCGGCTATGCGTATTTGTTTACATCTTAAAGCTTTACGTTCATTTCTGCCAGTAACCGACGGGATGTTAACCAACCCCCTGGTATGCATCTGGTAGTTGTTGTCCCTTTATTTAACGGCATCTTCCTGTCACATGTCTCGCAAACCATTTCGCACTTATTTATTTTGTTCTTCTATTCGACTGGCTTTTCCCGTTAGCGACCCACTCGAAGTCACAGCAAAATGGCAACAAATCTGTTTTCTGCCACTAACGAATGTAGCATCACGCTGACACTGCAACTCAAGCGACCCCTGAAGGCGTCGCCTTCTACCTGCTGCCAACTGTTCGGAGTTGCCCTTCGGCGCTGGGTCAAGTGGCACTTGTTGTCAGACAAAGCCAAAGCGAATTCAACCTGACAGTGCAAACAACCAAAAGCAACAACTCCCACAAGTGGCAGCCGCTAGTTAGCGTAGAAAGCACTACAACGACAACAGCAGGGAAAACAACAGCGTAAATGCTGTTACTGTTATTACCAACAATAATAAAATGCAAAAAGTACATAATCTCTCAAGGAGACTAGCAACCTCCCCACCAACTACACTGACTACCCCTCCACCTCTTCAAGCACAGCGTAGGAGTTTTTGTAAACGAATGCTTGTAGCTCGTTTGCTGTTTAGCTCGGTGTCTATTTTACTTCCGGTTAAATATTTGAAATGTCGCCTCTGCTACTGCCACTCTTCTCTGCCAAAGCGCATATTGTAGTATTTGCTGTTGTTGCAGATGAAACGAAATTCTGATTAATACACACTAAAGCGACTTGCTATTTCTGCTCGCTAACAGCAGCGCAAGGGAGTGATTAGCCATAAGCCTCCATATTTATCTCTCACCTTTGATATTAAGGGTGCTCCAAATACAGATATGTTTACGAGTCCTATGTTAATTTAGGACTGACTAAGTTTTTCTGCCTCTCAATCATTTGTACCTGTGCCGTTGTCACATTTGTCCATCAAAAATATCCAGATCTTCTAAACAATGTTGCGATAAATGCAGTCGCAATGCTTGTTCTGAAGATTGTGTAAAAAAATCTATACTTGTATGTATTACCTGTAAGTAAATAACATAAAAATTAAAGTATTGAAGTACTTGTATGTACATAATTATTTGAGACTGTTATTAAGACAAAGCTGGGCTTTGCTGTGTCTAACCTTATAAGCCAGAATCAACACGGCTTTATTAGTGGAAGGCCTGCGATTTCAAACCTTTTCTATCTTTACTATGTATATCAATAGCCTTAAGGCTAGGTATCAAATGGATGTCATCTACACTGACTTTTGGAAAGCTTTCAATAGGGTCTCTCATATATTTTTTTTTCTGGTAGGACCTGCTCAGTTGCACAGGAAAAAAACTTCCCGTGCTTTCCAAGTATAGTCTGACTTTCCTCAAGGTAATATTCTCGTCACACTTCCTTTTATAATTTTTATTAATTATATAGGTAAGTTAATGTTTTGAAGTTTCGAAATTTCTCTTTTACGCTGTTGTACTTGTACTTGATGCGAGAAAAATTGTTTATATTTGAATACAGAGGAATGCTTTCAAGTAGTTTTTTTCAAGAAAATCAAATACCATAGATTATACATACCTATAATATATCGGCGTCTAAGCTGAAAACTTTAGACTGAATTAAAATTCTAGGGAGATTTTCCGACTCTAAACTCACTTTCAGTAATCATTAGCCTTGTGAGGCATAATTGTAGACATTTCTCAGATCCTTATACACGAAATTTGTTAGGGCCCCTCTATTTTTTTCTGGCGTCCTCTTTAAATTTTTTATCTGGCGTCCCTTCCAAGCCACTTACATAAAAAGAATTGGGCGTATACAAAAAGTTTGCGTTACGGTCGCTGAACTTTTAAGAGCCTAGAAGGACTTTTGTCCTTTTTTTCTGTACTAAATACTAGGCTGTTGAATAAGTTTTGCGGTTCGATAAGAGAGGGCGTTTGCTATTAGCCTCAATTTTTGGTTTGCTATGTTGGTACGCTCTTCATATGAACGTAATTGAAATTTCATTTCAATCTGTCAATTCATTCTTTGTTTACAATCCATTTAATATCGACGTGTCGTAGTTTTTTCTACAATGGAAAAAATCAAGTATAGTTCAGTGATTGCATTTTTATTTTTGAACTGTTTCAAATTAAAGGAAATTTATGAACAAATGTTAAAAGTTTATAAGGACTTTTCGCCATCAATGTCGAATAGTAGACAACCAATAAACTCATGGTGAAAAGAATTCAGAAGTTGTGGCAAACATTAGACCGTTAAACGACTTTCGGCGATGTTGAAAGAATCCGCTCAATTGCTGACGTAACCGGGGTTATGACAGCGGTTTGTTTACAAGAACGGTAATTGTGTTGGTGATATGTGTATGAAAAAGTCAACGCAGCCATCACCCATATTACTTTGTTGCCATATGAACAACGTCAGAGTGGACGCAAGGATGATATATTTACCAGGTTTGGCCATTAACTATGGTGCAGAAGGAAAATGTGAGAGTAACTTCGGCTGCCGAGTACCTGGTGATGTTTAGCAACCAGCATCATGTTAACCAAAATACTTAAATCTCAATTTATTTTGCTAAAACAGTGAAAAATGAAGTCAAAACCAATTCACAAGCTCACTAAGTGCACGGCAGCCCGCATAACATTTACTAAAATCAGATTGAAAATATTTGCCAAATCTCAATTCAAAAGTGTTTGCCAAAACAGTAAAAAATCGAGTCAAAACCAATTTACAAGCTCGCTAAGTCCATGGCTGATCGCCGAGAACCTGGTATCGTGACAGCCGAAGCAGCATGAGTGGAGATTGTGTTTATGTTTATCGTATATCACCAACACAATCTTAGTTTTTTCGTAAACAAACAGCTTCATAACCACAGTTACGTCAGCCCCTAGCTGATTCTATCAAATTGCCTGAGAGTCAATTAACGGCCCGATCTTGGCCACACCTTCTGAATTATTTCCCCAATAACGTGGCAGCCGAAAATACTCTCACAATGGTCAAACCTTGTAATCTAGCAGCCTTGAATAAACTTACCCCGAAGAAAATACATTAACAGTTTCTTTTTTAACCTTTTACTCCCCTTAGGGTGAAAGGAAAAGTCATTTAAACTGCAGTTTTCTTAGTTAAAAAGGTTTTCGGAAATGTTTCCGTTGAAGAAAAACAAGTGTTATTGTTATTGTTCGTTGTAAAAGGTGTATGTGCATATATCAAAGCACAGTAAAAGCCTTGGAAATTTAATTTGGCGCAGTTTTCCGTTATTTCTTTCATTTTGCTTCTTTTGACACGGTAATGACTTCTGGTGAAACTTTTTCTGCTGCACAAACAGCCTTACCGCTGTGCTCACTTGAAATTAATGCATTCCATTATCCTTTCAGCCCCGACCGCAACTTTCTGTTTCCACATACAAACTCAAATTTCGCCACACAAACTCAACAACTCAACTCAATTTTAAAAGTTTCTCTGCTTTGTCTTTCTCCTGAACTCCCCACGTATCTTCTTTCTTTCATTCTTGACTTTTCTGTCATTCTTGGATTTAATGATTGTTTGCGTTCGCTGCTTTGGCAATGGAGATTTCTAAGAAATGAGCTAAATAGCTTTTTAAACACCCAACTGATCCCCCGCACTTAACGGCTCCTTAATAGAGACGACCGCATATGCGGAAGCAAAAATGTAATGTGACTACAAATGAGAGTGAATAGCAGTTGTATCAGCAGTATATAAAAGGTTTCGATGGTCAAGTATCCTACGGCCATGTTTGCTTAAAAATTCATTAAATTGACAAAGAAATCAGCAGTACCCTGAAGTAAGTAAGGAATTCTCGTAAATGAGGTAAAGTGTAATGACCTCTTATTCAGAACTTATACATATTTACTTGCATGTTAAATACGTAGCATATACATATGTATATATAAAAAAACATACTATATACAAATATATTTACTTATCTACATACCAAATGATTGAATTGAAATTAAAATAAGGAAAATTGTAAAATAGAGTATAAGAATATACTAATAAAGATTAATGCTAATAATACTCCTTCGCCTCGAATAACGAATTCAAAAACTGAGAATTAGCTATGTACCAACACGGACCGAAAAACTATGGCGTACTATGGCATCGACTACAATCAATATTTGTGAATATACTGCTCTGTTCGTCTCCGCTGTTACGACTTATATTACTAAATTGTAATCTCCAGTTCTTTTTAGATTCCTCAAGCGTGTCTAACTACATCATTTTGAAAATGTATCCCCTTCAAATAAAATGGTATTTGAAATATACACCACACGAAAAAATATAAGACCAACTAAATTTCTTATATTTTTGTTATCAGTTTAGGGCTAACAATTTATGTTTTTAATATTTAAACTTTTAAGGATAAATGTTTTAAAAATATCCACAAATAGACACAAATTTCACGAAACTTAAATAAATTATTGAGAAAAGTAAAATGTACAGAACAAAAGGGTGTGAACCAATGTTATTTATGTGTAATGTATTATATTCATTTACGAGGTGTGCCTTTTATATGTCGGGATTAGAGAACAAAAACAAATTTTAATCATCGAAAATCACTTTATTGTTTTTCAAATCCATGAAAATCTATACACTTTTGCATGCGCTTGAACCAATTGTCGAAGCACTTTTGCCACTCTGAATGAGGTACCTCCAAAACATGCATTCTGAATGCCGTACATACATACATACAGTCGACTGCTGTTTACTTTCGGGCTCATACGCGTAAATCCTGTCACGATGTCATAGACGTGTTTCGAAGCCCCGCGATCGTATTTTTGAGCATTTCCTTCGACCAATCCACACGAGCCTTTTTTTGAGCGATTGACAAATTGTGTGGGATCCAACGCGAACAAATTTTTTTGACAGTCAAATGTTTATGCAATATTGCATGTATGCTGGTCCCACTAATGCCTAAGTTTGTCTCAATCTCACGATAGGTCACATGACGATCTTGCAATATCAGTTCGCGCACAGCATCAATGGTTTTGGGAACAACAACTGATTTTGGATGACCTTCACGAAATTCGTCTTGGAGTGAACTACGACCACGATTGAATTCAGCATACCATCGATAAACACTGGTCCTTGATGGAGCTTCATTGCAAAAAAAGGAATTAAGTTCATCCATGCAATGTTGCTGAGTTAATCCACGTCGAAAGTTGTAAAAAATAATCGCACGAAAATGTTCACGATTAAATTCCATTTTTGGACCGAGATGAATCTTTTAAGTTACTCTAAACAACACAAATAGCGCTGGTATTTCAAAACGTTCTGAGTACGTAAAAGCCAAAAAATGTCAAACTTTGCGATACAGCTGTCAGTTGCCAGATTGCAACACCAGGGTTGCCAAATCCGGTCAAATAAAAGGCCCCCCTCGTATAAGCAAATAGAACTCTTGCGGCTAGTTTATAATTTGGAGCTTAGTTATTTGTGTTGGATCCGCCTCTGACTATAACTTCTTTATGCCGTCGAGGCGTCGTTTTGATTAAGTTTCTTTATGATATTTTGATAAATTTTTGACGATTCGACATTAATCGCACTTCTTAGGCTTTTAGCCATATCAAGCTGTGTTTCATTTGTAAAAACCGATTGAGGAAGTATTGCTCATACATTTTCGATTTGGTCTAGGTCACGGCTGCAGACAGGCCGCTATAAAATTAGTATTTATTACTTCGTTGCCAAAAGCTCTTTTGTTGCTTTGGAAGCATAAACCTCCGCGTTGTCATGCTGGAAAACCCACTCCTCATCGAAATTATCATCAAAAAAAGTAAAGTAAGTCATAGAAGCTCTATATAATTGACACCATTCATTTTTGTGAATATGGAACTTATAGGCGTTTTGCCTCTGATACTAAGGGCTCCCCAAACCATGACAGAAACCTCTCCGAAATTACATGCCATCCTCTTCTCCTTTTTCTTCTGTTTATCATGCCAATACATTTGGGAATCATCGGGAAAAATTACATTTCCCCATTAATCTTCACAAAATTGGTACTTTTCGGCAAATGTCATCTGGCCTGTTTGTGCTGTGTAGTTAACTTAAGTTTAGGTACTCATTTTACATATTCTACACAAGAATTTCATATTAAGGGGTTAGGGGTAGTCAGAGGCCCGAAAAAATGATGATTTTCACGAATTTTTTTTTGCTACTTAATTAATTTATTTAACAAAAATAAAAACATAGCATAAAAACATCATGTTTTAACTTGACCTCACCAAAATTTCAAAAAAAAAAAATTAATAATTGCAAAAGTTATCGCTGTTTGTGTGAAGCCCGTTTCTCCAGAAGTCCCTTGCGGTGAACATCACAAGTCCTTGCAGATTCATCTAAAACCAATCGGACAAGAAAAATTAGTTTTATTAATAGATAATCTTGTGCCTGATCGAAGCTTCTTTTTTCCAAAATGAACAAAATGGCGGCCTCAGAAAATTTTTTCCAGATTTTAGAAAAAAAAACCAACAGTTAATTGTTAAAAAAAAATCGAATTTTTTGAAAAAAAAAATCCTTCGATCAGGCACAAGTTTTTTATGTTTTTCAAAAGCTGTATAAATTTTATTGAAATCTACGTTTGAAAAACATAGTTTTGAGAAAAACGCATTTAAAGTTTTGCTATCGGCTCCGGAGCGGCCGAGCGCCCTTTGTTAATTGTTGAATAACTTGAAAAGTATTTGTCGGATTCACTTCAAATGTTTACACAATATTTTTAAAACATTATACTTTAAGAAAATGCAAAAAAAAAAAATCGATTTTTTGAAAATTCTGACTACCCCTAACCCCTTAACGGTGCGTTTAATTTCAGCAGGGCTATTTGATTTATTTATCACTTCTTTTGGTACATCCGTACTTTTCTTTCAAATAGAAATAATGCAAAACCACAATTTCGCTTCGTTTTAGTTTTTAAGAAAACTCTCGTATTGTAAGACCTCTCTCTCCGTGCTGAAAATCTTCCCCGCTTAAATTTAGACAAACCTTTTGCGCATGGCATATTTTTGGTTTCTAAACCAAAAAAACCCATAAATATGAGAACGAGATAAAGCGATCAAAAACACTTAAAAAATAATTTTAATTCAATAACTTACATTGTAAACTTTTAAATTAAAAGCAAACGCTTTTGGCCTTATAATTATTTCGTTTTGCACAGAACAAGAATTTGCGCGTTACTAAAATACCAGCAAAAAATGCGTAATAATTTTTTTTATGAGATACCGTTTTAAACATACAATAAACGAAACGATATTGGAGCCTTTTATTATTATTGTAGATTAGTAATCGAGCGGTGGAAATTATAAAATGCGTGACTAGAGAATGAAATTTTTCAAATGATTCGAAATTTCGAAATTGTTGTTTGCAAAATAAAACCTTAATTTTTGTTTTTACGTTGACTCTTTACTTAAATTGCAAACAATTAAATTCCAAAAAAGCTTCCTTTGGAAAGTATTGAACGGACGTCCCAGAAAACATTAAAAAAGTTATAAAGGGTATTCTAAAAGACACGACTATGTGTTGTTTTAAGGAAACACCTAAAATTTAGATTTTTTCAGGTTTCACCTGATCTGCTACTACCAGCTGGTGCCGCATCAAATACTGTCAGAGCCGGAGCGTTTATATCCATTCGGACGACATGACCCAGCCAACGCAAACGCTTAATTTTTATTCGTTGCGCTATGTCTATGACGTAGTAAAGCTCATACAGCTCATCGTTCCATCGCCTACAAAGCTCTAAAAATCTTGCGTGGAATCTTTCTCTCAAACACTCCAAGTGACGCCTCATCGGATATTCTCATCGTCCAAGCTTCTGCGCCATACGTTAGGACGGGCATGATGAGAGCCTTATAGAGCGTTAGTTTTGTTCGTCGAGAGAGTACTTTATTACTCTACTTAGTCCAAAGTAGCACTTGTTGACAAGAGAGATTCTCCGTTGGATTTCAAGGCTGACATTGTTATTGATGTTAAAATAAACGAAGTATCTTACAACCTCGACTGTGTCGACTGTTTGTTTGAAGACAGGACGCTCTTATAAAAAACTGTGCCGAAGCTACTAAGTTCAGCGGCTCGCACGATCTTTTCCAGAATCAGGTTAAAGAAGTCACACAATAGAGAGTCACCCAGTCTGAAGCCTCGTTTGGTATCAAACGTCTCGGAGACGTCCTTCCAAATTTTGACGGCGCTACAAGTATTGTCAAACGACATTTTGTACAACCGCACAACCAACAATGCGGCATATAGGCAATTTATTTTGTACTGCATTCAATCATAGTAAATATTTTTATTTGTATTGCCATATATTTTTACATACACATAAATTCAAGTTTACCTACCAACCGAACAGCTGACAAAACAATTAATTCACCCCAACTAATCCAGAATCTAGCGCTTCATTAAATCTTCTCCTAACCGACTGTAATCATTTCTCAACGAACATTAAGCAGCAGTTCAAGGATGCTAAAACCACCATTACCAGCAGGATAACAACGTTTATAGCACAAAACAAAAATAAAAACAACTTCCAGTCTCTTCAGTGTAGTAGTCTTCAGTCTCCAGTTGCATAATTATGCAAGTATGTATGTATGTTTATTACTCTGTGAACCCTTTCGTTTATTCATCTGAAGCGAGTGTTTTATGTTCAAACTCATTACAAGATCCCGTCCATAAGATTAGTTGGAAAATAAGCGTTACGTGTTAACAACGCAAGGAGTAACGCCTGTAGTATGCATACCAGTGTGTCCAGATGATAGAAAAAAGAGTTAATTGGCTTTAAAAACAATTGTGAAATATTGGAAGCTGTGAAAAACTAAGCTAAATAAAATACAGCAATTTGTGTGCAAAGTTCGTTTTGTATATTTTTTACTTTAAGACTCAGATGATCTGACTGCTGAATCGGTGGGGGACCACTTTGAGTAAAATAAGTCGATTTTTCTAACAACCTCACTCTTTACTGCTCTTATTCTTCAGAGTTCCATTCACTTCGGAATGCGCCTTGTAGTTAAATGCATGTTTGTAAAGGGTGTTTTTTTTAAAGGTTAGGTTTTCAAGATGAAATAAAACGTATATAATTTAATGTTATGGCCAAGAATTTAGCTTTATTATAAAGATTAGGGTTTGCCATTATGTTTTAAAAATGATTTCGGGCAAGTGGCCGCCGCGGCTGGCTCGAATAAATTCCAGGCGAGAGGCCCAATTTTCGACCACTTTTTGCAGCAATTGGGGCCGTATGTCAGCAATAACACGCCGAATATTCTCTTCCAAGACGTCAATCGTCTCGGGCTTATCTGCGTAGACAAGCGACTTCACATAGCCCCACAAGAAATAGTCCAGCGGTGTTATATCGCACGATCTTGGAGGCCACGCCACAGGTCCACGGCGCGAGATAATGCGCTCACCAAAAGTTTCCTTCAATAAATCGATTGTTGCGTTGGCTGTATGGCATGTAGCGCCGTCTTGTTGGAACCAAAGGTCGTCCACATCAACATCGTCCAATTCAGGCACGAAAAAGTCATTAATCATGGCTCTATAGCGCTCTCCATTGACTGTAACATTATGCCCGGTTCATTTTTAAAGAAATATCCAATGATTCCCTCTGCCCATAGAGCACACCAAACAGTGACTTTTTGAGGATGTAACGGCGTCTCAGCAATGGCTTGTGGATTATGTTCACTCCAAATGCGACAATTTTGCTTATTGACATACCCATTCAACCAAAAGTGAGCTTCATCGCTGAACAAAATTTTCTTCGATGCGGCTCGCGAACCGAACCATTATTTTCGTAATAAATTTGCACGATTTGCAAACGTTGTTCAGGTGTAAGTCTATTCATTATGAAATGGCAAACCAAACTGAGCATAAATCAAGTGACAGCTGTCAAAAAGACCATCTACGAAAAAAGTAGTGCCAACTTGAAAACCTAACCTCTAAAAAAACACCCTTTATTTACCTGTGCTCGTACGTATTTGTTTATTTTGCTAACTGATCCGTCGTTTGGTACATTCATTTTTAAGCTGTCGCTAATTAAACTGACCACTAAATTATTTCGGAAATCGTAGATATGCTAAAATTGTTATTGACTATGTACTTATAATTTAAATACCATATACATACGTACTTATGCAACTTTAAAATAGCTTACTGAATTGTGGTTCATTGCCTTAAAATTAGGTGAAGTTCATGCAATGGAAAATATGTATTATTCACCATTTTGCCTACCGGTTTTTGAACTGGGTTGCTTTTATAGAAATATTAATTTTCATTTTTAACACCACCAAGTCTTTGCATCTTCTCTCGATACCAAACAAAATTGAAATGCCGAATAAACAAGTACCTCCCCTTAAATTTACGGTTGCGTCAATAGAGGGTTGGACCCTTTTTTTTTAACTTTCGGTTGGGAGCCCGGGTCTAGCCAGACCCAATGTATTTACATGCATGATATGTGGGAAATGGGCCATATTTATAAGTTGTTTTTAAGTATTGCAGGTATATATTTTTAATTTCTTACAGGTACATACCTACGAGTATGTATTTAAAATTTTTTTTGTTTTATTCTCTATTTAGACTAATTTCGAAGAAGGTTGAAGAAAAAATAGTTGATTACAATGAAATTTATGATAAAATATGAAATGATATTTATTTATGGACTAGCGTACCCTCGCCCACTTCGCTAGGCGATAAATTCAATGATTTGCTGAAAGAGAATAAAATTAATACGAAACAAAGCAAATTCTTTGATACAATTTAATTCGAACTTTATTGTAACACTTTTTGGTAAACAACGTTTTTGGTTTTTCCATCTTTCGCGTAAATGAATAATGACGATGGTTTGCCTACTCGTGAGCAAGCTACATACAATTGTCCATGAGAAAAAATTGGGTTACGTAAATTAATGCCGCACATTTGTAGAGACTGCCCTTGCGCCTATTAATTGTCATAGCGAAGGCAAGGTGAATAGGGAACTGCAAACGTTTGAAATCGAATGGTAAATCCGTTGGAATCAGTGGAATTCTGGGTATCAAAACGTCTTCTCCTTCTTTGTACTTCCCTTTCAAAGTCTGGTACCGTTGCAAAGTCGTGGCACATTAATGTTGCGCAGCATAATAATCGGTGCTCCAATTTTTAATCGTAAATTATGAGGTGGTAGGCCTGGCAAATCGAGTGAGTTTAAGAATTCAGTTGCATAATTTACGACATCATCTTGATCAGTAAATAGTGGCCATTGACTTACTTATATGCAACTATGTCACCAGGTATTTGATCCAAAATAGCTACATTTATATCATTTACGTCCTTATTTTCCCCAGCTAAAATTGCTCTTTCGCTGAGCCAATCATTGTTTTTGTAGTGTTGAACTATGTTTGGAAATACACTCTGTATCAATGCCTCTTTAGACTGTGCAAAATTGTTAGGCAATGTTATCATTCCTGTTGTTTTTGAAAAAAGGTTTATTTTTTTTGGTTAAAAAGTGTTTTTTGAAGTTTTGAAAAACACTTCGCTCTAACAAATTTCTTCTCAGTTAATTGCTGAAAATTAAATATTTTGAAAAAACAATTTTTTTTTTAATTTAACGTTTTTGAGAAAATTTTGTTCTTGAAAAAATTTCATACTTTTGTAAAAGTTTAAATTGATTTGTTAAAAAAGATTTTTGTCCGCTTTGAAAAACACCCCCTCGACAAAATGTATTCTCTATTAATAGTGGAATATGAAATGCTTTGAAAACACCAATTTTTTTTTTTAATTTTTGTTTGGTTTTCAGAAAATTTTGTTTTGACAAAATTTCATACCCTTGAACAAGTTTTATTTTATTTTATTTGTTTAAAATTTTAGAAATTTTTTTTTTGTAATTTTAGAAAAACACCTCTTTGAAGAAATTTCTTTTATCTTTTTGAGGAAAATTTGGTTTTGAAAAAATTTCATGCTTTCGAAATTTTTTTATTTTACTTTATTTCTTCAAAATTTTTTAAAACAATTTTTTTTATAATTTTCGAAAAACACCCCTTTGAAAAAATGTTTTCTATGTGTCATAGTGGTATTCCATTAACTTTTAGGATTATAGTCAAATACTTACAAATATCTACGCTTTCACAAATAGCAACAATAAACAAATTTCCTTAAAACCAAAAAATTTACTTTTTTTCTAAAAAAATTCTAAACAAACAACGTAATAAATTTAGAATTTTGTGTTCCCGAAAAAACAGTATTGTTTTTATTGTATTAACTGAAAACCAAAATGTTGCAAAAAATCAAAACAAAACTAAATTATTTTTTTGTGTTCATTTGGTCCATATGTTCCATAAAAAGTTGATATGGTAAATAATATGCAGGGTCTGATACACGCAAATTTCCATTGACCATTATAGTGACAAAATTATCGATCACCAATTCCAACAGGATTTCAAAATCAGAGTTGGAATGAGTTGTTGTGTGGTGTACTTCTGAAAAAAATGAGAAATAAACAAAATAAATCTAAAAATTCGAATTCTAACTTTATTTTGTGTATGTTCTTATTACCTTTGAATTTTTCCAATGAAGCACCATTCATTTTAAATTTTCCAAGAATTTTTTTTATCATTTCACGTTTCTTTCCTTTTTCATTCGATTCCAACATTTGTTCATAGCCGAAAACATCGTTTGCAAACGCATTCATTTCCATATAGAATTGGTCAAAGAAAGCATTGCTCAATTGAATTGAAACATTATTTTCATAAATACTTAGGACCTTAACTAATGCACCTTGGTACATACCTAACGCAGATATTCATCGCGACCTTGACATCGATACTATTGATGAAACAATACAAAGCGCTAGCAGAAGACACATAAATAGACTATTAACACATACAAATCCTATGATGAGAAGACTACCAAATAAAGAAAAATCTACCCAAAGTCGGCTTAACCGTCACACACCAACAGATCTTGCAAAATCCTTGTAATCAATTGTCAACTAATCGTATATGTCATTGTTTGTTAACCACTTGTTTTTAAATAATATGTATATATTTCTTCTAAATGAGCTTGGGGGCATTGGCCCTTCAATATCACTCTCATTCCATCTTTTTGTAAATCAAATTACTTATTGTCTAACGACAGGTGTAATATTTTATGGAAGAAATAAAAAAAAAAAAAAAATTTCATTCGAATCATTTGAAATTTCTGTATACAATACATATCTGTATCACAATACAAATACAAAAAATTCAAAAAAAGTTGTACACATAAAATGAATGTCGATTCGAAACTTACTTTAATCTAACAATCGAGCAAGTTTTGTTTTGGACAATATTTTGATTTTTTCTTTGTTTTATATGAAGAAAATATTTAAAAGAAATTTTTTTTTGCTAAAAACCTTCCCCTAGTGGATCCCTATAATATGAAAAAAGAACGAATAAAATTGGCCTCGTATCGGCCCAAAAAAATGCGGACGAACGAACATCATTTCATTTTTATATATATAGATTCGGTAGAGATTTGTGTGTGTGGTTGACATACTGGATTCTTGCATACGATAGAATAGACGAAGCATTTCACCTCCTTGTAGACAAAGATGGCAATCTCTCTCCGCTGTGAGTGTATCGGCTCCGGTTGGTTGGTTGACTACAGTATTCCCAGGGATAGTAATTGGTTTGTTGAAAAATAATTCCATAGCCAAATGAGTAGTAAATTGAGAAATAACGACTGGATTACTCGTATGATTTTCGATGTTTGCAAGGTCGAATTAAAAATCTTGTATTCAGCTGCAGAAAAGAAATGCAACAGTTAGAGATATGCCATCGTGAATCATTTATTGCGAGAGAAGATAGATTTTTTAATGATAAAAGTGCAGGAATTTATATTAAAATTTTGGCATAAGGGTCGGAATGTTTCATTAAGTTCGTAATTTGTCTTACATGATTTCAACGAAAGACGCCCAAAGAGCCTCACTACTCGAGAGACTAAAATAAATTTTGGGCCAGAAGGGCTTAAATTGTTAATTTCTCATTCTAGATATTAAAATATTCCATGTCAAGCGGGAGACCATCTGGGCTGCGCTGAAGAGAAGAGGTATCCCTGAAAAACTTGTTAGAGCCTTTTCACGTGCTAACTAGTGTACGATAAGGCTGCATCCAGTCAATAAATTCTCTTCCTTCTTGTCATCAAAGACGGTTTGAGCGCTGAACTTAGCAACAAAAATCAACAGAGGGGCATCCACTGGCAGATTAACAACACATTCCTCAGATACCTGGCATACGCTGATGATATCTGTTTGCTCGCATACAAGCTGTGTGTCCTCAAATTTCTGACACAAGCTATGCAGGAAAAATAGAAACCATCCGGCCTCAAAGGCAACGTCGGAAAAACGAAAGCGCTGCATCTCATTGACACCATATCGGAACCACTGATAGTGGGTACACAACAGTTCGACAACAGTTCGTTGACAAATTCTGCTACTTTGACTGCATGGTCCGGACAGATGGCGGCTCTGGCCTTGGACAATAACCAACGCATCAGACGTTGCATCAGAAATCAAAAACAGGAAACGGCAATGAATTGGCCATACGCTAAAAAAAATTACGACAACGTCGCTAAACAAGCGCTACGCTAGAATCCAAGTCTGTTGGATTATCGTGGAATGAACTAAGATCCCTGACACAAAACCGTGTCCGTTGGCGTACACCCAGAAAAATAACATTGGTTAAATGTAACAATTTCCGTGGTTAATTTTACTACCATGTAAATTGTTGTTGCAAAAATTCTCAGCTAACTGCAAACGTTGGTCAAATTAACAATTTTTTTTCGGTTAGTGCGCGCTCTGTATAATTTGTTGCTGTAATTTTAACAATTTTAGCTTGTTATATTAACTGTTTGAAAAAGTTAAAATTTTCCTTACATTTTGTTGTTGTTTTCTTACCAACAAATATGGTAGAATTAACCAATTCAAAAATTGTTACTTTCTTCACTTACTATTTGTACAGTAAAATTAACCTACGTAAATCGTATTTTTTTTCTAATGTTATTTTGTTAGTGTGATTTAACTGATCTTATTTGGTTAATTTTACAATAAAATTGTACATTTGAAAAAAAACTAAATCAACCATAAACCATGGTTAATTATACCAGTACCAATCAGTTAAAATATTTCTCCCTGAAAATGCCTTTTAACAATTTCAATAGGTTATTTTGACAGTGGCAAATTGTGCCACTACTATTCCTTGTGTTAAAGTAACCATTGATTCAGCAGTTAAAAAATAAACGATTGCAATAATAGAAGCGGACCATGTTGTTGCTGTTGTTATTGTTTGTAACGGAACTTCGCCGACGCTCGCTGCAATCAGTTGGTTGAAAACTTTGAGCAAGCCGGTTGAATGTAAATTGTGTGTGCAAGTTATAAAAATGGAAAATAATATTTTGGAATCTGCAGAAAAGGACGGACTGGAATCTTTATTAGACTCTTGGGGCTTCAGCTAAATTTTACAAACACTAAAAGGTAGGTTTATTAAAAATAACTTTTGTAAATTAACAAAAATGCTGGTGAAACGGCGTCATGCAACCATTCCGTTATTTGGCTTTGGTTGTGTTGTTGCTTTTATTGCTCATATAAAAAGTGTGAAAATAATTGCATGCATCGATTTCTGTTTGTAAATGAAATAAATTTATTAAGTAAATGTGTAATATTTTAACAAATCGTAGATGAATCTATAACACTTGAACGGCTAAGATATTTGGAAGAGCAGGACTTGACATACTTATTCCGGGAACGTAAGTTAGGAGAAAAAGTGGAGTTTCGTTTCAAGCTTCAGCAATGGAAAATCGCAAATGTAAGTACAAACATAAAATTTGAATTTTATTCGGTAAACAAAATAAAACTTTTCTATTTAAGGGATACTTGGAAGAAAAGAATTTGAGCACATTTCTATTAAAATTTAAGAAACATTCAATGATGACAAGGTTTGTATTTTATTTAAAACGATTTATTTATATTTACATATCTTTACTATTTCTAAACATATACATAGGTTCAGAACAGATCATTGCACTACTGCTTAATGTTTTGCTGCGTTTCTAGTAAAAAACACATGTTTAGGCTAAGAAAAATAAACTAAATTAGAGACATAGTGGTTTAAAAACATTCGATCCTCCAAATTGAAGTCCTTTTTTAAAAAATGTTTTGTGCAAAACGAATAATGCAAACGCCATATAATTTTTGTAAAGACTGTTATGGATAATTAAAAATATGGTTTAAAAGCTTTTACTATGCTACATATTGTTTTTACAAATTAAGTATGTTTAGTTTTCCTGAAAAAAAAATTTAATGCACTTTTTTTTATATAAAGGTATCTGAGAGAGATTACTGAATAATTATAATTTAGTTATAAAACTGAAAACTTGTGATTAAAACTACATTAAAAAAGCTCGAAGAGATTTGTAAAAGGTTCTGATTTAACCTTTTTTTTTTAATTGTACGTGAACTTATTTATTTATGTTTAAAACGTTATCTTAAAGACTGTTAGGGATAACTTAAAAAAAATCTCCAACATTGTTACTTTTTGTGAATTATTTTTATTACAATCCATTTAAAAAAAAACAAAATAAATTTTCCTGAATAAAATACAAATACTGTTTTTATCTTTACAACGTTGATGTTTAAATCAAAACGATATAGAGTAGAAATGTAACTATAAAGATTCTAATTGTATAATAACTATTCTACAAAAAATTTATTGTATCTAAAATTGTGGTATCACACAATTTATATTGTAGGATTACAGTATAAATAGTACTTTGACAATTTTAATTGTTTATGTACCACAACTTCAGTAACAATACAATTTTTGTAGTAATGTAACAGTAAAAATAGTTAATTCTACAATTTTTGTGGTTATATTACAATTTTTACATTAGTTTTCACCAACTTTTGTGGTTAGGTGGGCATTACTATTAATATAAGTTCATTTTACCAATTTGTATAGGTTGGAGCCATACGAACCTACTTTTGTGGCTAAGTGAACCAATTTCACATTGTTAAATTTCAACCATTTTTTTTGGTAAAATTAACAATTTTTAACCACAACTTCAGTAAGGGTTGCTAACTATTTTCTATTGGTTGGTTTCACCCATATTTATAGGTTGGAGCCGTTTTAACATAGTTTTTCGGTTAGTTTTACCAATAAAATTTTTTGAGTGTATATATATATATATGTGTATATATATATATATATGTGTATATATATGTATGCGATCCTTTATGTCGCCGTAAAGCTCATACAGCTCATCGCTCTATCGCCTATGATATTCGCCGTCTCCAACGTGCATAGGTCCAAATTTTTCTCTCAAACATTCCAAGCGACGTTTCATCGGATATTGCCATCGTAAGAACGGACATTATGAGAGCCTTGTAGAGTGTTAGTTTTGTTCGTCAAGAGAGGACTTCACTACTCAGTTGCCTACTTAGTCCAAAGTAGAACAAAGTCTTTTACAACCTCGAATATATAACTGTCAACAGTGACGAGGCTGTCGATACGCGAGTGCGCCGACTGTTTGTTTGATGATAAGAGGTACTTCGTTTTGTCCTCGTTCACCACCAGACCCAGTCTTAAAGTCTTTAGGGTTAACAAAATCTGTCCTAAAGATTTTTCACTCAAGCATGGCCAAGTTAGTTGTCGGCTCATTGAAAGAGTCACATAGACTATTGCTTAGGATTTTTACAGGAGATGAAAAATAGGTCGTCTTAAGATTTATCAAGAACGGCGTTCCAACAGTAATGGTCAGGTAAGAAGCACTTTGAAGTGTATGTTGAATTGCAAATCCAATCAAGGTCTATAATTCACATTTAAAGTATAAAGTGATATTTAGAGCTGCCTCCAAGTAATGAAGTTATCAATTTCAGATGTTTACTATCAACAACTAAGTAGCTTCCAAAATCGTAAAGCAATCGGGTAACAAACAGCAAGATACTGCTACACCTCACATACATATATATATTTGGCAATATGGACGAAAATTATTTGAGCTTTCTTTGGAATGGATACCATCTTAGTCTTGCACCAACAGATTACCTTAGATTCAGTCGATTTAAATTCGTTCGGTATATTACTGCTACGTTCCAAGTTTGTATTGTATGAGTTGCACCATTACGCAAAATGAAAAACATAAAAATTACATTACAATTAATAACATAAACAAGTGCATTACAAATTAATATACGGTAATGTCAACATTCGGAAATCAATCAAAATAACTACCGACTTTCAGACTCTGTAGTTGCAACTTTCAGAGCGTAATAATCGTTCAATGAGACAGAATGTTATGTAATAGTAAGGCTTCTTATTATTTAATTTGTATGAAAATCCCTAAACACTTTATCAATTTGATGACCCAATAACCATATTGAAATTACCCACTCAGTTACAGCTCTTATCTTTAAACTCGCTTTAAATCTTCCCTTTGCTCTTTTCTCTTCCATATTTCTTAATTGATATACTTTCATTTACATGCGTATATGTACATATGTATACGTACTTACTTATGTATGTTCGTTGATATGCAAAATAACAACCTCGTTTACTAACTTTCCTGTTTCATCTCTGGCAACGACAACTTAGCACCTGGGTGCAAACATTTTGAAGGTCAGCTCGTTTCAAGTAAATGCCATTGCAGATAAATTTAATGAAATAAAAATAAATTAAAAGAAGAAAAGGTGAATAGCAGGGAGCGAAAAAATAGTAGTTGTTTAAGCTTTACGTGAGATATCACTTAGCCAAAAATTGTTGCTAAATTGACAAAAATGTACGAGGTTTTGAGAATTACAAAAATTTCTGTATGAAATGCGAAAAAATTTAAAAGGATTATTTGCAGAAAAATTATAGGGCAGTTGGCTTTCATATCGGTGTTTTGGGTCTTCAAAAACTTATCTTGCGAAAAATGTCTGCTTTTCGAAAGAAGCGGTGAGGGAATTCTGGGCGGTCCACTCTCTTGTCTGCTTTAAAGCTTTTGAGCATCCATCAATTTTTAGCAAAACAAAAGTAAAAATTTATATATTTAAGTAATAAATCGGTATACAAGGATTTTCAGTTTTAGCAGATGGAATGGTTAATATTTCTTTTTGGAGAAATTCGGTTTCAATGTAAGGTACTTGAATTTGGAATTTGGTTGGTTGGTTGCAGATTGGTTGTGATTCACCCAGAATTCAACTAGCGTTTCCTTTTTCTCCGGTTGTTTACAACTGTGGCAGTGTGTGTTGTGAGGGATGCCGATTTGGTTGCTTGTTCCCCGATAGACCTGAGGCCAGTAATTACTGCCGTGAGTCTGCAGACATCTCTTCGTTTCATATTTATCAGTATTGACGTCTGTTTGTAGTTGTAGGTGGGCCATAACATTCTGCTAGCTTTGCAGGTTGTCTGGTCTCCCCATCTGCATTCCCCGATTTTTAGATATTTTAAGAAAATTTCATTATTGATTGCACCCAGTGGTGTGAATACCGATTCTACAATAATATTGCTCATTGCAGATCCCCCTCTTGCCAGTTTGTCCTCTTTTTCATTTTCTTCAATAAAAGAGAAATCTGCAATTAGTAGCAAAGAAGCTTCCCCTATTGCCAGTACTTGTCACCGTTGGGATCGTTAGGATGGTGTAATCGGTCCTCCACGAGGTGAGCTGAGTTGATCGCAATAATAGACTGGCATTACCATGAGTGTTCTCCCCCCAGCACCCTGCTTCATTTAATTGCGTTTAGCACTCATGGTAGCCATCTTCTTGATATAGTGCTCTACCGGAGTAACTTGTATCTGTGCATTAAGAGCCTCCCTAGGACATGGCCGTAATTGTACAGAACGGTCTTTAAATTCCACTAAGTAGTTTGATATTGTAATCTCCTTCAAGAGCTTTCCACCAAATTACCGATCCGTATTATAAAATTGGTTAAAGCCCCCTCTTTTTCCAGACATACGATTGCAGGCCTGCATAACTATTTCTGCTGCTACATATGTTTCCAGCGAAGTTTGGCGTCTAAGATTACTCCTAAGTGCTTTGTACTCGATGAAATTGATAGACAAATTAGTGCTAGGGTAAAATGCTTAAACTTATACTCAAATTAAAGCTTGAGCTAAAGGAGCGTGAATAAATTTGGATTAACCCAAGCTTCAAGTTGAATGCAGGCAAAAGTCTTTAGAAGCTTGCCTTTTTAAGAAAAGTAGTGGTGAGCTAGCCCAATTTGGTTTTTGGGGTACAAGGATGGACGTAAAAGGCACTTAAGTACGGCCCAGGCGTTTCAAAACGTTGGCTCAAATTTTTAGGTTTTGTACGCCAACTTGGATCTGCCATTTTGAATTTGTAATCTGCGCATCCGGCATCGCGTTCATAATAAGCGACCCCAAAAACCGCTAAGTAGTAACTTTACTAGCTTAGTTTGCTGTAGTTTGATAATGTGCAGTGTGAAATGCTGGATCTTAAAAGGTTAACCCCATGTTATTCAAAACTGTTTATAACTTTTTTTTGGAACTTGCATATATGCTTATTATTGTATGCATGGATGGTTTAATTATAAGCTTTCGATATTTTTTTCTCAGACAAAAAATAGAAAATTTTCATAATTAATCAAACATAGGGAAATGTTATATACCAGTGTGAAATACGTTCAAGATATTAATTATCAATAAATAATTCCAAATTTATATGCTAGCAAATAAGTCTTAGTTTTGCCCTTCGACTTCTAGTCCAAATCACAGATTTTTTTTTCAAATTATTTGAAGATTTTTTTAGTACATTGGGTTATTTGAATATTTTTAACCGGTGATAATTTTAATGCAAAGCATATATATTCGAGTTCACCTAAATATCTGCAATATTTGAAAACTTATGTTTACTTATAAGCTATTCTATAAATAAAACTATGTATTTATGGTATAAAAAAAAGTAGAACAATGGTAAAAACATACGAGTTTTAAAAATTTTCCACGTGGCGATATTCTTTGAATATTTTTCAAAAAGCCTTCAATACTCCAGATATAATCAACTTATACCGAACATTAGGTAATAAGTTTAATACATATATCTATACATATGCACACATTATGTTAATGCTAAAAATTAAATATTACAAAAATGAAATATTAAGCAACTCATAACAGGCTGACATCGTGGCATTTTTAAATTATTGTGGCAAATATACGATATACATATGTACTGAATCCTGCCACAAGTTTTGTTATAAGTTAAGTCCGTTATAGATATGAAATTATAATACTTTTTTTATTGAAGTTAGTTTTATTTAAACATGTAAATATTAAAAAAAAATAATAATTTTCATTCGAAATTGTCACTATTTGCTTTTACACAAGCCTTCAAACGATTAGGCTATTCAGTTATCGCAGCACGCACGGTTTCCATACATATTGACGTCGCTTCTCGAACCAAAGATTATTTGAGACTCTCCAAATTTCTGTGAGGCCTTCGACAGGCAATGTTCTCCAATTCTAACCTCAAACTGTAGTCCATTGGATTCAGATCTGGACTTCCAGACGGCCAATCTGCTCCGGCTATGAACCCAGGAACATTGTTTTTTAGCCATTGCTGAGTGGTTTTTGCCTTATGGGCTAGAAGATCCAACGCTGTCCATTGTAGAGAGTACTGCTCAGCTGCTTCACCATGCCTTCTAAGATATTCTCCTAGTACACTTTTGCTCCGGTGTTACGCCTTTACAAGACACTCCCCACCAAACCATTACGGAAACTGGATGGTGGCCACGTTGAACCCTAGGAATAACATTTTTTGCGTCTTTAGAAGTTTTAGCATAGATTTTGTTATTTTGTTTATTAAAAACTTCTTCAAAAGAGAAAATTTTTTCATTTGTGAAGAGAATATTTTCATAGCCGTTGACCGCTTCGATCGAAGAAGCTGCTTGCATCTGTCAAGTCTAATTTTCTTTAAGCGCGTTGTCAAAAGATTATTAGTCGAGCGACGAAAGGCTTTCATGTGGAGATCATCCTTAATTAGTCTCGACATGGATCTTGTCGATACATTCATTTTCCTGGACATGATTTTCTGCTTTCTAAATGGCTTTCTGCGAAATCTTTCTCGAACGGCTTTTATGATTGCACTGGTTCGAACCACTCGAGGACGACCACTTCTTTGGGAAAAGCTATTGATCGTGTGGTAAATTGAAATATTAAGTTTCTTCAGCAATTCGTAAATTCACTTCAAACGTATGGAAAAAGCTATTGATCGTGCGGTAAATTGAAATATTAAGTTTCTTCAGCAATTCGTAAATCTCACTTGCACTTTTATAATTCAAGAGTAGACAATACATACGAATAAAAGCAAAAATAAAAATAAAAACTTTTTTCAGCGAACTTGTCCTCGCCGTACCCATTGTAGAATTTGTCACAGAATTTATGGCACGACTAAGTACATTTTGTTGTTGTGTTGCCATGGCTATTTGCCCTTAATTGTCCAATACCCTATTATAAATGCAACAGACATATTTGTATCTATGAAATTATAACAATGGACTATCGCAGACATCCTTGTAAGTCGTCTATGCAGAGTATCTGCTACAATTCGGGTGCGCGCCGTCAAATTGCTCTACCAGCAAATGGAGAGTTGTTTTGCAACCTTCAGTCTGCAGATACATTTTCTTGGCAGAAACTCATTCGGAGATTTGCCTTTACATACAGAATATCAAGCATCTAGTTAATATCCACAATGTGTACCCACGGCTTCCGCATTAATGAAAATTCTATATTTTGCCTCAAATTTTAGAACATTAGGGCAGCTCATAATTATTTAATTTTATTTGTCCTTTTCATCCATGATATTGGCGCTTGTTTCAAATAATCCAGATATCTACTCATAGATGTGGTATAATATGATTTTTTTCTTCAGCAAGTGTCGGAGCTACCCCAGCATTTTAAGTTTTTCTTCAAATTTCAACATTGAAGTATTTAATTTAATTGTTAGTGTGGAAGCGAAATTTTTTATATGCTACTTTTTTTCTACCAATTTAATTGAATTCGTTTAATTAAAAATTTAGCTTAAAGCATTTTTAAATCAAGTGGCGCTATTTTATCAGCCAAATCTGTATATTTGTTTCTTATTAGTAGAAGCTAGTGTTTTTGGTTTCTATTTTTGCCCTTCATTTAATAGCCAATATTTAATGTTGTTGTTGCTTTATGACAAACACATCAACGTAGTGTTAACATGTTTAGCTCGAATTTTGCTTGGTTTGCTAGTGATTTCCTCTAAATCCATGGCTCTTCTACTACTACTGCTACTGTCATTTCTGGTTTGTTTGTTTACTAGCCATTTGGTGTAGTTTATATTTACTAGTGTCCGCCACTTTTTGTCGGATAAATTAGCATAAAATGTTGAAAAATTTATTAGCTGAAATTACTTTAGCTCATACGACTACGACGTGCAAGGGTGACTAAATTCATTTACTTTTGAAATCATTGCACATGATTTACTTGTTTTATTACTGATTTTTTTTTTTTTAATTTGTAGTGTATGCAGAAAGGCTTTCGATTTTGTAATTTAAATGAGAATGAAATATATGAGAGAATTTGTTTTAAGACGATCAAGTACTTTTGTGAAACTGGCGGTTATACTAATTGCCTTAAAATTAGTTTTACAGAAAATGATAAATTAAAGAAGTGACTAAGTAATTACATTTTATATACCCGGCGTAAGTTTTCATTGGATTGTAAGCAAAGGCAAATTAATATTGTCCGCCTATTGTCATATTTATTGTAGTATAGTTAAATGATTGTTATAACATTCCATTCGATGTGACAAAATTTAATATTCAAAAATTTTGTAATATTCGCAATGTTCTTTGACGTCATGCACCATAATAGATGTTCCTCATTAGTTGCTGACTCATCGAATTATTTGAAATTTTGAAAGCAACCGTTAAACTGAAGGAGGGCGGACTTATTTTGGTATTGATTATGATACAAAAATCTTACAAACTTCTAAAGTGAATATAGAAATACATGATCTCTTACGGCCTACAAAAACAAGCAAATCGACATACATAATTAATGTTTATTTATATAATTTAATAAGTGAAAATGTTAAATATTGTTTAGCTAAAGAGTTATATTCTTTCAAAGTTCTATTTACAGGCGCATAAAAGGCATAGACAATTCCGACTCGCTCCAAGAAGAACAGAACATTATACCGCTGATTTACATATACTTATAAAGGGTATTCAAATTAGAGGTGTCGGATTTTAAGTTGTGCCGTAATTCGGCTATGCGTAAACACCAATTTTGAATGACTCGCTAGAGGAATTCAGTCGTTATCTCGTGAAAAACTTTAGTAATGTGGGCTTTCAATGCCTCAATCGAAGCACATTTATCCACTAAGCATAAGCACAAAGGACATCACATGATCTTGGTGGCGAATCCACTGGTTCGAGACGAGAGATAAATTGCTCACCGAAACGATGACGCAAAAATCCATTGTTTCACGGGATGTATGGCACATTGCGCCTTCTTGTTGTCATTTATCATGGCGTGATAGCTTTTGCCACTAACTCTTACATTGGCGCCAGTCTCGTCTTTGAATATGGGCCTATGATTGCTTTCAATAGATGTAATGGCTGTTCTTGAATGGCTTCGGGTTGCTCTTCGGCAACAAATCTGGCCTAGTTTCCTTTCTCGAATAGGTTTAGGTTTAGATTATACTGGCTGATGGAAGCCACGCAGAGACCATTTTGATCCATAGCGATACCAGATCAGAGTCCTATTGAGCGAAAATATGCATCACTCAAGAGGCGCGTACTGTTCGTGAATTTTAGGAGTCGTTCAAGCTCCAGTCCAGGGATAGCTTCTAGCCTTTCAAAGCTGAGAACACCCAGGTAGCATAGAAGATGCAGGACAGTAGCATAGAAGATGCTACAGAGTTTCTCTTGTACCCGGCTCATAACATTTTCTGCAAACATCGTTAGATTTAACTTATAAGCGTGTGCTGCAACTAGGCAGTGCCCTGTTAGTTTACGAATTAAAGTTCTGCAGTTCCTTCTGTCGAACGATGTAACCGATTGAGCATACTTGTCATCATATACGTGTTTACACATGATCCTGGCAACTTTGAAATTGGTTAAGCTAAGCCGTCTGCCTTTTGCCTTTCTAAGCATGCGTTCCTCTAGTTCTTTTTGAATTGTGCGCAGGGGTTTAAGTATCTGACTTGATCCCCAGCAAGACTCGCGCCTTCTTTAGCTATTCCATCCACTGGCTCATTTCCCTATATACTTTTATGCCCAGGAACCCTCACTCAGAATATTCTTTATTTACCTCTTATCTTCTTTTTTTAATTTTGATAATCTCCTTTCACTAGATTTTATTTTCCAAAAATTGTTGAGCTATCATACACCATCTCTTAGATATCTTATAGAGATGTACAATGCACAATATTGCCAAGTAAAATATATTTTACAAATATTGTTAAATGTAAAACATTTAAAATCTACATATTGCCCTTGCAAATCAATGTCTGCTCATATTTTAAATATTTATTTACTTCCATTGAGTATAGGGTGATGTTTTCACACTTTTAATTTGACATATTAGTACAATATCATTGCTTCAGTATGCGCCCTTTTACCTATATAACGGTACATATCATTCATAACAATCGGACATGGAATAAATAACTTATAAAAGCAAAGAAACTGTATACTTTTCCTAGCAGTCGAATAAGATTTTTCAATTTTTCTCAAGCTAAGTGTTCAAAAACGATTGACAGTTTTAAATTTTCTCTTTACGAGTATAACTTAGTGCAAGTATTCAAGTAGGAATTTATGCTGACATACATGAATATTGCTTAGTTTACTTAAAACACTGTGTATTATCCTCCTCAGCTGAAATGCCGAATGACGAGCAAATATAGGTGAAGCGCACTTGAGCAAAATGATCGTTGAACAGTCAGTAATGAATCGGCGCACAAGCTACATATCGCTTACTATACCCGCAGTTGAAAACAACAACGAAAGTCTTGAATTAATTATCGATAATCGGATGAGACTTAACAAGTGACAACAAAATCTTTTGGCGCGTGCAGACTAAGAATATAGGATGAAAAATCAATACGAGTATAAAATTGAAACCATGGAAGTTTACAAAAATAACAGCTGGCAAAAATTATATAAATAATTATATTCTTATAAATGTGATTATAATAACTAGTACCATATTGGCGAGAAATTAGAAAGAAAACCTTCCACAACGTAGCGGAAGCAAACTACGAAATTGATCTGTGTATGCATCTTCACCAGCACCGCATGCCTTCCGGCACAGATATATTATTTTTCATAAGACTAGCCATTAATCTTTCGCTGCCATAACAAATTATTGTGACAATGAACTTGAATTAAGTTGAATTGAATTAACTTTCTTAATTTTGGCCATATATTTCTTATTTCAAAAGTGACAGTTGAATGAAAAAGATCTATGCAAATCTCGCGCGACGTTACAAAGTATTCTACATATACGACGTAGCAAAAAAAGTTAAATTTATACTGTGTCTCAAGTGTTTATGAGTGCTGGTGTATTGTAAATAAAAATATTTGTGATAAAAAAAATTAAACAAGGCACTTCAAATTACTTTGCAATTCGTGACGGTCTATGACAATTTTTCGTCTACTTCCGAAATGTGTTCGTGTAACCTTGACACAAAAATATCACTCATACACCCAACGTTCGGTAACTCCAAGCGGGATGACGCTCGCCTACTACACTGGAACACATGCGTGCCATATAAATGTGTACTCCATGGACTGCTCCTAATGCTCACATTTTTCGTTAGTGTTCGTAGCTTTACTCCCGCCGTTTCCAAAGATCTAGTTTGCCAAATCATCACTTCAAATCAATATGTCTGCGAACGTCATATAGTGCACACTGCAGATGGCTATGAGCTCACACTTCATCGCATTCCATCGAAAAATTATACACACCGCCACTACCATCGACCCCTTATTCTCATGCATGGACTGATTGGCTCTGCCTCGGATTTTGTGCTACCTGGTCGCGCTCGCTCTCTCGGTTGTATTCTACACGAACAGGGCTACGATGTGTGGTTGCCTAATGCTCGCGGCACCACTTACTCCAAACGACATTTACATATGGATTCGTCTAGGGCAAGCTTTTGGAATTTCACCTGGCACGAGATTGGCTACTTTGATTTGCCAGCCATTGTGGATTATGTGCTCGAGACGACAGGTCATCAGCAGGTACACTATGTAGCACATTCTCAAGGATCTACTATATTCTTCGTGCTGCTCTCTGAGAGACCGGAATATAATGAAAAATTTGTATCAGCTGCGCTTCTGGCACCGGTGGCGTTTTTAGCAAATTTACGTAGTCCACCGTTAAGGATAATGGCAGCCGAAGATGAAAAAATCGAGGTTCGCTCTTTTGCAAATAAAAACCTTATCCATTAGTGTGTTTGCGCTGAAAACTATGTGAGATATATTTGAGTAGGAGCAGTCTACAAGGAAATGGTGTTTTTGGAAAATATTGCCTTTAGGCGAGTGAGCATACCATTCGAATATGAACCTTTTCGCTTTACGACGACAAACGTTAAATCAACTAATTCCAATTTCTTACTCACTCAGCAAAATCCCAAGAATGGGCACTTATAGGTCAAAAGTATGCGTGAGAAAAATATTCCCAGTTTCCATTTACGTAGAAGTGTTTGTGTATTATATAAGCCATTTATTTAACAGATATTGATCTTCAAATCCATGTTTGATTTTATGGTAAAAATTTGGGCTCATGGCTTTTTCCACTACAAAAGGTCCGAATTTTTTTAGAGATGATGTTATACATCTTCAAGCTATCTGAAGCAGGGAGCGCAAAAATTTTACATTTTAGCATTTCTGGGTGTTCTAATACACACATTTGTGTGTAAGTATTCTCTAAGATCTTTTACCACAGCAAAGAAACCCTTTCAGGTTTTAGTCAACGTTAATCTGTTTTAATTTTCCTCACATTTATTCACACACTTTAAGTGCAGTTTCACGCACATTATTCATCGCTAATCCTCACGGCGATGCGAATGCAGCGGCCATTATCCAAAGTAATATCGCCCTTAATTCTGAGTTTCGAAACAAAGAACGAAACAAAATACACTCTGCCCCACTTCCATCCATGCCTACTCCTCTCAAACAGATTTCCTCTCAATTCACACAATCGAGTATATAGTTACAGACACATGTGTGTATGGTACATTCCATTTCAAATGGTCAAGAAAATATAAATACAAATTAAGGTTCTACATATTTTTCAAGTCGCCTTGTCTTTAGAAAAATATTATAAATAAAAGTAAAGTATTTGTATTAAAGTCTTTATATTTTTCGATTTCTTTTTTTCATTTAATCAAATACTCTGTACAAGTTCGATATTTGCACGAAGTTATGATAGTTGGTCTTACTTAATTCAAGGTTTCTAAATTCAAAACGATTGGCTACAGTTTTCAAGATAACGATATTTGAAATTTTTCTATGGCGTCGATTAGAGCTCAATGACAATCTTACATCAAGAATTCGAAATGGAAAATAGTTAAATCTGAATCCAAAAAACAAACTGACTTTTTTAATATTATAACTTTTTTTGTGATTAATTTTTTATGCTTTGCTAGCAAATTTACTTCAATTTTAACTTTTTATAAATAATCCTCTCAGTTTTAAAACTATTCTGCTAAAATTTTGCACAGGGCTGTATCTAGCTCCCGCAGTACTCATAATTCCCTACACGGCAAAACCAGCAGTAAAGAATGTAGTCTGACTGTCTTTGATCCCGAAAATGTAGTAGCTGCTGTAAAACGCTTGAACATAAAAATATCAATATGAAGATCTAGGTTTGGTACCGTTGAGATATTAGAAACAGTACAAAGAAATGAGATTTCAGGAAAGGCGATGCTATCTACAAGGTGATGCAAATCGAAAGATCTATCTTTTTTGCAATTTCGTCATACGTCAATCATATTTGACTTATGAACTTGCTGCATGTATACAATTAGACAAGCAATGAAGTCAAAATACAGATTTTAAACATCAGAAACACTTTTTTTATTCAGTAAAAAAGTTGAAAGTAATCTTAAGAAAAATTACCATCGACGATTTGAAATGGAATGCGCCATACAACTTTCCATTTATACAAAAGCGAAATTGCGTGAATATTGAATTTCTTTTTATATGTACTTTTACACAATTTCCGGTCTGTCTCTTCTACATCCGGGCCACCTGTTCTTCGCTCCTATTTACTTGGCTCTCCAATTCACATGCAAATGTTGCTTTGCTGGGCATTAAAAAACACATGCGAAACAATTACAACTACTCACAATTACCGTTATGCTATTGGGCACCAACACCACAACCGTACATTGCTACCATTATCGCACAAATTGTGGACTGTGCACATCCCTATTCTCACACACCCACTGCTCGACTTGTATGTAGGTGCTCCTAAATCATTTGGGATTACACGAACTTTTTCCATCGACCGCTCTAAATCAACTGGGTGGGCACTTGCTCTGCGGACAAGCTGCGCCCACACAGAATCTCTGCCTGCTGCTTACCTTTCTCTCAGTGGGATTCAGCGACTACGAAATGGATCGCGTGAGTATAAATTTAAACTTACTCCTAGTTTTATAGATATTTTTTTAGAGTTAAAATATTGTCAAAATCTAGCACAATGAAGCACCTACATATGTATGTATGTATGTATGTATGTATGTTTTTTATGTATGTATGTACATACATATGTATGTATGCACACTTTTGCATCAATACATACACACACCAAAGACACAAAAACGTTACAAAAAGTATTATGCCCAGTCTGAAAATATTCGAGTTTCTTTTGTCTATTTTTTATCCAACTATCCACTTCATTTAATTTCTTTTGTGTGGTTGCATGCGAGAAAGTTTTCAGAATTTGCATTTTTATGCATCTAACTTTGAAGTGTTTTGCAACCTATGGTATGGATGCATTTTGGTAAAGAGAAAAAGGCAGAAAAAGAAAGATATGGAAAAGTTGTTTGACTAAGAACTTCATTGAGATACAAAGAGCAGCCCTTTAGCAGCCTCAGAATAGTAGATACATATGTATGTACATATATTTATTTTGAAATATATATTGTAATTGATATTAAAAACCACAACATCATGCACTAGCGGAGGTATGTAAATGTGGCCATCACTAGGACTGCCTCCCAAATTTAGCTTAATAACTTTTTGTTTTTTGGTCGTCCTCGACAGGCATTGGCAAACCTCTGAATGTACTCGTATTTCTGCCATAAAGAAGCTCCTCAGAAAAAACCATCTGTCACTCGGAGGCGACATAAAACAGTTTTGTAGAACAACATGAAGGCCCGCGTAGCAAAATGGAGGAAGAGCACGGCCAAACATGTAAAAAAGTAATTCTTATAAATAAACGATAAATTTGGATTATTCAAAATTTAGGTTGTCTGTACATTATAAAAATGTTGGTAGAGAAAAAATGCTTAGACGGCAACCATGACCACGACGCATCCACCTTCAGGCGTATTCCATAGCACAATTAGTACTCGTAATCAAACAATTTAGACTCGGTTTCAGAAATTTGATTGCTGACAATCAGTATTTGAGAAAATTTATTTGCTATAATCAATAATTAATTGATTACTTTTTTATTGTTTTATGAAATTATTAAAAACTAACAATTAAAAATAAATAAATTACGGAAAAAAATTTCGAATAAAAGTGTTTTTGGTCACATTTTGTTTGAAAACTATGTATGTATTACTATACTATATTTTTGTTGTAAATTTTGTCTCCATTTAATTTTTTTTATTTTTCACATTTTGGATAGATGGAAAATTTTGAAATAAAATTCTGATCAAGTTTTCTCAACCCTTTCTTTCGTACTTTTTCTTCTTAATTGGCGCGATAACCGCTTACGCGATTTTGGCCGAGCTTAACAAAGCGCGCCAGTCGTTTCTTTCTCGTTTCACCTGATCTTTCCAACGCAGAGGAGGCTTTCCTCTTCTTCTGCTACCACCAGCTGGTACCGCATCGAATACTTTCAAAGCCGGAGCGTTTGTATCCATTCGGACGACATGACCCAGCCAACGAAGCCGCTGGATCTTTATTCGCTGCGCTATGTCTATGTCGCCGTAAAGCTCATACAGCTCATCGTTCCATCGCCTGCGATATTCGCCGTTGCCAACGTGCTAAGGTCCAAAAACCTTACGCAGAATCTTTCTCTCGAACACTCCAAGCGTCGCTTCATCGGATGTTGTCATCGTCCAAGCTTCTGCGCCATACGTTAGGACGGGCACGATGAGAGTCTTGTAGAGTGTTAGTTTTGTTCGTCGAGAGAGAACTTTACTGCTCAGTTGCCTACTTAGTCCAAAGTAGCACTTGTTGGCAAGAGAGATTCTACGTTGGATTTCAAGGCTGACATTGTTATAGGTGTTAATGCTGGTTCCTAAATAAACGAAGTCTTTTACAACCTCGAAATTATAACTGTCTACAGTGACGTGGGTGCCGATACGCGAGTGCGCCGACTGTTTGTTTGAAGACAGGAGGTACTTCGTTTTGTCCTCGTTCACCACCAACCCCATTCGCTTTGCCTCTTTATCCAGTTTGGAGAAGGCAGAACTAACAGAGCGGTTGTTAAGGCCGATGATATCAATATCATCGGCATGCGCCAACAATTGTACGCTCTTATAAAATATTGTGCCTGAGCGATTAAGTTCTGCGGCTCGTACGATGCTCTCCAACATCAGGTTAAAGAAGTCACACGACAGCGAGTCACCCTGTCTGAGACCTCGTTTGGTATCAAACGGCTCGGAGAGGTCCTTCCCAATTCTGACGGCGCTGCTGGTGTTGAGCAACGTCATCTTACATAGCCGTATTAGTTTTGCGGGGATACCAAATTCAGACATAGCGGCATACAGGTAACTCCTTTCCGTACTGTCGAATGCAGCTTTGAAGTCGACGAAAAGATGGTGTGTGTCGATTCTCCTTTCATGGGTCTTTTCCAAGATTTGGCGCATTGTGAATATTTGGTCGATGGTAGACTTTCCAGGTCTGAAGCCACACTGATAAGGTCCAATCAGTTGGTTGACGGTGGGCTTCAGCCTTTCACACAATACGCTCGCTAGAACCTTATAGGCGATATTTAGAAGACTAATCCCGCGGTAATTGGCACAAATTGCAGGATCGCCCTTCTTATGGATTGGGCAGAGCACACTTAAATTTCAATCGGCAGGCATGCTTTCATCCGACCATATTTTGCATAGGAGCTGATGCATGCACCTTACCAGCTCCTCGCCACCATGTTTGAATAGCTCAGCCGGCAGTCCGTCGGCGCCCGCGGCTTTGTTGTTCTTTAGCCGTGATATTGCTATTCTCACCTCGTCATGGTCGGGTAACGGAACGATAATTCCGTCGTCAACGATTGGGGTATCAGGATCTTCACATTCTCTATGACATGCGCAGCTGTCACTGTTTAACAGGTTCGAGAAGTGTTCCCTCCATAATTTAAGATTGCTCTGTACGTCAGTCACCAGATCGCCGTCTTTGTTCTTACAGGAAAACGCCCCGGTCTTAAAACCTTCTGTAAGCCGCCGAACTTTCTGGTAGAATTTTCGGGCGTTGTTCCTATTGGCCAGCATCTCAAGCTCCTCGCACTCACGTATTTCGGCCTCTTCGTACTTGGGATGCCAATATTAGCGGAAAATGGTGATCCCGAAACTTCGTTTTAACTTTTTAGAAGGGTTAAAAATATTCAAAAATAATACAAACCCGTTTGCAAATTCAAATCCATTTTTAAAACTGTTAAAAGTCGAAAGCACGTGCAGATGTAGATTTACTCAAAGCGTCATAACTTTTGCAAATGTTAAGCCTTGGCGATAAAATTTGGTAGGAATATTAATCACGGATGTGGCAACCTACAAAAAAAAACTGAAATCAGTTGACTTAGAGCGTCACCTGGCGGTTGTTCAGGGAATTTTCGATCAAGGTGGTATGCAAATGGACGTTATAAAATATTCTGTTCCTTTTTTTATCAAGAAGTAGTATTAAATTTTATTAAGGTATGCAACATTTTCTAAATCTGGTAATACTTCTAGTTTATTTCCGTAAGATAAATGGGTTAATTGTTATTTTTGATTGTTTCATAGAACCACTAAACCTTTAATGAAATTATTTCAGTTGCAAATTATTTACTTGCTAATACCTTTTTAATCATTTAATAAGTTGTTTTACAAATTAATTGATCAACGTCCGACTCTACTGGGAGAGAGAAACAGGTGATTTTTACCATTTACTTGCAGAAAACTCTTTACTCACAGTCATGTTATTTCGATTAAAATAAAATAAAACTAAAAGTGCTTACGGAAGAACAAGAAATGACAATAAGACAAATTTCTGTGCTATGTAAACATATGAACTAAGCACTTGTAGAAAAATATCAACTCTCTGTTGGTTTTTTGCACTCAACTCTAAATGGCAATAAAATTGTGAATTTGTGCCAACAAAAGAAGAACGGAAACTGCCAGGAAAGCTCTAGTGCAAACGGAAGCGGATATGAAAACGAGAAGTTCACTTTCACATCTCTATCGTATGTAAAGTGAAACCCCAGCAGAACAATCCTAGCTAGTGAAAAAAATTGCTGATTAAGCACTAGTACAATTCCACCAAATCTGAACCAATTTAATTCTTACAAAGCACGAAATACGTATGTGGGTTAGAAGTACAAGGGTTCTGACACATTCTGTATAAAAGATATCTAAATTACGGAGGAACCTAAGTATTAGGGATATGAAAGCAAATGTACTCGAGGAGAAATAGAGAGTTAATTACACCCATTATTATGTCGAGGAGTGAGAAGAGAGTGAAAGAAATAGTACATAATTATCCCACTTTGAAGGTATTTCAGGTTCTCTACTATATGGAGGAATGGGTCAGCTAAGTTCAATGAGCGAAGAGCAAAGCATAAACACATTTTTTAAAAACTTTCTAGCCTATGGGGATGGCACTCGTAATGAGGTATCAACAATAGCTTAATAGGTAGCGTAGGGCGCACTGACGTCGTGAATAACTTAAGAGTCTATGAATCCTTGAAATCGGGGCTAAATCGGTGAACAAAGGTAATCACTAAGCATCACTTAATAATAGAGTAGTTTAGGTAGCTATTAAAAAGAAGTTTCGAGTCAAAAACTACTCCAATCTTGGTTATCTTGTTATGCTTGAGTAGTCGAATAAGAGGCAGGGATAACGACATGTAATTTAGAGATGGTCCAATGAGAAAAGTTAATCATATTCAGCTGTAAGCCATTCGTATGACACTAAGCTAAGATATTGTCGAGTTTAGATTAAATCTTAACGGATTCGAAATGATTTGGACCGATAGAATAAATATAAAAATCATCAGTATACAATAGAAATTTAGTGTAAGAAAAAAGGAACCGAAATACTCCCATTGACTAGCCTGGCCAAAGTTCTGAAATAGTTTGAATGCGTGCAGCAACAACGAGGTAGCACTGATTTAAAATAAAAATTTTGGATACAAAGCCACATTGGCCAACTTAGAAACCAAAATTGAGTGGCAAACTTTTTCAAAAGCTTCTCGTCGTTTACAGCCGACACACAAAGCTCGGAAAATGTTGATAAATTTGTGACATATCTGCCAGACATTAAACCGTTTTGGTTTTCGAAAATCAAACATTTGAATGTGTTTGACAATTTACTCAAATAACTTTGAAGTCGACAACTTGGCGACAGGCCTGTAGTTAGCAACATTTTTGAATGTTGTATAAGTGCAAAGATCTCGGATTATTCGCATAGGAGCATCGACTTCACCAGCACTTCTCCAGAATGGAGCAACCAGGCTATAGGATCGGGAAACTCGCTCTTAATTACTGAAAATACAGGCATAGACATTTTGAGTCAATGGTATGCCACAATGTTTACCCACTTTTTTTGACTGAAATTAAAGTCGTGTGCCTAAACGAACTATTCCTGGTGTAAACAACAGATATTTTGCACGTTAAATTCGGTGATCGTCTGTCAACTCCCTTGGCCATGTCAATTGGCCACATCGTACAGGGTTTGATTGAAAAGTAATGAGTCTTCCCGCGCGGAGCGTCTGCCGAGCGATCAACCGAATCGGCTGGTGGGGGAAAATTATCGTTGGACCTTCCCCTTCCACTAGAAACCGGTCCCAGTTCGCTGGCAATAGCGGTGCAGTCAACATCGCTCCGCGCGTGAAAGCTGTTTTAAAAGTGTGTTAGGATTTTGCAACGTTACTCGATCAAATTTTGCGTAAAGCTAAACAAAACGAGTACCGAAACCATTGGGCTACTCAAGGAGGCTTAAGGGGACCAATCTCTGTCCAGTGCCCAGTTAAAACGGTGGCACAAGTCGTTCAAGGAAAGCCGGGAGGACGTCGAAGACGAACAGCGATCTGGAAGGCCTTCGACGACGCAAAGAGACGAAGATGTGAACCGGGTTCGTGAATTTTTGAACATTGACCGTCGTGCTAGTCTACGTAAGATCAGTAAAAAGTTAAATTTAACTTATTACAATGTGCGCCAAATCGTGACCGGAAAACTTGAAATGCGCAAAGTGTGTACCAAATTGGTTCCAAAGGTTTTGACTGATGAACAAAAGCAATTGCGTGTGAAAAAGAGTCGAGAAGTATTGGAAAGTGACGAACAGGATAATACTTTAGACAATTTAGACTGAGGGCAAGAGAGAGAGTGCGGAGTGGCACATGAGCCAGTGCAAAATCCTAACACACTTTTAAAACAGCTTTCACGCGCGGAGCGATGTTGACTACACCACTGTTGCCAGCGAAGTGGAAGGGGAAGGTCCAACGATCTTTTTCCCTTACCAGCCGATTCGGTTGATCGCTTGGCAGACGCTCCGCGCGGGAAGGCCTATTACTTTTCAATCAAACCT